>JAAWXA010000005.1:39042322-39082291 GCA_038090715.1 Florisuga fusca
TCATCCCTAACGAGCCTTCAGGACATCCTAGGAAAAGAGTGCAAGCCTTCCTTATACCAAACCACTTGAATTCCCCTGTGTTTAATTTTCCATTTTTTTGTGTAAGATATCATGGCGTGGAGTGAGAGAGTGTATGTATGTATGTATATTTTACATCTGATACAAAGGATTCACCTATATAGATTTTAAATGTGCCTGAGGGATAGTTAGAAACTAGGGGACGAGCCACGCAGTGACTTACATTAGGGGTGAAGAGATAGACAATTCCACTTGTTGATCCTTTCAGTGTCAAGCCACGGATTAGGAAAATTGTAAGCACAATGTATGGAAGAGTTGATGTTATGTAGACGGCCTGCAGAGAAGCATGTAAATCAAACTCTTAAATAAGACAGAACACCTGGATAAAAATAGTGTTGCAGTGAAGAGAGGGACAATTCAAAAGTAGAATAAAAATGATGTAGAGCCTGAGATCAGGTTGATGCTCCAGGAGCAAGGATGGGCTCTTAGGGCTTTGCTGGGCAGCAAAACACTGGTTAGTCTTCTAGAGCAGTAACATTAAGGACTAGCACGATTCCAAATAAATCAATACGTGCATCTTTTAAAGGGAAGAATGGCTACAGTGAAAAGATAGAGTCCCTTGGTCCTTCATTAGAGATAAATATTAGGGTGGTAACATCAAACTAAAAAATGTTTTACTAGCACCCATAAGGATAAGGAAGATGACTTGCTCACAAAAATCCTCATATAAATTGAATTAAATAGAATCAAATCAAATTCCATTTCATTCAGCTTCCTTCTTCAAAAAGCAGCCTCAGTGATGAGAATGAAGTTACTCAAGAAAAAGTTTCTACAGTATGATTAAGTCTGTACAAATAAGGAATCATAGCAGCATAATTAGTATCCTCTCATAAAAAAAAAAAAAAAGAAAAGAGTACCTTGCCTGTTGTTTCGATGCCTCTGATTGTGCACAGGTACAGTACACCCCATGCACATGTTAAACATAACAAAAGCCACCATTGTATACCGCCTGAATTGTCAATGGAAGTGGAGATGTTTAATGTTTCTCTGTACCAGAAGTAATCTCCAGGAGAGCTCTTGGAACACTCTTCTATGTAATCTGTAAACACAAAATTGTTGTCATTCTATATGTCTTTTATTTTATTGGGGGAAAAAAAGGAAGTTAAATAATAAAAAACAGTGCTCTAAGTTATACTGCCTAATGACAACAAATTCGTTGCTGGCAAAATTCAGATTCTTAGAAGCCGGTTTCATAGAAAAATGAGAGATTTAAAAGAGAATTCTTTAGCAGGTATTTTAATATAGATTTTATATTTATTTCTATTCATTGCCGTGCAGATAAAATGTTTAATGCTCACTCAAAAACTCTTCTATCTTTATAATTTTACTTTTTCCTAAAAAAATGTGAGGTTAAAAGCCTCTTTTGCCTCAGAACGCTTGGAGAGGAATTCTGAGCATGGGTGTATGTATATTGCACAGAATATAGGATTTTTTGGTAGAAAAAAAAAGCAGGTGGGCAGAAATTTTTCAATGATTGAATGCTTCCTATCTTACCTTTAAAAAAAACCAAACAACAAAACCAAACAACAAAAGATTTGGGACTTTCCACCTGGATCCTGCTCTTTCTTGCCTGATGGAGTGCTGGTACCAGCCCACAGCTTCCTGCATCTGGGCAGCTCTTCCCCTCTCACAGCTAATACAGATGAGGAAAACTTTGTCTTTATGTTTTGTGGGACATTGTTGAAGGTCTTGTCAGCTTGAGCTGGATTCTCAGATGCCTGCAATGCACTGACCTGTGCAGTATTCTGCCCTGGCCTGCCCTTCTAACAGGATTTTTATACTTACTCTGGGAGAAGAGGGGCAGAGACCTACGAAGAGCTGTTCACTGACCCACCAGAGAAACCTGCTTCATATGCTTATGTGCAGGGCTGACTACAGAAAACAAAGCTGCTATCACTAAGCAGTTTCCAAGGGGCTATAGACTGTTGTTATATTGAGAGACACAGATGTTTCATATGGATTTTGCATACCTTTTATTCCCCTCTCCTTTTCAATACTCTGAGGGCTGTGAGTTAAGAGATGGATGGACCAAATTATCTGAATCTTCAGAATGTTAAAGCTTATGCTGCACTTGCACATTGTGAATATTCTGTATGTGAACACATCTGTCAAAGTAATTTCTGAAGTTTCTTTTAAAATGTCAAAGTTTGTCTTGGAGATTAAGCATTGATCACACTTTGTATAATGTGATTTTTTTACATAACACAAGTATTAAAACAGCAAAACGTTCCTGACAGAACTGCCATGCCTTGCTGTTGTTTTGCAGAAAAAGGGTCAATGAGGCTTATTGCTGTAAGCAGAAAAATATGCTGCACAACAAAGTATATTATTTCACAAAATGTACCTGTTTTGTTTTCATTCAGAGGGCAGGTACTCCAAGGCAGGGGCTCTTGGAAGGAGTTGAAGAAATACCACATTACCCAGGCAATAATAGTGTTATAATATAAACCCACCAGGAAGGATACAAGCATTGCTGCTATGCCTGAAAAAAAAATTAAACATAACACAATGTAAATTCCAATTTTCTTGTCTTCAAAACATATCAAAATATATGGTAGGAGTCTTAAACTTTCCCTCCTCTCCTTCCCACCCTGATTACATGTTTTGTAGCCTTTCCCCTCTCCTTTCTTCATTATAAATGTAAGTTTAATTACTGTGAATTCATTATCTAAGTGTTGGACTAGAGTCCTACATGGAGGTACAGCCTAAAACTGCTCTGTGACTGAAGCTGGCACCCACTTAGGAGCCAACATTATGGGTGGATTATCTCCTTACAGACAGTACACACTCCTGTTCACAGTCTTGCCTTCAGATATCTAGGGAGTGTGGGATGCTGGGTCCCAGCTGACTTGGGATTTTGCCTAAAGGAGACCCAGATTATCTTCCCCTTCCGTAATGTCACTGCAGAGCTCAGTAGATGTGTTTGGCTAATCTTCATTCTACAGGATGGGGTAGGTGCCAGGAGGCACAGCCTGTGAAAAGGTGCAGGATTCAAGTTTGTATCTCTCCTTCTCCACTCATCCCCAAGTCATCAACCCCTGGTGACTTCTCTGGCAGACCATAAAAGCTAATGATTATCTCCTGAGGGCTCTTGGGTTCTGAAAAATTTTGGAAAATTTCAGATGCAATCAACAAATATCTTTTGTAACTGATATGCAGATGCAGTGGATGCCAACAGCAGTCCTAACTGGTGGTATTTCTTTCCTTTGAAGTGTGTGGTAATCACAGAGTCACAGAGCTGCTGGTGGGGGAAGGAACCTCTGGAGATCATCTTGTCCAACCCCCTGCTCCAACAGGGCTACATACAGCTGGTTATCCAGGACCATGTCCAGGCATATTTTGAATATCTTTAAGGATGGAGACTGAAAAACTTCCCTGCACAGCCTGTGCCAGTGTTTGGTCACTCTCACAGTGTTTTTTGATGTCCAGATGGTGTCTCCTGTGTTTCCTCTGTAATGAGTTATGTGTGAAGTTTTTAATGCTGTGTGCATTATGCTGCTTTTACTAGAGTGTCAGGTGGAGTGTTTGAATACTCAGAAGTCTAATATGGGTGGGAAGAAGTATTTTTTGCAAGGTTCTGTCTCTATGGCTTTTAGCCTGGTACCTCTCTCAGATGTAAGAAAGTAACATTACATGGATCTGAAGTCAGGTAGACAGGATTATAGAATGATTAACATATTATTTATCCACAGAGAAATTACAGAAAAAAAAAAAATTGTACACTGTAAAACCGGACAATACAGAAAATGTATCTTAAGCCCTGAACTGGTTTCAACCTAGAGAAAGGTTTTAACGAGACCTACACACCTGGGAACATGGATACGAAATTGTCATAGTGCCTTATCATGATGAATGTGACCTGTCAGTGGAAAGCTTGTAAAAAGGGAAAAGGAATAGATCTGGGAATCTCTTACGGCACACCAGAATAAAATAATCAATCTTTGCTCTTAAAGTTATCCGTTCAGAGGCTTGTGCTTTCTCAGATGGCTTTTTGTATGCCCTTCAGACTTACCAACCCCTTTCAAGGTAGGATGGATAGAGCTCCAGACACCCACACTGCCTTTCCTCAGCCTTTGACCAATGGCAAACTCAAGATGAAGCAGAGGGATCCCCTCTAAGACTAGCAATATCAGGAAGGGGATCATGAAGGCTCCTGAAAAGGATAAGAAAAAAAAAAAAAAAAAAAAGATGCTTCTAATCAGTTAAGTACTACAATAAAGCGCAAAACTCAGTTCTGAGGGATTTTGAAACAGTAAGTGAGTTGTAAGCATACTTGTGGAAACCCTTCTCCAGTTTCTGAACAAAGCTTTTGCCCAATTGCCCAAGCAGGGGACTTCATTGCATATGTGGTTTCAGCTGGGAATTTGTACTCTTGCCAAGTGACAAACATATACACTAATTATACACTCCCAAGGTTAAACTTCGAAGAATCCACCTTAGGATTGCAAGTGGGGGAAAGGTAGACACTTTCCTGGAATCACTTCCTTTTTCTTCTGCAAAAGATTATGGTTTTATAATTGTGAATCATGCAAATTATGTAAAGTAGTTGAGTGAACTAATCAAGATGCCTCAAAAGATTAGGCAGGAGACTGTCTGCATAAAATAACCAATAAATACCTGGCAACCGTGTCCAACTGATTTTATATTTGAGTAGAAGAGATCTAAAGTTCAGAGTTCAAACCTTGTTAATTTTGGTGAGGCTGGTTAGTATAAGGTAAGTTTTTTAAATTACTTTTTTCCTAAACAGTGTCGGACATGGAGATAACATATAACACAACAGTGAAATAACAAAGTGCGGAGTCAAATGCTTGAAAATTGCTACATATTAGAAATGTGTTTATCTATCATTACAAAATGTCTTTAACTTCCTAACCATAGGCAGTAAATAATCTAAGTACATTAAAAATGCAGACCAGTTCAGGTTTAGGTATTTGCTGACTTCTTCCTCATGTATAAAATGAAATCAGATAACACATTAAAGAATAACTTTGAAGAATGGAAACTACTTTTGAATTCAAGACAGTTTAATTTTTTTTTTGAAGAAGGGATCCATGTGATTTTCTTCTTCATGGGAGTATCATCTTGATATTGTCTACATCAAGGTTTTAGAAATTATCATTACTTCAGAGTCTTTGTTTTCCATCTACTTCAATAAAGTGTGCTAAAAAAACAATATAATTTTTTCAAGTGGCCACTATTACAATGAAGTTGGCCAACTGTGCTTTTTGCTTTCCACTCCTATGGAATTAAGGTAATGCTAGTTACTCGACTGTCTTTCATTGACATTTTGAAGACTCGCTAACAAAATCAAAAGGCTTGAATACATAAAAAGTTGAGCACTTTGAAAAATGCATATGCCACATCCCAGGTTGCATGACTAAGCACTGGTGCATCAGCAAATTTATTTTTTGTTGAAGCTAACTGTCAAACTGTAATTGTGGAGACATGATATTCTCAGACTTCTGTAAAGCACACCATTTATCAACACAAAAGCGTCTTACTAAAATTTTTACACTTTTCAAAAGCAGTCTAGCATATCCTGTATGCATTAAAACTGTCACTGGAGAAGCAGAAACTAACAAACTGGTTTCAAAGTTTTCAAAAAGGTTTCAAAGGAGAGATAGAAGAATACTCTTCAGATATATTTTTATGAGTGAAAACCTGAAGGACGTATTATCAGTTGTTATTTGTAGAGAAGTTTGATAAACTTCCAACTCTGTTGACTCTTCCTCTCTTCCTTCTGTGTCAGTCTGTCAGCTTGGGAAATGGAGAATAGGGACATCATGAACAAGGGGGACAGTGTACCATTTTTCTTCCCCAGTTCTCACATCTCAGTTACATTCACTTTTCCAGGGACCATGTAGTTCTTTCAAGAACAATAGCATTGCACTACTGGAGAGCAGCTACCTGCTAGATCTAGGAGCCTCAAGCTGGTAATCTCTTACCTAGGAGGAAAGGGGCTATTTTGTGATGCCAGAAAGAATGAAAAGTGGTGGTCCATACTAGATTTGAGGAAACTGAAGTCCTCTAGTTGCGTATTCAAATTTCGCACTGCTGTCTTACCTGAGATATCGTAAGGATTGATAGGATGAGGGGTAAAGGTTTCAAATTGAAAAATAATAAATTTAGATTAGATATTAGGAAGAAATTATTTACTATGGGTGCAGTGAGACACTGGCACAAGTTGCTTAGGGAAATTGTGGAGTCCCTACACCTGGAAGTGTTCAAGCCAGGTTGGATGGGCCTTTGAGCAACCTGGTCTAGCAAGATGATCTTTACAGTCCCTTCCAATCCAAACCATTCTGTGATTCTATCATTATAAATGGCATCAGTGCTCAAGCAATCACCTCCTGATTTGCTCCTTTCTAAATATGTATTTTCACAAAATGTCCAAGGAGGGCAACCAGGCTGGTGAAGGGACTCGAGCACAGGCCCTATGAAGAGAGGCTGAGGGAGCTGGGGCTGTTCAGCCTGGAGAAGAGGAGGCTCAGGGGAGACCTCATCACTCTCTAAAACTCCCTGAAAGGAGGCTGTAGCCAGGGGGGGGTTGGTCTCTTTTCCCAGGCAACTTTCAACAAGACAAGAGGACACAGTCTTAAGTTGTGCCAGGGGAGATTTAGGTTGGATATTAGAAATAATTTCTTTATGGAGAGGGTGATCAGGCATTGGAATGGGCTGCCCTGGGAAGTAGTGGATTCTCCGTCCCTAGAGACACTTAAAAAGAGACTGGATGTGGCACTCAGTGCCATGGTCTGGTAACTGTAGCAGTAGTGGATCAAGGGTTGGACTTGATGATCTCTGAGGTCCCTTCCAACCCTGCTAATTCTGTGATTCTATGATTCACATCACATATAGGACATATTTCAAATTTAGAGGGATTAGTGCCACTTCCGAAACAAGGTTCTTCCTCCCTGTCTTCTACAAAATAACTGGCAGGAGGAGCTACTAATGTCAGATGTAACAGGACAGTTGTCTTTCCATGCCTTGGTGGCTGGATGCTGAAAGAAACTGTGATCTGCTCTTAAGCTGCCTGTGCCCTGGTGTCATTGTGGAAGTTGCAAAAGTTGTTTCCCAGTGCTGGCAAAGTTTCTGGGATTCACTAAAACTTGTCAGACTTGGTCACTACAGGGATCTGACTCCCTCTGTCTTCAATTTCCAGCATCTCCACAGGTTTGTCCCATTTTGCCTGTATGGACCTGCTCTGTGCTGGCACATGCATTGGCATGGACAGAGAGGGACAGTTTCCATCTGATAAGAAATGTGGTGTGTGCAGATTTGGCTTCAGGAGATTGTACTCCACTGACATCCCACCCTGTCTTAATGATTACTTGTTCCAACTGTTTTATTCTTGCTTTCACTGAAAAGAGGATTTTTTGCAGAGTACTCAATGGCTGCCTTCTCACTGTTGAGATCTATCCCCCTACATCCTAATGGCTTCCTTCCTACACGGGAGAGTCAGCGGGATAACTTTCACACACAGAGCCTCTGGCATTTCACAAAAACGAAGTTATTTATCAGTGCAGGGAGCTGCTAGCAGCTGGAAATAGGTCATGTGTTCCAACCTCATGTCAGGCTGGCACACACCTGCCCTCCTGTTGCACTCTGTCCAGGAGTTCTCATGAGGGTAAGATGAGGTAAGGACAAGATAATTATGTTTATAGCAGCAATTTTCAGTTCCAGAATATTGTCTCTGTTTAAAGCCCAAGACATCTCCTAAGATTGCAGCTGCTTCGTCTGGATCTTTTTATATGCCCTTTTGCATGCCAGATAGGTCTTTGCTGTAGTGAAATCTTAATTCACTCTGCCAAAGCCCTTCCTCAGCAATGGCAGTAGCTAAGTCCAGCAGCCTGATCCAAATACTCCTCATTTGCACTTATAGTAAGTATTTGTCACTCTGAGAAACTCAGCTTGCAGTGATTCTAAGTTCTCTCTTGAAACTTAAGAATGGTCTGGCAGTTAGTTCTGCTAAGGTGCATGTCTTAACCATCTTTGTTCCTAAAGGACACACATAATTTTTTTTCATCAGGTCACAATAAGATCACTTAAGAACTTTATTTGAGCTTTTCATGGCCTGGTCAAAGATCCTGTTACATAAGGAAATATACAGTCCTTATAGTCCTCCCAATCTATGATCACTTTTTTCTTATTATAGCTGTCAAGGATTTTTTTAAAAAATTATTTACCATCTCTGCTAGCAAAAGGGAGGTAAGATCAGGCTGTTTGCTGTGAAGCCTTAAAAGCATTCAAAGGTAGTATCAGCTTTTCACGTTCAGTAGAAAGCAGGCTGATTTGTATTATTCTCTTTTGGGCTCCAAATTCCATGTGTGAGACTGTCTTGCAAACTTTAAATGCAAATTGCTCCTCTGCTCACCCAGCTCTATCAGTCTGGGTAGGTCTCATGACATTCTCCAAGGCAGTGAGATGCAGCAATAGCACTGTCCCTACATTCTCTCTGTGGACTCCACAATGCATCAAATTTGCTTCCAGGCTCTCAGAGCTGAACTCTCTTCTGTAGTGACAGGACATGCCACGTGCCCTCTATAAACCTCATCAGTTTTCCTGAGGTCTCGAGTTATGTACAATAGGACCTTTATTAAGATGCAGTAAAAGATATCTTCAAGAATGACACATCTTGGACAGAGCAGTCAGATAAAGAGACTCTCTGAACTTCCTTCCACAGCCACCAAAAGAGGAAAGGATGCCTTAGGTGAAAGTACAAAATCATAGAATAGTTTTTGTTGGAAAAGACTTAAGATCATCAGGTCCAACCATTAATCTAGCACTGCCAAGTCCACCATTACACCATGTCCCTAAGCACCTCACCTAAAAGTCTTTTACACACCTGGGGATGGTTACTGAACCATCTCCCTGGGTAGCCTGTCCCAATGCCTGACAATCATTTTGGTGGAATTTTTTTTTCCTGTTATCCAATCTAAACTTCCCTTGGCACAACTTGAGGCTATTTTCTCTTGTTCTATTGCTTGTAACTTGGGAGAAGGGACCAATGCCCCCTTGGCTACAAGCTCCCTTTCAGGCAGTTGTAGAGAGCAATAAGGTCTCTCCTTAGCCTCCTTTACTCCAGACTTTCTCTCCACCTTCCTTGCTACCTTGGAAACCCTGGGAAATACATTTCAGGTTCTGGGATGGACTCAAATGAAGAAGGTATGTTATCACATACATAAAATACATGTGTACACACCTGCAGTGCAGAATCTACATCCCTAAGCAAAAAAAAAAAACCCAAGACCATCTGAAACACTTTTGGCTTGAAGGGCCAGCCATGTGTGGCTGTGATGATTTAAAGATGCAGGATGTGTCATGTCAGAACTGTTCAAATAAGCAACATCCAGCTTATGCAGCTGGAGTAATACTTCAGCTTATTTCAAGAGAAATAAAATGGCACTTCTCTGTTATGTATGCCACTTTTTTCTCTTTCTTGGAATTTTCTCTCTCCAAGGTTCAATTCTAACAGTCAGCCCAGAAATACAACTCTGTTGTATTTTCCATTTCTCTCAGTTTCTCTCCAGCCTCTCCGAACAAAGATGTAATGGAAAAACAAGCAACAATGATCCTGCAAAGCTGCTATATGGGACATTAAAAAAAAAAAAAAAATCAATGCTTTTTAAGCTGCCACAGTTTTATGAACCTAACAAATAAACCAATGATCTGAAAGTAACTGCTGCATAGATATATATAAATGAGTGACCTTACCAGTCTGAAAACCTTGCAGCTGAGATAATAGATTTTCATCTTGCTTCAGTGCTGTATTTCAGAACATACAATATTTGGTTTGAACATCTGTATAGCTATTATTCCCTCTTTAATCTAAGAGTTTCAATGTGAAATTGAAAAAAATATTATTGCTTTCACATAAGTCCTCATAGGGAGAAGACAAGTAGGCTTTAGGCAGAGATGTTTTTCTAAACCATCATATTCTTATCCCTCAGCTGTGGTAGGGGTACCAGTACTAGTGAGGAATCACTCATATCATAAAAAGTTCCAGAATGTCAAGGTTTACTGTAGACAGATGCAAACTGTATGCTTAAAAAAAAAAATCAATGGTTGAAACATTAAATATACATCCGCTTTTTTATTATGTGCATGAGAGAGAAAAAAAGTTTAACAGTTGATTAAATGACATCTTGCTGAAGAAGAATTAAACAAAAGCTATATGTAACGTCAGAGATAGCAATCAAATCAATTTCAATCTCATTAAGCTGGTGAAAGCACTGAGGCAAACATCATAGCTTTTACACCATGTGTATATTAAAAACAAGTTCACCTGTGTTAATGATGTTTTTTACAACTCTTAATATGTGAAAGGAAAAAAAAAGTGGTTTACTTTACTAAATTTTACCGGGGTAAATATTCTGTTTTTAAAAATATAAGCTCACAGTCTATGACAACAAAAGTAAGTAAATTATGTAGCTGCTGGCTTATTTTTATATCTTTGGATACCTCAGTGTTAAAACACTACTATAGCATTGCATGGAGGAAAAAGCATCTCTCAGATAATTCTAGGTGTAGGTTCAAACATCTGAAAATAAGAGTCACTTATACAACTCGGTGCTCCTAACCACCTTCACTACAGTCAATCTGCAGAGAAAAAATCCACTGTCCTTGAAGTCATAAGTGCTACAAAGGTAAATTTTATACTTCACTATAATCTGTTTATGTTTCATGAGGGATACAAAATGTGCAAACACTAATACACGATGTAGGTGAACAATTCACAGCCTCATTTTGCAATGTCTTTGCTGAAATAATTACTTCCTACACCCTTGCTACAAGACCCCACCCATACTAAATGGCTCCAAACATTCATCCATATAACTCATATTTCAAAACGAAAGAAGTTAAGACAAGAAAGACAACCCTCAAAAATTAGAAACTATTTTTATGAGGTAGCCTATGCAACTTTGATTCTTCAATGACTTTATGAGACAATCTGTTCTTATGTGATAACATGGGACTTTTTCTCATCCTCTGCAGAATTCCCTGTGTGGTAACTAGCTGTATTTTTTTTAATGCCTTAATGCGTGGCCATAATCCACTATGATATCTGAAGTGAGCTTTAGGGCTCTGATGAAATCATAGCAGGGTCAGACATGGTCAGGGACAGACTGAGGAGCAGCATAATCTTTGCCTCCAGTGAAAGAGCAGCACCAGGGACTCCTGCCACCCTGCATCTAGGATTAAGCAAAGAAATATCTTGAAAACACAAAGTGTGAAGACATATGACATCCAGGGTCAAGACACTGGACAGACAAGGGGGAAATAGAGCTTCCTCAATGCACTCATGAGTGTGGTATATGCTTTATATTAATTAACCCAGAAGAAGGTGCACAACATTGCTGTTTTCGCCTCCTCTGTTACAGAGGTACATCTGTGTACTTGAGTATCCAAGGGTCACACAAATGCAAAGATGAATGAATCATCCTGACCACTATTTTGACAAAATTTGTGGAAAATGTCTGTTAAATATGGATTTCCAGCTAGAGGCAGGGGAAGCCAGATTTAAAAGTGTCTGCGCAACCACAGGTGATGAAGAGTGCTACATCTGTTGGGTGTTTGTCTCAGCATGGCTGAATGGGAATTAAAGATGCAGGGGCCAAAAAATCTCAGTTGGTAGGAAATGTCTCAGCACTAAAACCTCTTCAGAAATAAGAACTTTGAGATCTGTTGTTTTATTTTTCCTTATTGAAGGGAGAAGCTGGAGAATAGGAGCTGTAGTGAGAGGATGGCAGTGGTGGCAGGAGTTGGATTTAGACCTACCAGAATACACCGGGGTGCATTTTAAAGCAGGGAACAAAGAGGTCTTCACCCTCATGTGTGATGAAGTTAAGGAATCCTTTCTATGGATTCTAATGCCACTGGAAGGCACTGTTACTCACTTGCACATACTGATAAGAGTCACAGCGTTTGGGGTTCTGCAGAAGAACTGATAGAGAGAGTAGCAAGTCTGGCTCCAGAATCATACATATATACAGCAGCTCTAAGCCCAGAGCCAGCTATGTTATTTCTTTGCTATGTTCTGCCCTTTCAATTTCTGATAAAATTTGAATGAGAGAGTCCCAGGGAAGGAAGAAACCAGGGATAATTGTTGTTAGAGATCCTGAGCAAGGACAAGCCACGGAATGATGAGAAAGAAGAATAATTGCTGCCAAAAAGTAAATTAAAACACAGCACTGACACAAGCAGTTCAGAGATCTTCATTGACATCAGTCAGAAAGCCATGATCCATGCCAAGTTATTTGTATGTGTCAGATGTTCATTTTTTCATATGCATTTCGTACTGCTAGAACAGCAGTGAATGAAAATATAGAAAAGTGGGAAAGTGCCTGTAAATCAGCCCTGGGGAAGAGGGAACGTCTGCTTTCAAAGACTAAGAACCTGAGAAGCCAATGACTGCCATAAATTCTGGAGCTATCCACCTACTTAAAATTGTGACTCAAGGAAAAGGGGCTTATGATTTATATAGAATCATAGAATTGGATGGGTTGGAAGGGACCTCAGAGATCATCAAGTCCAACCCTTGATCCACTACTGCTGCGGTTACCAGACCATGGCACTGAGTGCCACATCCAGTCTCTTTAAATATCTCCAGGGACAGAGAATCCACTACTTCCCGGGGCAGCCCATTCCAGTGCCTGATCACCCTCTCCGTAAAGAAATTCCCTCTAATATCCAACCTAAACCTCCCCCGGCCCAACTTAAGACCGTGTCCTCTTGTCTTGCTGATAGTTGCCTGGGAAAAGAGACCAACCCCCCCATGGCTACACCCTCCTTTCAGGGAGTTGTAGAGAGTGATGAAGTCTCCCCTGAGCCTCCTTTTCTCCAGGCTGAACAGCCCCAGCTCCCTCAGCCTCTCCTCATAGGATCTGTGCTCGAGTCCCTTCACCAGCCTGGTTGCCCTCCTTTGGACCTGCTCCAGGACCTCAATCTCCTTCCTGAGCTGAGGGGCCCAGAACTGGACACAGTACTCGAGGTGTGGCCTCACCAGGGCTGAGTACAGGGGCAGAATCACTTCCTTGGACCTGCTGGCCACGCAGTTCCTGATACAGGCCAGGATGCCATTGGCCTTCTGTGTGTGTTTTGTAACTTTTTTTGTTACACCAGTTGGCTGTGTTGCAAATTACCTTCATTTTGTACTGCAAGCTCAACACACAGAACCACAGAATAGTTGAGGCTGGAAGTGACCTCTGATGGTTATGTGGTCCAACCTCTCTGCTCAAGCAGGGCCACCTCAAGTCATTTGCCCAGAACCGTGTCTGGATGGCTTTTAACTATTTCCAAGGATGCAGAAAGACCCCACCACTTTCCCAGGCAAACTGTGCCAATGCGTGGCCACCCTTATGCAGGAAAAGTGTTCAGAGGGAATCTCCTGTGTTTTTGTTTGTACCCATTGCCCCTTGAAGTCATGCCCCTGGTAAAGCAGAAGACATAAACTTATGCTTCCCTATTGAGACTCCACTCTCATACCTTAAATTTTACTTCAACAAGACCATGCAAGAAACATCTTAAGATTTAAGGTCTGCAGATGCTTAAAGCATCTCTTCTTGCACCTGTAGTGAAACATCCCTGAGTTTGTAGAAGCACCTCCCAACTAAGCCTTCCACAGGCTCTCCTCTGACTATGAAGAGCAATTTTTAAACATCTTATTGTGTACATTTCATGCATATTTCTTTGAAATACTGTTCCTTAAGCCAAAAATTTACTTTCAAGATCAAGCATCACAAAATAACAAATACTTTCAATATATGTACCAGAGTGAAATGCAGATAAGAAGTAGATAGTGGACAGAAAAGGCTGTCAGAAAATGATAAAGTTATGTTGTATTATAATATTTAAGCAAAGGCTGAGTTCAAAATAATCTTTAAAAACCAAAGAGCAAAACAGTGAAAGAAAAATTTAAGTATTGTCACTCAGTCCTAATCTGAACCTTAAGGAATCACAGTAAATGATATGGTAAATAGCATACATTTGAATTTTAAATTGCCTAATAACACCAATTGCTAAAAACTTATTCTTAATGTTTACTTTCACACTGTTATTCCTATGAAAAATTACACACACTCAGCCTGTATCTGATACAGTCCAAAACCAATGAACATCCTATTATAAAAAGATCATTTGGATTCGTGACCAGAATCATACTCACAATTAGTTTAATATTTTAGAACATACATATATATATATATATATATACTCACATATACATATGTATTTAAAGTAACATTAGTTTAGATTGCAAAAATATACTTCACAGTGCAAGGCTGATGTGATCAGTCCTGTGTCCCAAAATAAAAAGTCTCTTCCTTTTCTTCCATCACTAACAACCTTCACAACCTGTGCAATAACCTCCTCCATCAGACAGTCCTGCTAGAGATGAACATCACTGTTCTAGTAGGAACTGCTCAGATCTAAGCACATTCCATCATTTGCTTTCCCAAATGAGAGATGAAACCCAGTTTATAGCCAAAGTTAGTTAAGGCATATTAAATACATACCTCCTCCATGGCTCTGACAGAGATACGGAAACCTCCAGACATTTCCTAAGCCCACACAAAACCCTATGCACGTCAGCATATACTGAGCCTTGTTATCCCATTTGGGTCTGGAGTCTGCCTCTTCTTTCTCAAGGACCTCGAGCTGCTCATAGGAAGGGATCCTGTCCTCCAGGCCAGGATTGGGCAACTGTAGCTTCACCATCTTTAGAATTTCCACACTGAAGACACTGCCCCAGTGAGGATATAATGAAACAGGCAGCTAGTCAGAAATCTGCACAAAAAGATCTATTTGCTGTCTTCAGCTATATATATAGTGAACCTTTGACACTAAACTTGAAAGTGCAGGCTTGTGGTAAAAAGAAGCGTCAGCAAATCATTCGATTGACCAAGTCAGCTCTGACACTTATTAATGCTTTATCTGTCAAGGTTTTATGGAACAGTCTGTTCATTTAGTAGAAGGCATTTATTTCAGCTAATATAATTCAGTATATAATTTGGCTGTAAACTGTAATCACCTATAAGGTTATGAAACACACCTTGCCACTCCCCTGTTTTAATTCGCATAAATACAAATATAGCCCTAGTAAATATGGAGTAAAAAGATTCCACTGGCCACAGACTACATATAGAGGCTTCATACTGTTTTTTTATCAGGAAGATAAACTGCTTATGAATCACCGTCACATTCAATTTCCCATAGTATATGCTTACATTTTTATGCTTCATGATAATTACAGAAATGTGTTCTTCCTTTTCTGTAAAAGATCTGACTCTACTAAATACTCTGACAAAAAGAACATTTTATGAAATAAATTCACACTTGTGTCAGGATGATCGTAACACTCCTCTCTGCTGTTTGATGTCCAAGCAGTTTCCATCAGGATCCAAAAATACATTCCAGATTGCTTTCTAACAAAGAAATCCTGAAAAATGAAAGGGATTATAAAATCTGACCCTCCAAAACATAAGTACAATTTGTTTACCCCAATGTCTCTAATCATTATGGAACAAGGTCTGAAGGACAGAACATCTTTCTGTATTTACAGGCTGCAAATCAAAGGTCCCTTCACTTTCTTAATGACCTTCTTCACCTTAATGACCTACTCTGTTCAAAAATAGAAAAGACTCTGGTTAAAAAATATCACAGATACTACTCACATCCTCATTCTTTCAGTAGAATCACAACAAGACTCTTCCATGTGTTATCAAGAGGTAAATACTTGCCACTGAAAACTAAAATCTAACACAGTATATGTCATAAGAAAGGATTTTGTCTGCTCAGCCTTACAGGGTCATTGCATACCACAATACACAGTGGTCAAAATAAAGAACGGGACGAGATCTTGTAAACCTAGACCTTGCCAAAAAAGGTGAACACAGCATCCCTTTGCAATCTTATAATTTTGAATCAAAACAGAATTTTTTATACTCCCTATGTCTAAAAGGCTTTCCAATTTCAGTGCTCTCATGCACTGAGAAGGCTTTTCATTATCTTTTGAAACAAATATTACAAAAAAAATTCTTCATTCTTACGTGAACAGTTGTATACAGTAGTCTAGAGAGATCTTCCCTATGATTTGTAATCAGGTATTAACATTTCCCAAACTTGACTTGAAATATCCCTGTCAGTTTCTCTAGTGATAGCATTTATCCTTTTCATGATCCTGACAGTTCTATGGATGAACTGTTTCCTGATAAGCCACTGGATCAAAATCTTTCTTCTTTGGCAGTTCCAACTAAGGATGTCCTAGCTTGCATCAGAGCTTCTTTTTCTAAGTTACTAAAATCATTCACAATAATTCTGAGATTTTGGCCTAGTATTTCACTAACATGCTGCTATTTTTTTGTTTTTACTATTAGTTGAAGAATGACAGAAGACTGTTCCTAAACTGGCCCTAGAGGAACTGTATTAGGAACCTCCACTTAGACCACCAGTTCTGCTTTCAGAACATCTTGCCATCATCATCAGATCCTTACCTAGTTCTTTGTTCTCTTTGTACTTCCAATTTAACTCAGCTAGTACATCCAGTTGTCAGAAGGTGGCAACTGCTTTAATGAAGTAAAAAAAAGACTACATTTACTGTATTTACCTTGTCTAGAAAAATAATTTTTCCCTTAAAAATTGCAATAGAGAACTTTCAAATTCAATTCTTCAACTTATAATTTCACAGACAGACACTGACCTTGACATTGGTCAATGGCAAGAAAATGCAGAGTCCAGGAGGTCACAGCTCATCCAGGTTATTATTCTGCCTCCTCTATCACTGGAAGATAATCCGAGCATTCATGTTGTAGTGAATATGAGGCTATAATAGACAGCAGACTGGAGATAAATAGGATAATCCAATGCCTTCACCATATTGTTTCTACTTTCCCTGACTTTTAGGCTTTAGTTCTAAATCTTTGCAAAGTCATATGTAGAACCTCTTTCAGTAACTCAATCGGATCATGATTACATGCTGTCCACACATCAGGATAGGACATGAAATAAATTCACACTTGTGTTAGGATGACCTGAACATTTCTCTCTTCTAAGTTTCATGTGCAAGCAGCTTCACCAGGATCCAGAAATGCATTTCAGATTGCTTTCTGCTGAAAAAATCCAAAATGTCTTTCCAGAGACATTTATCTGACTCCGGTAATGCCAGGTTCCAGCGGCTGATAGTTACCTATCAGTTGTTAAATATTTGCAGGAGCAAATACACTGGGATAGCATCTACCTCAAATTTCTTCATTAGTGTAATTGCATGGCTAATGACCTCAGAAGGCACAGCATCTTTCCCCCAAGGACCTGGGGTAGCAATGCCACCAGCTGGAGCATGCCCTCCAGGTGCTCCGAGGGTTTGTCTGCATTGCCACCCTGTGGATGAAAATTGTGGATGAAAATTGGAGAAAATTGGGGCTTCTCTGCTGTAGTCACCGTCGCTCACTTATTTGAGGGAGCCCCTTCCTGTTGCTCTAAGGTGAACTGCCAAGGTTTATCCTTGGCACAGCCCACGGGGTTTGTTCCAGATAATAAACTTGTGTGAAATCAGCCCTTTCACAGGAGAGGCTACTACACAAGATGTGTTTTGCAAATTGCTAGTTATAAATGCAGGAGAAAATGGAGCTTACATTTAGATTGGATTACCTGAGTTAAAACATTTCTAATGACATGTTTGTCTCTTTGTCTACTACCTCCATATTTTTCATTTACTATTTTTTCAAAAGTTGAAAGAGGCTATATGAAGATGTTAGTCAACTTGTCCATAAATAACTCACAATTTTACAAAAAATTGATTTAAAAGGAAATAGCCCCTTTCTAAAAGTCATGTGTTTTACTAAAACACACAAACATGTCCATTTATAGAAGAATATGGGCATATTCCTTTTTTTGGATGAAAATGTTTTTCATCTCGCCGGACAATGACGATGTTAGGAAAGAGTATGAGATGGGGTTGAAGTAAAGAAAAGAAATGGAAGTAGAAGGATACTGGGGATGTAAATTAGGATAATAGCAGGGATGGAGATATTTGCTTTCCTCTGCAGGACCAGGCCCAGGCATGATGTGGCAGTCACCAGGGCTAAAGGGTTCCTGATCATGGGCAGCATCCAGCGTGTCTCCTTCTTCTGACTTAGTGAGGTGTGGGCACTCCTGGGCCAGGACATCTCATTCACTCTTCACCTGGAGAAGGAGAGGTGCTTCTCTCCCAGGAATGAGTTGAGTTGAGCTGACTGACTGAAGGACCTGACTGAAGCAGCAGTCTTCTTCTGCCCTTCACCACGGTCTGGAGGGGACTGAATTGTGGGAACCTCTTCTGGCTGGATCCTGTGAAAAGGAGGGCAAGGAGCAATCAGCAAGACAGAGCAGGGTCCTGCCCTCTAAGAAAACCAATTCTTCTCATTTAAAGCCATTGAGAAATGCAGAGAGCAGCAGCGATATATGTGGTTTGCATCCAGTCATGGTTTCAGGAATGAAATACAATCTGGTTCATTCCTTGTGATCCCATCATCCATGGTATGACATAGGACAAATCTGTAAGTCTACAAATATTTTCAGACATCAGACATCATTTCATGACATTTACAGAATGTTGCAGATAAATACAATTAATCATAAACACCAAGTTTGTTCTTTAATCCTGCCTTACAATGTACCATGCAATTAGAATTAACTACATTATTTCCTTTTCAGTACTGCAGCAGATACTGGTGGTAAATCTCTTACTCTAGTGATTCTATAGCAATATCTCAACATTACTAATAATATTTTTCTTTTTTGGTCAGCTTTTACTTCAGAGTCAAAGAAATGTATACAACTATAGATGATTATTCTTAGTTGTGTTGTAAGCATAAAACAGGAAAAGATGGAAATGTGAAGATACAGCCAAATGCCTAAAGCACAGGATTCTCTTTTGGAAGCATTAAGTGGTATAGATGTAATAAAAGTGAAGAAGGATAATGAAATGCAGACATTACACGAAATGCTCTCTCTGACAGTATCTCCCTGGGAAAATCTCTTTGCCCATCCTTTAAAACTTACGGAGATAACATGAAATCCTTTTACAGGCTGCCAATGTGTAACATCATTGAGCAGCTATGCCAAGAGGGAGCACTGACCCCCATGGTTTGTAGGAGACTCAAAATCCCCAGCCTAGAGGACACTACTCATTGTACTAGAACAGGAGATATGCAGGAAAAATGTTTGAGAGTTGCTTAGTTTTGAGGCAGGTGGTTATAGAGTTTACCTTGCCAAGAAATGTTCTGTAGATCTTTAACTTGATCTAAGTTTAATGCTCTGTTGTTCTCAAACTCTTCCTGATAAATAACCAAAAGACACAGCTCCTCAGCAGGCATGATTTGATTTTCCCTGTGTGCTTGAAGGCTGCTGCCATCAGCCCTCAGCAGTTCAACCGAGGATACCCTGAGAGCTTTGGAGAAGTCCAATAAACTTTGGTGGCTAAATCTCTTTCCATGTGCTTGTAAATTTCTCCATGTGGGAGAGAAGTTCCTTTTGTGCCAGCAAGTATCATTGCAGAGGAGAAACACAATAGCACTGAGCTGTCATGAAACTGTCTCAGGCTACAGGGAACACAACAGAGGTAGAATGCTGTATATGTTGCCTTCCACAAGCAGCTTGTTCTGGAGTTTTTACAGTGTCAATGAATTTCCTTCAACAATCTGACATGCCTACAAATTACCAGTCCATCCTTATTGTGGAAGCAGCAGTGTCTTTTAGCCACAGAAGAACTAAAGAGAACAAGCTATAAACAACATGCCTGCTGTAATTCATCCAGAACTGAGCTGAAACTGATCTCCATGTGTCACTTTTCTTCTGTTTATCTTCCAGAAATAGGTGCAATCTTTGTTTTTGCATATACCAGTAGTTTGCATGATACATACTTCAGCTTTGTATAGAAATATTTTGATGAGGTAACATCAGGTCCAGCAGTATCATCTTTCTTTGTTTTGTTCTTGTTGTTGACAACAGAAAGGGAGATTTGCCGCCCTTAAATTTGCACTGCATACATACTAAATTTAAAAAAAAAAATATTGCTTTTATCTTTGAAAAACACATTTATTCTTTGGAATCACTTTGGGGGTAACTGCAGGTAAAGTGCAGAAATTATTCTGCGGTCTACCACAATACAGACTTTGGTGGGGGCAAGTTCATTCTGTCTTGGTCGCCAAACATCATGGGTTTTTTCTCATCTTTCTTTTTATTATGATCTAGTTGTGTCTGAACCAGATAGCTGTGACCACGTAGTACCGAAGATGTGCTCCAGAAACGAGTTCACAGGAACTGAAGGTGCCACCGAGTTTGCTGGCTATAGGAGCCATTAGCCACAAGGGGGAGGTAGTATTTAATAGTGGGAAGCACCAACCTCTTTCAGCTGGGGACTTCATTCTGATTATATAAATACAGTTTAGAAGTGAGGAGTAGCTATAAAGAGAAGGGTAAAGAAGTGTTTTACCAGCAGCTAGATCGCTTGGGCTGAGATCAGCCTGGACCATGGGGCTGTTAGATCTGCAAGACAGTGAATGGCTGTCACAGCAGGTCTCACAATCCCTCCACACTCATACAATTTTTCTGAAGGCTCCTTGTTTCCAGAGGCACCATTTACTTTCAGGTGTTTGGTTGTTGCCAGTAGTATTACACACTGTAGCTACCACATTTAGGGCTATTTTAACACTAATATTTCCTCTTTTCACTTTCTCTGGTGGCTTTCCATAATCTGTCTGTGTCATGGTTTGACACTAGCCCAGCAATTAAACCGAATAACAGATGTTTTCTATTAATCCCCTTCTCCTCCCTGATAAGGAAAGGAGAGAGAATAAGGGAAAGAGACTTATGGGTTGGAAACTAAACTACACAACTTTAATGACACAGGAATGATAAATAGGTAAAATTACTAAATATATACAAATATACAGGAAAAATTGATACCATGTTCCTCCCCTCTTTTCCCCAATAACTCTCACGTCACCACCGAGGCTGCACGGCAGCCCTGGGCAAGTCCAGGCTGGACCCCTGGGGTCAGGAGCAGTCGGGAGCTGGAGGCAGGAACACACAGATTCAGGCTGGCACGGATCAGGATCACAGGCAGATGAACGGACGGAATCCTCCCGGGATGCCGAAGCAAACAGGGAACAGGTGAAGGAAGGGCAGGAAGAAGAAGAAAAGGGGCTTTGACCCTTGTGATCCCTCAAATTTATACTGAGTATGACGTGTATGGGATGGAATACTCTGTTTGGTCAGTTCTGGCATCTATCTTGTCCAGTCCTCCCCAGAGGAGGGGTTCAGGTGGGACCTCTTTACTCCTTCTGCAGGGTAAAATGTTCCTCAGAGCTGAGCAGTGTCCTTGGCTCTGCACACCAGTTTCTAGCAGTAACTATAAACATCCAGTGTTATCAGTCCTAGAAGCAGACACTGTCTGAGAAACTTGCTGTTAATTTCAGCAAGTGCAGCTTGCTTACAAGAAACTTAGATGAAAGCAAAAGTACAAACCAGAAAATCACCTTTATCCTGGCCCAAACCAGGACAGTCTGTAATTAGTCTTTTTGCACTTCCTCTAGTGTAATTTCTCAGACAGTGATACCTTGTGAATAGGACTAAATGCTATGACTGCTCTTGTTCATTCAGAATAAAGCTTCCACCCCACGGGTGATTTGTCTGTCACCACCCTTAGTGCTGTGTACAAGCTGGGAGATGTGACCATTTTTTAACAGCCCTCCTGATGCTAAAAGTCCAGGCTGAACCAAGAATCAAGTTTCAATATTCACATTTAGATGTCCTGAGTTAAATTTGCAACCTGAGGTACATTTCAGAGCCTCCGGAAGCACCTGTATTTGCTTATATTAAACACCTTCCAGTGGCTGCAGTCCTTGGTGGTGTAAGAGTCATAGGTGAGTGTGATGAAAAAAGCCATGACATTTCTCCCTCCTGGATTATTGGATCAGTGCACTAACAGAAAGGTTTCTACCAGGGATAAACTCTCTTTTTGTCCCGCTTCTCTTCTTCCTCGGGTGGCTCCCACATTGGCTCATCTGTTTACTCAAGTAGCCTGGGTAGCCCGTCCCAGGTTTTCCGTCCTAGCTAAGTTTCCCTTTTAAAATATGGTCTTACCGCGTCCGCTTTTGTCATCCCGTGGCACGTATTCTGCCAGTGCTGGGGTCAGCACCACTTCGGCCGGCTTCATCTCACCTCTGCTCGAGCCTCTTGCTGTGTCGTCTTCAGCTGCGGCTCAGCAAAAATCGGGTCCCTGTTCGGGCGCCACTTGTCACAAGAGGGCTCGGAGTAAACGCCAACACAATCAATATGATTGAAAAGCAAGTCTCATTTATTTAACTCAACAGCTGTGTTTATATACAACTCAGCGTGTCTCACTAGATACATGGTATTCAGCAACTGGCTATCATGCTGTGATCACGCTCCCAACCTGTAAGCTAATTGGTTAAACTGCAGTGTCCACACGCAGACTACGTGAGGTGCGTGAGGCTGCTTCTTCGCGCCAGCTTCCTCCATCTTGTCTGGCTTCCTCAAACCTCAGAGGCAAGGTCAGTTCATTAACACCCCCCTGTACTTGGCTTGTTCAGTATATGGACATTTTCTTATAGAAACCCCACACCCTACGAAAACAGGATGAGGAGGTTGTTCAGGCTAGAAAAGAGGAGGCTCCAAGGTGACCTTACAGCAACCTTCCAATACCTAAAGGGGGCCTACAAGAAAGCTGGGGTAGGGCTTTTTACATAGGCATTTAGTGAGCGGACAAGGGGAAGCTGTTTAAACTTGAGGAGGGGAGATTTAGGTTAGACATTATGAAAAAATTCTTTCCTGTGAGGGTGGTGAGACACTGGCACAGGTTGCCCAAGGAAGCTGTGGCTGCCCCCTTGCTCTAAGTGCTTAAGGCCAGCTTGGATGGGGCCTTGAGCATCCTGGTCTAATGTAAGGTGCTCCTGCCCATGCAGTGGCGCTGGAAGTGGATGATGTTTTAAGGTCCCTTCCAACCCAAACCATTCTGTGATTCCATAAGGCCTCATTGTCACACATTGGCTAGTAATAGGAAAAGCTTTTTTTTTAACCCTGGTTGCCAGAATCCATGGAACAAGTATTAAGATGGTTGATCGGATTGTAACAGATCTCTCAGTTTTGCCACGTAACTTGATTTCACTACCAAAAATAGTTCTGTATTCCTTCATTTTACCCAGTACACGTTGCTATTCATAAGTCAGAGCTCTGCTAATACCAGTGCTTCGGGGATTTGCCTGTATGAGGTGTTTTGAACTGATTTGGTCTAAGTCAAAATCTGCTGTGTTTTTTTTTGTTTCTTCAAACTTTATCTAGGTGTTACCAGTTCAAAAGGCCATTTTGTCCACTTTTCCAAGATTTTGAAAATGCTCTGTGCTGAGAAATTTTTTTCTGACTCTCCAACTTGGAATTTAGTAACAGAACAGCCAGAACTTCTGTTATTTTTATTGGGATATTTTGTTTTGGGTAATGCTCACAAAGAGGGATTGAACATCTTGACCAAGACGGTTGTTTGGATGATGATGTGGCAAACATCCCTGAATTGATGTCTTCAGCTAGGCAGATTGAGACTCCCAAACTGTTGATCTGGTGAATTCTTTATAATCCACCTGGCCTGTGAGTTTATGTGACTGCACGTGATCATATGTGCGCATGATGAGTTTTTGTTAATTATCTTAAACTATGTAAGAAACACACAGCCCAACGTACCCATCCTTGCATAGGCAGGGACAATTTCCACTTCCTATATAGAATTATGCATGACTTGATCAATTTCTTCATCAACAAGAAGAATCACCCAGGGAAATCCCTTGATCCTTCAGACCAAGTGGCTGAACAATGTATCTGCACATTCAGATAGTGGCTATCAGTTTACAGGGCAGAGCTGCTGCACATCAGCTGCTGCAAATCACTTTGCTGCTTTGTTGTGAAGTGGCTGGCAGACCAGTTATCTCCTCATTGCCAACTACCCTAAATTTCAGTACGTTACTGCTTTGCAGATCTGTCTGTTGTTCCAGCTATGCAGAAATTACCTGGAGAGCTCCTGGACAGGGAGTCATTAATTAATGTGTCTTTGCCATACACGCAGGCAAAGCTTTCATACCCAGCTGCACTGTGACTGTAACTATAAATTTCAATGTTATCCTTTTATCAAAGCTATAAATTACGTTTATTTTGCCACAGTACTCAAATTGCTGAGCACTGTTTCAGCCTTATATCCACAGAAGAACTCTCACTGTTTTCCTATCCTCACATAGGAGTGTCCAAAAGCATCATTTAGAGAGCGAGAGGTAATGGGTGGATTCCTAAGACCTTTCCCATCAAGGGGGTTTGAAAAGCAGTCACTTCCAGAGCACACCACCACTTGGAGCAAGAAGTCCTTTCAGCAGTCTTCTGACAGCTCCTATTTAGGCAAAAGAAGCAATAGAAGGTCAGCCCCTCTGGGCTGCTCCTCTTCACATTCCCCTCTCGAGAAGCATTTTCTACAGATTTTTCACTTTCTTAACACTCAGGCCAAGTTCCATGAAGTCCAGAGTGTATTCTGTGCTCCTCCCTGTGTTGTGCACACCCAGAAGAGCAGCAGGCAGGTTAAAAACAACATGTTTTTTAGAGTCTTAGAACGGTCTGAGTTGGACCTTGATGTCCTCTATTTTTTTCATTTTCTTGGAAGCACAAGACATTTCAGGCTGTTGCATTACCTGTGCCTACATGTAGAAAGTAATCTTAACACAGCTACTGCCCTGCAGGGAATGGACTGCGGACAACTGAGCTGTGAAGTGGTGGAACCCTCAGGGGTAGCTACAATCAGAGCACACCCCACTTAGACTAGGCCAAAGACTTCCCTGAGGGACATTCCCTTCTCCAATGACTCTGTGGCAGACACCTGGAGCCTCATCCACCAAGCCCAGCACACTACCACAGCCTTAAAGTGACAGTTTCTTTTGGGAAGGGAACTCACTGCCCTGTTCCACAGCAATTCCAGGACACCTCTTCCAACCTGCAATTGCTAACAGAGTGTCTGGACAGTGTCCTAGAATAGCTGGATTGTATTTCTCCAGAGAGCAGAAAAATGAGGAAATCAAAATAAGGGGAACAAAACAAACAAACAAACAAAAGCTGATGTGCAGAATGTGACATTTGAGGGATTCTGGAGGAATGCAGAACGCCCTGTGTAACAGACAGAAAGAATTACCTCAGTCTTTCAGTAGGATGATCATCTTAAAGCACTAATCTTATATTAAAACTGGTGCAGTTATCCATTTCACAATTCTTTGCTTTCCTATGAAAGAAAAAAGAAAACTTCCCAGCATATCCTCTTCTCAGAACAAATGCTGATTTTAAAATTGTTCAACTTGTAAAAACCTTGAAATTGTGCAATTTGCTTAGAAAGCTGGGATGAAATAGCACACTCCACTCCCACCCACCTTGCTCAAGTTATGAAACTGCAATACGTAAGTCTTTATTAATTGATACTGTTTGTTTAACAGGTGAGTGACCAGTTTCATAACAAAAAAAAGTTTGGCATATATTTGGAAAACAAGTTATTTTTGCATTGTACATATATATGGGCATTCCAAACAAATAACTAATCTTGAACAACAGTCATTGGGCAAGACAAAGCTCACAATAGAATGCTCAACCTAACAACTTATGGAAGGGGAACATTTCAAAAATAGGTAACACACCCACAAACTTGAGTTTTGGTAGAAACTAACAGGACCAGTGCTTCTAAACCAGTTACACACTTATAAAAGTCCTTATCAATAACTCTTCAGTCCTCATGTACCGATCTTCGAAGTGTCTACGAACAATAGTTCAACAATTAGTTGTACAAATAGCTGACACTTCTAAAGAAGTGAAAGCGAGTATCAAACTTTTATTACATTGCATCCAACCCTGTACAATTGAGCATATGATGCTTCAACCTACATATTTATACTGGAAAAATATTTTATCATCTTGATTACATTTTCTTTGAACATTTTCAGTGATTTCAGTGACAAGCGATGAAGAAACTGAACAAGCATGAAATGTTTGACCTTTTAACATTAAGAACTAATGAGTAGGTACAGTCAAGGCATGAGTCTTGAATACAACGGCACAGATTCATCAGCTGCTGTTTGCCAGCTGAGCTGCCTAACTGCCTGTATGCACACATGAAATGCACCACAGCTGTGTGGTTAAATACCTTCCACATCCTGGAGCAATTACACACAGGCTAATTAGTTGTTCAAACTAATTTGTTCTACTGGACAGTTAAGGCAGGTGAATATGTCCAGCTACAGCAGCCTGGCTCAGGCTGTCACACACCAGTGGCAACTCAATTGCATTCTCATCTCCCACTGTGTATACACCTGGCATCCAGACAAATTTTGGCCTTTCTGGTGTTTATGAAAATATATATATATATTTTTTTAGATCTGCCTGTCTACTACAACTTTATTTACAAAAATATCAGTACTTAAGAGACTAATAAATCAGATACAACATAATTAGTACCACCAAGGTGAGCAAAACCACAGCTGAAAAACTTAGTTGGGAAATGTATTCTCTTAAGGATTTTGTTTCATGATAAGCATTTTTGCTGAGTAACTGGATTAGGTTGCACACACTACTTCAAAAGATTTATCTGCTCTTTTCTGTGCCCAGACTGAAACTAAACCAGAAATAGTAGGCAAACCTCACATCTGCTGGAGTTCTCTGTTAAAACTGGGACAGGCCTTCACTTAGCTGGATTGCTTCTGGGCCACGTAGTAGCTGATTGCCTAGAGCAAACCTGTTTGTCAAGTGTAGCCATCAGTAAATACAAAACTGCTAATTAAACTGACAACCTACCAATACTAATCAAAGTCAAGTAAGAGAGAAGACCACGTGTTATGAAGAAAGGGTAAACACTGCCCCTTTCGGGCCTAAGGCTGGGTTAGACAGAAGATAAAAGTTATTTTGCAAAACACATGGCACATTTGAGAAAAATGGGTTTACCACTACAAGGACCCAAAGAACACTCAGGAGTTTTAAGGGATTCCAAACATGGAAATGCACTGGGGTATTATTTAAAATTATTGTTACTATCTAGATCTGTTTATTTGACTGTGACAACTAAAGCAAAAAGCCTCCTTTCTTAAGTCTGCAAAAGCTGTGTATCTGCAGGCATTCATGGTCACAAGTACATGAAGTGGTGAACCATATGCTCAAAACTCAGGAGCTGTGGGAAAGCATACTTCAGTTCTGGAAGAACAGTAACAGTCAGGGGGGAGGCAGTGGCTCCCAGTGCAGGCTGTATTTACATTCCTACGTGTGGATAACAAACCAGACCTGTCCAAGGAACACAGCCAGCTGCAATGGCTGTAACCCACAGAGGTTCCTGCAAGCTGACCAGGTAACAGCCAGTGTGCTGGGGTGTCAGGGCACCAGCACAGGGACATCTACAATGGAGGCAAACTGTTGGGTTACAACTAAAACTCTAAGGAAAAAAACCCTAAGTATTCCTAACATATCTCCATGGATATTACAGCATGGATTCCTAACTCCAATGAGACCATCATCAATCTTTTCCTTTATGTGTCATTTTAATTAGCATATTTTGGATTTTCCTTTCAAAAGTAATATTTGTATATAAAGCTGGAAGATAATGCAAGACTGATTGATTTGAAACATTACTATTGCCCCCCTTAGAATACTAATTCATACATTTATGTGCACACACATTCACACATCATGTATTTATAGATATGTACATATATACACATGGAGGATTTATGGGACAAGCACTTTGCTCACAGTCTCTTCCAAACATCTGCCTCAAAATCAGTCTTGCAAAAATTGGAAAAATAAAATAAATAACAAACACCATAGCACTGAGATACCAGGTAAAACATCAGAGATAAGGAACACAATGTGCTACCCCACTTGGGGGATACAAATCACACTTCTCTGTTGATGGAGTATGACCATCAGCCAGGTCAGTCACTTTAAATGGAGTTCTCTTTTGCTGCATCAGATACCTGTGGAAGCTGGCATACCTCTAGACTATCCTGCAGTCTGCAATACAAACACACAGAGTTTAAGAGCATGCGTAGTTCACTGGAGCATCTGTGGTGATACAATGAAAGGAAAGGCACCAACACTGCACATCCCATGCAAATATAAGTGCAATGAGGAGGAGAAATGGACACACAGTAGGAGAATTTAAGAGCTCAAGTATACAACTGTGATTGTCTCTACTGTGAACAGTGGATTTCATAAAATCCCATTACTTCCCCTACTTATCGTTTTCCCAACATAGCCTTTTCTGCCCTCTTGAACTTTTGTAGTTCAATAGCTAGTTCCCAGTATTTCAAATACAGCCACATAAGTTTTCCGTTTTGACTTTTGTTTCTGTTCAGCAGATTGCCACAATAGTTGTCATGTTTGAAAATATCTTTTAAGCCACTTTCCATATGTAAAGCCATAGCAACAGGATCAGTTGCTGCTTTAACTAGCAGATTTTTCTCTATTTCTAGTCTCTGGCCTCGGGGTATAACCAGACTGCAGTAGATGTCCTGTCTTTCTTTAAGTCCCTCTTCCAGTTCTTTCAGTAAAATCTTGGCTCTCTTTTGCCACTCTTCTTCCTTTGCCAGATAACTTTGGTACAAGCTACCTGCTGCTCCTGAGTGCAAAAGGACTTGTTTTTCTCGCTCCAACTTCTCCTGCTCCTGTTCTAGGGCTCTTCTTTCTTCTACCAGTTTGCGACTCTGGGACACGAGGGCTTCCCGGTAACTCAGGGTTCTGTTGCGTTCCTTTTCAAGCTCCAGCTCCAAGTGAGCAACCGTGCGACGACTTTCCGTGATTATATCCCGGTATTTGGCTTCCAGGTCATATTGTAAAGAAGACTTTTTTTTATAATATTCTTTTTTTTCTCTTTCTATTTCTTTTTGACATTCTCTGGTCCAGATCCAACCTATCATGTATAAATGAGACTTCAGACACCAGTACAACATACAGAACATTGATGGGTATAATTAACTAACTATGCCACTAAACAGGTTAATAAGTGGTAGAAAACTTTCTTTCCTGCTCTCTCCAGTGCTATTCACACATCCTAAAAAATGTATTTCTGTGAGACCATGTGTCACAGCAAGTCACATTAAACGCTGATGTTTCCTTGAAAGCAAAATGTTCCCTAGTCTTTTACTGCTAATATACACAGTGGATTAAAAAATAAAAATAAAGCTATAGGGAAAAAAACTGGAGATAACCAACGCAGGAGTGGCACTGAGAACTTTTCAGGCCCAGCAAACACATATACATCAGCAGCATCTCTGGGCTGTTACTTCTGATTTCTCTAGCACATCATATGTCCACTTTTGTGAGCAAGCTTTGTAAATTAGAGCTTATTAAATGCAGATTCAATTCCATGTGTGAAAAATTGACAGTACTTTAAGGTTATCATAACATTAGAAATGAGCAGACCAGAGGAAATGCCCGGGCGGGGTGAGCTGCCCCAGAGCAGCCGTGTGCCCCAGCTCCAGCGGACAGGCCGGGCACTACTTACGGAAGGCTGCCAAGCCCAGCATGGGGACCAGCAAGGCGTAGTTCCATCTGCTGCCATCATCCCCAGGCTCTCGTCGATTCGGCAGGATGTTCCAGTGGGGAGGGTCATTTAAGTTATTCATGAAGGCACCTTAGATGCACAAGAGAGAAACACGGCCCTAAGCGGCGGGCAGAGGCACAGGGCCGCCCCCACAGACACCCTCTCACTCGGACAGAACAGCCAACTTCGGGAGGGGTATTTCTGCCCAAGAGGCTCAAACGGAAGCCGCGTTACAAGGGAAATTTACTTTCGGTCAGCCAGTGGCTTCCCGGCCTGCTCCATAACTACCGGCCCGGGCGAGGCCGGGACCCTACAACAGAAGTTCCCCGGAGCCCCGGCGCTCTTGCTGCCCACCCCCTTCCCCGGCCGGCGGCACGTTAGCTGATGCCGCCACTGCCCCGAAGGACTCGAAGAGCCCTCAGAATTACAGCCTAGCGTCGAAGCGGGGTGAGGGGAGAGGAAGCGCGGCGGCGCAGGACGCTGATACCGAAGAGCGAAGCCCCCCAAAGCCGCCAGCCCTGGAGCGCGGAGCGGCGGCCAAGCGCAGTCGCTGTCACTTAGCTGCCGGCCCCGCCCCCCTCGGGCTAGTCCATTAGTATAACAGAGGGGAGAGATACCTGGAGGAGACAACAAACGGATCGCCTGAGTCCTAAGGACTCCCGGTCGTCTGGATCCGCCTTAAACCGCTCCGGTGAAAGAATGAAGCGGAGGGTTGGGGGAGGTGTAGCACCGCATGCAGTCAGGCACGCAGTCACTAGCTCAGCCTGAGCCTCCCCCTCTCCCAGCACGATTGGTCTCTCCCGCCGAGCCGGGTAAGAGTGCCGTTAGCGGCCACCTCGCGCAAGCGCCCTGGGTGGTTTCTCCGTGTCCGTGCGAAATGGCGGCGGCGGTAGCGGCTTCGCGGAGCTTGGCGAAGCGCTGGCTGCGGCCGGCGGCTCGGGTGGTGAGTGCCTGCCCTCGCCCCGCTCTGCCCTGCGACGCCCTTCCGCGCCCTTCCGCCGGCGTCAGGGAAAGGGTTGGGTCGCGGGGCTGGTGCGGAGAAGCCCCTTGGGGAGGGACAGAGACCGGCGGGGCCTGAGGGCTCCGCGCGTCTTCCTCCCCCTTCCCTCAGCCGCGGGGATGGAGCGCGTCTACCGCAGCCCTGGCCGCCCTCCCTTCCCTACGGCATGGAGCGCGGCCGCTAGCGGCGGCCCTTGTCCCGCTGTCTGAGCCGTGACCTTGGCCGGGGAGCACCCGCCCCGAGGCGGGGAGCCGTGTCCGGGCGGTGGTAGCGGGGGCGCCAGGGCCGTGCGGGGCCGCTTCGGCAGGCTGGGTACCTCCCGTTTGTTTCGCGGAGCGCGGGCTGTCCTTGCTGTTTGGCTCCCGGCGCAGGTTACCGGGAGGTGACTTGAGTGTGGGCATAGCCAGGCTGCTCCTCCCGGTTTGGGAAGCAAACGGCGTAGCCTTAGGCCGGGAGCAGGTTCCCTGAGGGCAGAGGAAGGCAGTGCGGGATGTGGCGGGGAAAGGCCCGGAAGGGGTCTGGCAGATGAAGCACCTTCCCGTCCCAGCACCGGGGCGCAAAGGTTATTGCTCGCTCCTTCTGGACCTGCGTAGAAAGCTAGTGTTTATATCTGAGTGTCCCCCGAACCTGGCCAGTAGTTCTTTCCAGGACGTGCTTCTTAAAGGTCGGACAGCTTTGTTTCATCTTGTTTATGAGCCATCCCTGGTCAAAGTTTGTTTTGTTGAAGTGGGAGTTTGCAGTTTCTCTCCACTGTACTCGCCTTGCGTGTCCATAGGGAGTTTGGGATTTCAAAAAATACATTAATGGGAAAAGAACAATTGAAGTGTAGCTATAGTAGTCTCTCTCTTATAATGCAAGTGCAGAAAAGAAAACCTACTGAGAGGCAGAAAGGCTTGAAGAGTGTGGTTATGTTTTAAATTGCAGTGAACCAGCACTGTTTGGACCTTTAATTCTGTAAGGGTCATGATCCTGCTAGCATAACAATTTATAACATTGTGGTCACCGTTTCTTTCAAATTTAGCGTAACATTTTTCTCTGCTTTTTGGAATTATGTTCATATTCCTTGTAAACAAAACTTAATGGCAACAGAAATTCTTACGTATTGCCACTATAGAAACGTGTATGTGGATGGGAATAGCAGTTCTGAAAACTTTTGCAGAAGCCTGGATGTGAAAAGAAAAGCAATCTGCTAAACAGTGGTGTGGTTTGGTTATATTTTTAATGTAATGTACTTAGAGAGTCCTTTAACGCAAAATATATTTGATAACTGTGTTTATAGCAACTTCAGAAAATAACAGTTTTTTAAAAAGGCAATCAGTTTCAAGGCAGTGTGGCAGAGTTGCCTGGACATTGTGGCAGTAGTTTATTCTTGGGGAAGAAAAAAAAGGGTCAGTTTATTTTGAGGTTTGTAACCACAATTTAGAGCTCTTGGACTTTTCTTTGTGTGTGAGTTTTTGTTTGGGTTTATTCTCCCTTCAGCCATTTGCACTTTAAGCAATACTAAGTATGTACAAACCTGTTTGTTTTGTGCTGTCGTTACATAAAGATTTTCTTTTAATTTAAAAATTACTTTATGCAATAACAAGTTGCATAAGTTGCTTGCCACAAAGAAATAATTTATTGCAGCAAAACGGCTATACTGTTGCTGGAACAATAGTTTAGAAACAGGCAGCAGGAGCACAGGCTAGAAAATCCACAGCTGCTACATTTAACCTGTGCGGTGCAGCCTGCTGTGTCTCAGTTGGAGGTCTGCTTCTATAACTTCAGATGTACTCAGGCCTGTGAAAGCAGTTTTGCTGCAGAGAGGATGCCCCATTTTAGCTTGAGCTGTGATTGTTGGCAGCGCTGTTCTGCAGGTAAATTACATCTGATATTTAAGTTTCATTTGGCTGTCAGTGAACTAGTTGATCTTATTCTGTCAGTGAAATATTAAAAGATAATTATTAATACAGGGACTAAGATGGGCAATGGAATTTCCCCAAAGCATGATAACCCAGCAGGGTGGAAGGGTGAGGGTTAACTGCCTGGAGGAAGATACTAGTAGAAGTCCATATGAATAGCTGTGAAGACTGGTCTTGTGTAAAGATAGCTGTAAAAAGCAGAAACATGTTGGCAAATATGATGACACGTTAGATTCACTGATATGTAAGAAGATAATTTGAGGAAGCCAGTATGAGAAGTCATAAAGCTACACTGAGGAAACTACTGTAGTTCACTTCAGAGATAGGGAAAGAGACTTAGAAGGGAAGACCTGCTTATTTATTGTATTAAAAGGCAACTGAACCATCAAAATAGCAGTTGCTAGAAAACACAAATATCACTCCAGTGCATTTGTCAAATAGGGAAATGATGTCGCTTCACAAGTTGCTGGTATGGCTTTGTGTTGCTGTTCTCATCAATCATACATGCTGATTTAGGTGTATTTTTCTGAGTGGTGTAAAGAAGGAATACTGTTTTCCAGGACATTGCAGATGTTGGAGACTAAAATTTAGATTGGTTTAACATATCAAAGCAAAGACTGGATACTGGGTAGGTTCAGGTGCTGAGGTTTTTTGATTTTGAACACGCTGGGAGAGGGAATACCATTATATCTGGGGAATACTGTGCCCTTGTGCTTCATCTAGGTATTAATAAGTGGTTCTAAATTGGTCACTAATTAATTGAGAATGAGAGAGAAATATCTCTGACTTCCAAAGCAGTGAGCTGGAACGACTTTCCCTACCGCCTATTTTTTTGTCTTCGTTACTTTTGACAACCTGAAATAATAAATTCTAGGATTGCTTGACACGAGAGATTTTCCATTAATCCTGTGGTTTCCATGAAGTTGACTTCATCTTTGCTTACTTGTGAAAAAAATGAAAGAATACTACAGCATTAATTGCAAACATGTTCTTCTGTCAGTGTCACCTCAGATAGGTCAGAGAGGTCACTGTAATGAAGTAAACAACAGATAGTCTGTGGCACCCTGTTACTTGCAGGCTGTTCTCTCATCCAGTCAAAACTATTTATTTCTTGTGGCTATGCATATAGGAGAACCAGTATTGCATTGAATGTAGCTCTAAAATACGTTGGTACAATATTGTATGCATGGTATCAGTGGTGAGTAAAGCTTTGCTACAAATGTGAGTTAGTCAAGAATGCTGAAAGTCTTCCTTGTGGAAACTTCTGTCCTGTAATGGTTCTCTTGACTTCTTTCCTCAGTGGCCAGCGGCGTGCCAGACTCTCACACGCAATTTACACTTCACAGTCTATGGAAAGAAAAATGCCTCTACAAAGGTTTCCAGTTCGGTATGTTTGTATTTATTTATCTCTTGAGTAACAGAGTAGATAATACACCTAATGCTTGAGTAGACAAAGCAACCAGGTACTTGGCTTTTAGTGGAGTGCTGTGTTCAAGTACATGGTGAGACTGAGTTGCTGAAATGTGTGGCTTTTTTTAATGATAGTTTCCATCCAAGAGAGTACCTAACAGACGGAGCATTTTCATCAAGAGTCTGTTAAGGACATTAAACCTATACTTCTTGTATCTACATAAAACTTAAGTTTGACATAGCTTGAAATATTTGTGATGGTAACAAAACTGATATATTTTTCCAGATTTCTACACAATATCCAGTAGTGGACCATGAATTTGATGCAGTGGTTGTTGGTGCAGGAGGAGCAGGTCTGCGGGCTGCATTTGGTTTGTCAGAAGCTGGATTTAATACAGCATGTATTACAAAGCTGTTTCCCACCAGATCTCATACTGTTGCTGCACAGGTGAGAAATGAGGTAGAAGAGATGTTTAAGTAATGGCTGCTGTCACAAAGCTGATTTGGATAGGCATGTAAATAATACATTTCAAGGCCATGCTTCCTTTTATAAATATTGTGTATTTAGTTGACATTATTTTGGGAGGGCCATGTGTGTTCAGATTCTATTCAGTGCTTTTTCACCGTGTTCAATGTAACTTGACAGATGGTGTTACACAAAGCAGAACAAGGTAAGAGCCATTGTGAAACTGATATATTGCACAGGTTTTTCACAGACACGTTGAATCTGACTTCACTGTATTTCTCGTACTCAGAGGCACGAATGGTATGTTATTGTTAAGAGAAATGAGAAAAAAAAAACCTACTGAAATTGTACCTCAGCAATGTAAGTCTAGGAAAATGGGTTTTCATTTTCAGGGAGGGATCAATGCAGCTCTGGGAAACATGGAAGATGATAACTGGAGGTGGCATTTCTATGACACCGTGAAAGGATCTGATTGGCTGGGTGACCAGGATGCCATACACTACATGACTGAGCAAGCCCCAGCTGCGGTGATAGAGGTGAGGCACACTGGAGCTGATGTCAGTGCTAAATATTTGTAACACAGACTACCTTCCAAAGAGGTCTCCTTGCTGGGAACATAGTAAAATAACCTGTTGGGTTATTATGCACTGGAGTTTTTGATGCTTCTGTTTGGGTTCAACAGCTGGAAAATTATGGGATGCCGTTCAGCAGAACTGAAGAAGGAAAAATCTATCAGCGTGCATTTGGTGGACAGAGTCTTCAGTTTGGAAAAGGAGGACAGGCTCACAGATGCTGTTGTGTTGCAGACAGGACAGGACATTCACTGTTACACACTCTGTATGGCAGGGTAAGCAGCTTTGAAGTAAATGTGGTTTGGGTTTTTGTATTTGCAATTAATGGTTGTTTTTTTTTCCCCCTGGAGTTAGGAAAAAAACAACCCAAACCCCAAACAAAACGTGTAGCTGTTGACATATGAATGAGGAATCCAGGGGAATGACTGATGACAATTCTGGATTTCCTTCCCTCCTGAGGCAGTGTGGAAGGGGGTAGCCTAGGTGATGCTTTTTTTTTTTTTTTTTTTGGTCAGTGTGCAGAAATAGAATGAATTGAAAGATTATTTATTACCATGGCTCTCATTAAAACAACAAGTGTTAATTCGTGTAACTGTTAGCTTTGTGGTCTGTAGTGGTTCCTCCCTGTTAATACTTTTTATGTCTATTGACTAGACTTAGAGTTTATGTAAAACTTTCCACAATACTTTGTAAAAAATCTGACACAGCAGCATTGGGGAGCTCTAAAGAAGAGGTGCAAGGCAGCATTTTTCACTCCTCTTCAAACAGGATGCAGGGGGAAACAAGAAGTGTAAATGCATGAAGGCCTACTGGGATTTCTGAGCTTGCTGTATGGCAGATAAGTGACTAGAGTTCTAGCCTCTGATCCTATCAATTTTACAAACCCTAAATGAAGAAAGAGTTTGTAATTTTAAAATAGTAAGTAGTAAGCTACTTGAAACCTGAAATTAAGTACCTACTAGCTAATGATTTTTATTTACTTGGTAGCTAGCTAATTGCTCTCCTTCAGGTTCACACTCTATAAAACTGCTGCAATACAAATGCTTAGTGCTGCCAAACACGAGTTTGATCCTTGAGGGCATGAAATAATGTTTGACTTGATGCCTGTTGTCTCTGCGGGTTGTAATAGGCTTCTGGAGATATATTCCATGTCTCTGTGGGAGGTTAAGTAAAACATGCTTGTACATGTACCAAGCACCACAGCTGACTAAGAGTTGCCAAATGTAAAGGGAAATTACAAGCCTTGCTGACTAGCTGTGACTTCTCAGAACTAAGTGGTGTTGTAACTACTTGTATCTCCTTTAAGTAGCATAGATTCATTAGGTAATTTTATAAAGATTTGTGAGGAAGCCAGCTTCCCTGAGAGCTGGTAGGGATTGCTTTTATCATGATACAGCCCACATGCTTTGACAGTTTTGAGGAGAGGTTACTTTGATTTCTGGATTGTTTTTTTAAAGTTGGTTTGGTTTTGGTTTTGTTTTTTTTCCCCTCCAGTCTCTAAGATATGATACAAGCTACTTTGTTGAATATTTTGCCTTGGACCTACTTATGGAAAACGGAGAATGTCGTGGTGTTATTGCCCTGTGCATAGAAGATGGCACTATACATCGTTTTAGAGCAAAGAACACTGTCATTGCCACTGGGTAATGTCATGTTTATGAATGATGGGAACTTGAGAGTCCTAGTTGGGAGTCTGTGTGTTTGTACATGTGTTTGAATCCACACTGCAGAGAAGACATGTTGGCTTGAGAACCATAATTCATATGTTTTGTCTATTTACCCCCCCTTTGATCAAAACCAATATAACTGAATTCAGTTATTTCCTCTGAAAGAAGGCACCTATTAATTTTGTGACCAAGTATAAATTTAGCATGACTTTTAACTTGAAATTTGAGAACAATGACATATGTGAAATGTGTGGTGCTAGTATTTTTAAAATGTGCAAGTTAGAGCAGATGCTGTCGCACTGCTACCAGTGTATGTATGTTTCTGTAGGGTTTTGAGTTTCCTGTAGGAAACAACTTCTTTCAAAATTTGGGAGAATATATTACATTAAGCAGTATTCAGTAATATAAGCAGTATTCAGTAATATAAGCAGTATTCAGTAATGTAAGTTTCAGTGTAGGATGAAATTATTGTATAAGTGTAACTTCACATTACTTTGTTGTAAGAAGCTTGTATACCTTTATTAGAGTGCTACATGCATTGAACAGCAATAAGCAGCATCTGTTTCAGTATGACAGATGTTCATAAATACATTGCACAAACAAAATACTGAGTTTGGTTGCCCATGTAATTCGGCTTTATTAAAGCTGAGGCTGTTTTCATACTCGAGTACTTTGAGGCTTCTGAGTTTCCTGAAACTGAGGGCATTTGCTGTGCTCAGTAACGTTGGAAGTTAACATGTTTGTTCTAGGTGTAAGAATTCACTTCTAATACCTAATTTTGGGCAACCAAGTTTTGAAATTTAAAAGTATAAAATCAGGGCCATATTGAGGACTTAACCCATTGTTATATGCTTTTTTTGATAACACTGCCAAAAATTATTCTAATGGAGTATAATGGAATTAGCTTGGGAGAACTTTCTGAAGTTAACTCTTCTGGCAAAAAGGCTTTGGATACTAACCTAGCTATGCTGCTTTGGAATTGTTATTCTTTTTCTTGGACCTTGGGTCACCTGCTGGTTTTCAAATACGGTGGAGCATAACAGGATAATACCAATTTTGTTTTCTTTTATGTCAACTTAGTACAGCAGATGGCAAAACTTTAGCATCTTGCTTATTAACACTGTTCAATTTCTGGTATTATACAAGAAAAGACTAGTTGAGTGGTACATTCTGGTGATTTTTATATTGTGTTTTTTGCCTTTCACTGCTAACTCAGCTAACTCTTGTGTTCTGCAGTGGGTATGGCCGTGCTTACTTCAGTTGTACATCTGCTCATACTAGTACAGGTGATGGCACTGCTATGGTCACACGAGCTGGTCTCCCTTGCCAGGACCTGGAATTTGTACAGTTTCACCCTACAGGTACGGAATATGAAATAATACTTACAGAATGATTGAACAGATCTTGTTTGTTTGTTTTTAAAATGTGCTCAAGTCAGTTTGCACTTTTCTGCAGCGTTTCATTAGTTGCTTGTGACAGATACTCAGATTTGTCTACAACTTCTGTGGAATATAAATCTGAGAATAGGACTTAGGGTATGAGAGGGGTCTCTGCTCTTCTAATTGAAAGACCAATGTTAAATACTTTGAGGTGCTGCCTTAACAATCCTAACAGGTTTTATGAGTTCCAAGTTGAAATTACTTTACCTCTTAATATTCCCTCTTGTCTTTAAAATATTAAATGATTTGATAGTAGATAGGTGCAAATGTTAGGGAGTTACATACTAGAACCTTCTGTGGAAGTGGGGCAGTTGAAGTAAAGGGATATGTTTAGGACTGTGGTTTATAGGACAGGATGAGTATATTAACTATAGACAGCAGTGTTCACAAACAATTTTTTTTTAATTATTATTTCTCAACTTTTGATAAGTGACTTTTATTATTCACTTAATTTTATAGTGTTACATAGCAGTTATAAAGAGAGACAGTGTTCATTTGACTTAGCTAAGGCATTTACAGTCAAAGAATCTTAATTACTTGTCTGATAATTCCAAATCTTTTAACATACTTATCAAGTGCATGGGTTGGTTAGCATTATTTTCTATGCTGACCAGTGCTGAAGGCTAACAGGCAGACCTCCCTTCTCCACAGGAATGTAAGACTTGCTAGGTAAAGCTTTCACATTCCATGCAATTTGAAGCCATCAGCTACTGCTTAAGCACAGGAGAAGGGGGAATGAAGATGAGCAAACTGGACTTGAGATGATTAACTTCCAGCTTATTTAAAAATCTTGAACAAAGTAATTGCTGAAGGTCTACAAAGTTTTTATAAAGCCTCCTTACCTATGGGTGGGTGAAAAGCTCTTCTAATATTATAGATACCGTGAGTGTTCCAAATTAACTTGCTTACCTTCTGGGACAGCAGCATTTGTTTTTGATATGGTTATGATGGAATAAAATCTACTCTTGTGAGTTGTTTGGGTTATTTTAATAAGATCTTGTTTATTCAGTCCTTGTTGTCCTGAATAAAAGGCTGCTAAAATGATACCTCATTTAATGGTTATTTTCTTTCTCGACAGGTATCTATGGGGCTGGCTGCCTCATAACAGAAGGATGTCGTGGAGAGGGGGGTATTCTAATTAACAGTCAGGGTGAAAGATTTATGGAGAGATATGCACCTGTTGCTAAGGATCTGGCTTCCAGGGATGTAGTATCTCGTTCTATGACCATAGAAATCCGTGAAGGAAGGTTAGTTAAATACTCTTAATGAAGCTGCAGAGTAAATGCTTAATTGTATTAGACTGTATACAGTACAACAGTTCATTTGATAGCCACCTTATAATTCGTGAGAGAGAGCTTTAAAAACTGTTATCTGGACACTGCATGTAGGGCAGAAATATTGCTTCTTACTGATACTGAAAGGGAACACAAGATGTTAGGAGTCTCCTGTTTGAATTTAGTGGCTCTAGCTATACTTGTTCAGACAAGTTTAATGTATATGCTCTTATTTCAAACAATGGAAATAATTTGCTCTCTTCTTTTGATTAATTATTTTCAATCTTTATATATTTCTGTGGTGATATAGTCATTTAAAGTCTAAAGACTGAATTATTGTGAAAAAAAGCTGAGAGGTGAAAAATACACTTAATTCTGCCAGGCTTGGCAGTCTTACCAACCACGCTCCTTTTTGTCAGAGAACCTTTGAAAAAAATTAAAAGCTAATTTTTTTCACAAATGAAACAAACTGTTAGAAATACTCCTTGTCTTTGTGGAATTCCTGTTTTGTATTCCATTGTTGACTCTCTTTTTTTTTTTTTTTTTTTTTTTTTTTTTTTTTTTTTTTTTTT
>JAAWXA010000005.1:39082298-39103523 GCA_038090715.1 Florisuga fusca
TTTTTTTTTTTTTTTTTTTTCCTTTTGGTAGGGGTTGTGGTCCTGAAAAAGACCATGTGTACTTGCAGTTGCACCACTTACCACCACAGCAGCTAGCAACTCGTCTTCCAGGCATTTCAGAAACAGCTATGATATTTGCTGGAGTTGATGTCACTAAAGAGCCTATTCCTGTTCTGCCTACTGTACATTATAATATGGGAGGTATTCCTACTAACTACAAAGGACAGGTAAATAATAGATCACCTGTAGGATATTTTTTCCCTATCCTAGTAATAGGAAACAATTTTCCAAATATAAAATCATTAACTGTTTTCCATAAATGTAGGGATGATGAATAACATTAGCTTACTAGTATTGTAATAATGATGCCAGAATGTTTAAACAATCTGGTTTGTTTTTGTAAATAACTTAAGAGCCATGTTTCAGTTCATCTGGAGATGCTAGTTCCAAGAAATGTGTAAAATGAATTTACTGTCATGTCTGACATGTGGCTTTTTCAGATAAGGATTCTTACCCTCTTATAAACTGTTTTAAGAGATGAGTATTAATTAATTGACTGTCTGAAATGATAGGTGATCACTCATGTGAATGGTGAGGATAAAGTGGTACCTGGCTTATATGCTTGTGGGGAAGCAGCCTCTGCATCTGTCCATGGTGCAAATCGACTTGGAGCAAATTCACTTCTGGATTTGGTGGTGTTTGGTCGTGCTTGTGCCCTTACTATTGCACAGACATGCAAGCCTGGTAAGTCTCAAAGTCTGTCTTGCTTTTTCTGGGGACATTTGCCTTTATGATTTCAGTTCTGCCCAGCAAAGAGTTGTTGCTACCTAATTCAGATTCAGAGTGCTAGACATAGATTATTTGTTAGAAAAGGCAGTTTATGCTTTTTATGAGAGGTAGATAATTAAAATAGTAACATCTCACTCAATGTTGTTTTTAAATCATCTGCTTTGGCTACAGTTACAGAGCTGAAAAAAACAACCAACAAAATACTGGGAGACAGTTACATTGCTAGAGCAGCTCAAGTCCAGAAGTAGTAATCTGTTTTGTCATTGCTTCATGTCCAAATTAGTAAGACTTTTTTTTCAGCCTGACTGCACGAAGAGCACAGAATGTTGGTTCCTGATGGAATCAGTCTGGATCTAGCAGTGCCAATTGGCTCTAGGTTTGTGCAAACATTTATTTTGGTCAGTCTTTCTCTGGCTCTTTGGTTTTTATTGGTCTGAATGCAAAGCTACATGAGAAATTTAAAGGTGCTGGCAAGATGCTATGTTTGATTTGTTACCTAGTAACAGATTGGAGGTAAGATGCAGAGCTCACATGTAACTGCCAAGCCTGTTGACTGGTCCCTTAAGGGATCCAAGAGAAGGTTTGAGCTTGAGGAGACAAAGTATGGAAGAAGATGGCAAGGAGACACAACCTTATTTCATAGTTCAGAAGAATTTGTGTTAAGTGCTGTTATTAAGGAATTAACAGCAGAATTTATCCAAACCTGTAAATTCCCCACTATCTGTCACAGGGAGGAATGTGATTTGTATATTCCACTGAGAACTCTTATTTTCAAGTGTAGGGACAGTATTGGTTGGCAGTTCAGGAAAAATTACAGTTAAATTGTATGTACCTCAGAGGAGGAAAACACGTTGGATTTTAGTCAGGCCTAACTTTTAATTGTTGATAGGTTATGAAACTGGTGGAAACCAAATTCAGCACCTACTAATGTTACTGAAATTTTCTTATTAGGAGAGACAGTTCCCTCCATTAAGCCAAATGCTGGTGAAGAGTCAGTTGCTAATCTTGACAAACTGAGGTTTGCTGATGGAACCATAAGAACTTCAGAAGTGCGACTTAACATGCAGAAGGTAAGTGTGAGGAGATATTCTGTGCACAGTAAAGGCTGTATCTGTGCTGTTAGTTTCTTCTTCCCTCCATAATTTTTCCTTTTGGGCAGTTTACCTATGTATAATAGAGTGAAGTTTCCTCTGGGGTGGAGAGAAGAATGTTTTTCCTTTTTCTTCAGGTTGAAGATGTGTTTGAAGTCAAAACAGCTCTATACAAAGCTATGTTGGAATTAAAGGAGTTATGTGGGATATTATGCATATGCAGCATATGAAACTGATTTTATTTTACTGTCTTGCAGACAATGCAAAACCATGCTGCTGTATTTCGTACTGGTTCTGTCCTCCAAGAAGGTTGTGAAAAACTTAGCCAAATTTATGGTGATCTGGCTCATCTAAAGACATTTGACAGAGGTAATTTGATAGCAAAGAATATGCCTTAGCCAGACTGCTCTCTGAGAAAAGTGTTTTGTGTTTTTCCATCTGTAAACCTGCTTACATGTTTCTTGAGAATTTGGCTATAGAATGTTTTGAATCTTCCAAAATATTTTGTAAAGCCCTATTTGCTAAACATGGTAAACAGTGAAGTAATTGATCTTCCTGGTCATTTTCTGGTTGCACACTTTCAAAGAAACAGACTCCAGTCAGATTTAACTGTATAAGGTACAAGCTGCTGTTCTCAGAACGTGATATGAAGTTGTTCAATTACTAAGATGAACTTTGCAGGTGTCTTCTGAAAAGTCCAGGAAGTTGCAAAAAGATGGCAAGAGCCTTTATAGGCTGAACTCTCATTTTTCATCAGCTGAACAGAGGACTCTGCATACAGATTCTGCCATGTCTTGCAGTGTATCCAAGAATTATCTTGGTTAATTAAGCACAACTGAGGATGTACCTTTTGTTCAGTCTCCGGGTAGTTGTGTATTTCTCTCCAGCTACTGCCCAACGCTTTCTTGGACAGCATCAAGAAAAGTGTTACAATAGCTTAGATATAGGGATCAAATTGAAGATACATTAATGTACTTGAACTTGAATCCAACTTGGAGATACTTAAATTATGTAAGTATAGATAGCAGGTGTTTTCTGTGGTGTGTTGAGGTTGGTTTTTCGTGTGTCTTTTTTTTTTTTTGCTTTCTGTGAGGATGGGAAGGAAGGGAAAGCCTTCCTTCTCCTGGGATCCTACTTAAAGACCATCTAGCCAGATTTTATTATCCACAGTGAGGTATGGGGACTGAGGTGGATGTATAATGTTAAAGCAGGCAAGACTCTGATGTAATTCTGTATCAGTAGTATATGCACAACGGGAACACCTGATAGAACTGTTGAATTTCTGTAAAATTAATTATATTGTTGGGGTTTACGAATTATTATTGAGCCTTGCAGGCAATGATGAGTAACACAGAACTGCAGCATTGAACTAGCATTGGCTAGTTCAATTCCAAGTACAAGCAAGAGGACACAAGTAAATGGAGGTTTTAACTTGTTTCTAGGACATCTTCCATAGTATTTTAATATTTTACTAGGTATTGTGTGGAACACTGACTTGGTGGAGACCCTCGAACTGCAGAACTTGATGCTTTGTGCTCTGCAAACTATTTATGGTGCTGAGGCCCGCAAAGAGTCTCGGGGTGCTCATGCCAGAGAAGACTACAAGGTATAAATATTTTCTGTGACCTGGACGTAGGACTGAATTTACCTGTTATGTAGCATCAGATTATTTAAAAGTTGTAATTTCTTCAATATCAAGTCTTCAAAGTCTTGAGTTAATATTAGTGTAGCGTTTGTTTGGTGTCCCATCTGCTGTTTTATCTGTTGTAACTTGTTCTACAGAAAATAATCATTACATGCAACATTGGGTAATGACCTTTAGAGAAGAGCAGGTCCCTGTGTGCATTGCAAGGATTAGAGGGGTCTAAACTAGGACTATAGTAATGATGTAATAAACAGGATTTAAAGCAGAATTATTACCTTAAACACTGATGCTTAACGGGAGCTTTAAAATTTAGCATGGGCAACATTAAGATAGTTTGCTGGCTATTAGGAGACAGTGTAGTACAGTTGTAATGCAACTAATGGTGCGGTCATTTAGTGATCAGCAGGTGGAACTTTTGGTCTATACTAACCTAATTTTCTCTTTAGTTACGGGTAGATGAATATGACTATTCTAAGCCACTGCAAGGCCAACAGCAGAAGCCTTTTGAAGAGCACTGGAGAAAGCACACCCTTTCCTATGTGGATGTCCCATCTGGGAAGGTATGTTGAGCCTGATGCTTTGAGGGGCTTTCTCACTGTCAACAGACAACTGCTGCTGAAGACAGCTCTTGAGATTGTACATCTGTTGTTGCACAGTAGGCATAACTGAGAAAAGCTACTATTGATTTTGGGGGGATGCCTTAGCAATTTCAGCTGGAATTGTTTTTTCCCACAAGCTGTTCCCCTCTAATTTGAAGGCTTTTTTCTTTTCCCCTGGTGGTGGCAAAACCTGTTGTTGGTGTTTAGGGTATAGTTTTTATGGTATTTCAAAGATAGAACTAAAACCTGACCCTATTAAAACTTTGTGGTTTTTCTTCTGTGTCCCATTCTCCAAGTCCTATGTTTCCCTCCCTCCACTTCCAGCTTCTTTGAATCTAGTTTAAGGGCACGTGTAAACACTTCTCTTCTTGAACAGCTGCTGTAGCCCAAAAGATACTGGCACAGTTCAGTCTCAACTTACCACTGCGACTGCAATCTTGATAGCCTTTAAGAACTAGGAACTACCAATCTCAGTCAAAACTGGGTAAAGTGGCTTAGGTTGGAAGAGACCTTAGAGATCATCTACTCCAACCTCCCTGCCATGGGCAGGGATGCCTCTCATCTACACCAGGTTGCTCAAGGCCTCATCCAGCCTGGATTTGAACACCTCCAGGGAGGGGGCATGCACAACTTATCTGTCCAATACATTCCAGAGTCTCACCACCCTTGTACTGAAGAACTTCTTCCTAAGATCCATTATAACCCTATGCTCCTACAGTTTTTCTATTTCTATGGAGGGAAATGAACAATGGAGAAGTTAGGTCAACATCAGTGGAGTAATTCTGTTTTCTGTGTTACTCAGTCAGCTAGGCTGCTTTGTTTAGGTACAAGAGGTTTGTTGAAGTTCTTTGTTCTCTTTAACTTTAGGTAACCTTGAAGTACCGACCTGTGATTGACAGAACTTTGAATGAAGAAGACTGCTCGACTGTCCCACCTGCTATTCGCTCATACTAGTAACTTTCAGCTTGCAGTCCTCTCCCAGAGGGGTTAGTGTACATAAGCATAGCTCAAGCACATCCAAATAGTACTGTCACTACCAAGTAATGGCAAGTGGTGACTAAACTTTTCTCCAGCTTGTGTTCTGCTGTGGCTTACTGTACAATTACAAAAATGAAATGCTGGACAGCTTATGTTCTTTCACCCATCTGTCCAAACAGACAGGGAAAACACAAAATGTGTCTAAATAAAGTGATCAAAGTCTTGTATTTGTATTTGTTTGAATAAGCTATTATGTATATAATTAGTGTTTTTATTTGTATTGTTATTTCCATATCTTCAGAACAAAAGGTGCATTGCAGTGTTCTTAGGCATGACTGAGATGCTGGATTTTATGATATGGGGACTTAAAATTGAGTATCGTAATTGCTGATTTTAAGTAAAATTTAAGAAAATGATGCAGTAGTAATTGTAACTTCTTTAGAAAAAAAAGCTCAGATTGTAAAAATGATCATACATTTGTTTTATTGAAGGAAACAAGATAATTCTTCATTTATTTCTTCCAGAATATACCAGGAACAATATATTCTCAATCATTAATATCTACTGTCATTCTCAATAATTAATCTTTACTGCCTCTGGGACTTCTGAAGGCATTTTTGTGGTGTCTTGTGTGTGTATTTCATAGACTATCTTTTCTCTTCGAGTAACCAAAGGGCATTTTTGCACATTAGCCCAAATCTTAAATCTCATCAGTCTGAGAACTTAGTGTGCTGTAGTGCCGAGATGTAACTTGAAAGGCATCAAAAGAGCAGTTTCTAGCAGCATTTTGGTGAATAACTTCCAGTTACTGAAGGATTTAAGTGTAACCATGCAGATTGCAGTTGAACTGAGCACTTGTTAATTTTGACAAGTTCGTGGGTTTTTTTTCCTCAACTGCTGAGTGTTGACTGTTGGAAAAAATTAATATTGGAAAAACTGAAGTGCTTGGAAGGTTGCTGGTGGTGGCCAGAGCAATGGCAAACACCGTATTTCCCTCACGTAGTGTTTCTGTGCCTCATGCCAGGCAGTGGGGACTGGACTGGGAGAAGCCTGTACGCTTGCAGGAACAAGGGGACTAGAGCATGACTTGCTTGGTTTATAGGGAGAACACTGACTGTTGTTAACGAGGGGAGGTTTCAGAGCTCGTTAAAAAGGTTACAATAAAGCAGACTAAGTTGAAGCCTTTTTTTTCCATCGTCTGCAGATTGCTGTTCCTGTTCCCTCCCCGCTGCCCTTGGGGCGAGGCAGGACCTCTGCTGGGGCGAAGAGCAAGGGCGAGGACAGCCTCTCCCGCTGGGGAGACGGATTTCCCGCAGTCCGGGCGCAACCCGCCCCAGGGCTCGGGCAGGTACCGAGGGCCGCTGCTCTTCCCGCCGCCGCGCAGGCGCTGGTCCCTCCCCCGCCGCGGAGGCTCTTCCCCGGCGGCAGCCGATTGGCGGAGGAACCTCCCTCCGATGGGCTCCCTCACCGCCTTGACGCTCGTCCGGGGGCGGGCTCTGTCCCCTCTCCCCTCCCCTCGGCCGGCCCCCTCGATGTTCCCCCCCGCCGCCGCCACCATGCACCGCACACTCCGCCTTTGCCGCCGCCTGAGCTGCTCTCCGGGGCTCTCCGCGCCGCTGCCTTCCCCGCAAGCCCGCTGGGGACCGCCCTGTGCAGCCATGGTGAGCGCACCCGGGGGGGAGGTGGGGAAGGGGGAGAGGTGTNCCCCTCCGCTGGGCCGGCAGCGGTGTCTGGAAGATGTCCGGAGAGGCTGCGAGGGGCCCCGTGTCCTCCCGTGCGCGGTGCGGCCTGCTGAGGGGTGCGCGGGCGGTGGCGCACCCAGATTTGTATCCGTGAGGCGAGCTGGGGGTATCTGCAGCGCGCAGCTCTGAGGGTGCGCTGCCCAAGGGACGAGATTGAAACCCCCTGAGCGCGGCCATTAGCTGGGTTAGCTTGGCCGGCGGGGGGGGGATGGAAGAAGAGGGGGTGCCATCCCACCAGGTTGGCCGGAGAGGTGGTGGTGCTGCGGGAGCTGCAGTGGCAGAGCTGGGTGGTGTGCAGCGGCTTTTTCACAGAAATTTTCATGGGTCTTTCTTAGAGCTGTTGGAATACCAATAAAAAGGAAAAAAAAAATCTGTATCCTCACAGAAATTGCGGGCGGGGGGAAATGGAGATAATCTTTGGGGCATCCCCAGTTACCGGGCCAGTGTAGCGAGCTGGCTGTCAGGCCAACGTGAGGGGCTTGCGTGTTGCATGTGGCTCAGTGTAGAAATGAAAATGCTGTTCGAATAAGGAACTCTGTATTTACAGCTTGGACGTTACACGGAATCTGTAGTCTCTTGTGCATCTCTGATTTCTCTCTTTGAAACAAACAGATAACTTTGAGTGTGTTGGAAGAAGTAATTTAATAACTTAATTTGCTTGAAACAGTTAATAAATTGAGCTGGGCATCATTCCTAATCCATGTCATGCTTTTTTTATAGTATAGAAAAGTAAGCTTCTGAATGGCTGAATAAACTGCGTTATGAATTAAATGTACCTCGTGTAGTAAGAAAACCTGTCAGAGCAGAGGGTTAAACTTATGTCAGCCTGTCAGATGGTTCCATTTTTTACTTTTGTTTTTGGCATCATCCAAGAAAAACATTATAGCTTGGTCTCCATATACTTGGTGAAGACCTGCAAGTTGTGTAAGGCTGTAGCCTTACATGAATGTTTTTTATGTTTGCTGGTCAGCAATCCAACCTGTGTCATAAATGGGTGTTACTAATTGCTTGAGTTTAAATAACAGGAGAAACTGTAGTAAGATGTCCCTCAGCAAATTTGGAGTTCAAGCAGCCCTTGAATTCTTACAGGAAAAACTTGGATGTTTATGTTCCCAAGACAACCACCAAAAATATATAAGCTAGTATTTAAACAAGAGAAAAAAGTCCAAACAACAGTACTTTCTGTTTGCAGAGATTTTTCAGCAGTAGTCATGTTGTTCTGCAGTAGGACTACTGTGTTAAATGGAATTATGTTCAAAATGGTTTCTGGGATGAATGTTGTAAAATACCTGATTTTGGTTTCTGAAGTGTAAATTTCAGAATTTGTGACTCAATTCATACTTTAAAGGAGAAGTGACACTTAAAAATTGAAACATTCCTCATCTGCTAAACAAGTGCAGTAAGCATTTTCTGCTGGCCTTGGAAGATTGTTTTTGACATCCTGAAAATGAGGACTGTTTGTATTTAAATATTTACATCTAAAAGTTACTGTGTCCTTAAATCACAATGTGATTTTCCACGGGAAGTGTTACTGCCATTTGAGTATCTCCAGTGTGTTATGGTGCAATTGGTTTTAGCGGATTAGTTCCCTGCAGCAAGGCAAAGGTAGTTATATTTGCCTAACTGTAAGCTTTGGACTCTTATGTTCTTGGGATTTTGGAGGACAGATAAAAATGTGTCAGTGCTTTTTGGGAAAAAAAAATTAAAAATGGTTTTGTAAAGGTCAGGAATGGTAGTTCTGAGCTGGCACTTGCTGTGGCTGTGATAGAAACTAAGTGAGCACAGGATTTTTCTGGCCTGTGGCACAGTTTCTAGGTTTCCCTTTGCCTTCTTCTGTCACCCCCTGGTGTGGGTGAGGGGGGTTGACACAAGTGTCCCCCCTTGCAGCATTTTGCAGCAGGTTCCCTGGGGCAGGGAGTGACTGCAGAGACTGCTTTAGGTGTAGGAACTGGGGCCCTCATCTCATAAACCTGCTCAAGAGGGTGAATTCTGTCTAAAGAGTGAGGGAAGCATGTTTTTTTAACATAATAAATTCAGACAGTGGCTTCTGCAGGCTGCTACCTTCGTGCAAAGGTTATGTTGAAGCTTAGATCACTTTAGTATATATGAAAAAGAACACTGGTTTTTTACCTTATGTCAGTCACTGCTCTGTTAACCATCAGCTTCAAGTACCATACCCTGTCAGCCTCATCGGAGTTTGGGAATGTGTAATGTGAAATTTTCTAGGGAGAGAATTTTTTTACTAAAAGGATTTTGTGGTTAAAAGGTGTTTATATGAGAAGGTACTGATCCTATTTATCTTTGTTTCACCATTGTTGACATTGAAATTATGTAAGCTTGAGGAATCCATTGTGCAATTGCTAGCTTTTTTGTCTAAAATGGTTACAGGTAGTTTAACCTATTTATACTGCGTGAGTGTAGATCCCTCAGTGATTGAATCACTGATGAAATAAAGAGGTGAGCTTGGAACTGAATGGTGTCTGCTTATCCAGCTCTAGAAAAAGCTTAATATTGTCTGCTTACACAAAGTGTCCAAGTATCAAAAGCAGGGTTTTCAGGTGCATTTTCACATCTATTGTTGGAATATTAATACGTGGACATGCAAAAGCATCCCTATTAAACATTTTTTGAAGTAAGATACTCAAGTTGACTAAGTTCTGTTTCCTTTTAGCATGTAGAAATCTGCTAAGTGATTCAAATAGGATAAAGAGGATTAAAGGAGTAAGGAAAGGCATATTGGACCACACCAAGCTGTCTGTTCTTGTGGATTCAGTGTCCGGGAAAGCATCAGCCAAAAGGCAAAGTGTGGGGAGCAGGACAGCGATGCGAGGATAACCCTTGCTTGCGTGTGGGCTGGGCTGTGGTTTCTTCTGGGTCTCATGCAAGAGTGCCCTAAGTGAGTGAGCTGGTGTCTCTGGTACATGACTGTGGGAGTACCTGGTGGCAGAGCATCTGCACCTGTCTGGGAACACCTCTTAGGACAGTAAAAAGGCTGGAATAAGCTTCTGACATCACTACTGCCTGCAGCTTGCCATCCGCAGGGATGCGGACCTGGACTGGCTGCTGCAGAAAGTCAGTGTTGTTGGAGAGGGTGATCTGCCCAATACCTAGCTGTGCTCCTGTCCAAGAAGACTGATACCCACCAAGCAAGGAGCAAGTAAAATGGACCAAGAAAAGAGAGGAACAGTCTGACTTCAGAAGTGGATACCTAGGGAAAAGTAAGAACTCTGCAGGCTTAGGCCATGCTTTCCTTTTTGACCCAGACTCTTCATTTTCACATCAGAGGATTTCCCGAGTCAGTGGTGTGTCTCTGTAATAACCCAGTTTAGATCTTTCTTCTGAGTGTTTATCTTGCCTTCTCCAAACTTGTGTGGACTTGCAGTATCCACAGCACCAGCTGGCGAGGAGTTTCATCAGTCTGCTGCTTGTGTGAAGGGCTACTTCCTTTTCCTTGCTTTGAACCTATCTCCTGCAAGCCAAACATTATGGTTCCTTTTTCTTGTACTGGAAGAGTCAGTGAGCCGCTAATATTGATATTTTTATTGACCTTGGTTTGCCTTCAAACCTCAAGTTGTCTCCTTTCTGAATGAAAAAATCAGTTTTATCAGCTGTCTTACAAAAGCTGTTCCCTACAGTTCATCAGTCTTACTGTCTTTCTTTGAACTGTTTCCAATAATAAGCTTTTTGAGATAAAAGAACCAAATCTGCACAAAGACTTCAAAGTGTAGATGTCCCACGGTGGCACAGTGCTGTTTCTTTTAGTATCCTCTGCTGTTCTTAATAGTTTCTAACATTTGCTTTTCTTCTTTCACTCCCCTGCAACATTGACTTGATGCTCTAGTAAAGCATCATTATCATCATCATTATCATCATCATCATCATCATCATCACCGAGATTCTACTCCTCTGTCCATGGAGTTAGGATTGTTTTACTCACCGTGATTAATAATTAAAAAAGGGTTCTTTCCCCTCCAGAAGACTCTGCAAGAAGTCTGGGGAAGGAAAGTGGGACTTTGCTGACCAAGGCATGGAGAGGGGAAGAGTAATCTGCTCTTGCTTCCTGTCCAGTCCATTAATCTTTGCAGAGCTGAACGTGGATGTGACCACATCATCACAAGTGAATAGGTTGTTTCACAAAAAGTAAAAAGTGCTGCCTGTCACCAGTGAGTCTGCTGGGCTACAGACTGTTGTTGGTTGTGATTTATAGTGAGACAGGTGCTTAAACTAGAAAAGTCTTGTCTTTGAAGATATAATTGGAAAAAGACCTGTAAGTAGCTATATATCTTCATTTTAGTAGGGTTTTTTCCCTTTCATGTAAATTTTTAAACTGTATCTGCTTTCAAAAAGGATATGCTGTTTACCAGTGTTTAAAATACATTTTTTTCCATTTTCACAGTCCACTCAAGAGGCTTTTAGGATAGAATATGATACTTTTGGTGAACTGAAGGTCCCAAGTGACAAATACTATGGTGCCCAGACTGTGAGATCTACAATGAACTTCAAGATTGGTGGTGTTTCAGAAAGAATGCCCGTAAGTAATTTAAAGCTGTGTTAATTTCTTCCTTTAAGTATATTTTGGATGTGAGAGTGAATACATTTTTCTTGTGCTCCTACTGGGAATATGAACAACTCTGAATTTTGTTGAATCAAAATACAATATTTGAATATTTAAGATACAGCATGAAGTTTGAAATTCCATGGAAAGATACTTTCCTGTATTAAAAATATTTTTGTTCCATTTAAATAAATTTAATTTTTTCAATTTTCTTTTTAACAATTATTTTATTGCTTAATTTTTAATTACCATGTTTAATATAAATCTTTCATTTTTCTGAAGGTGAAAGGCTGAAGAGAATAGTTTGCTATAGTGTTATGTAGTTTGTTACTGAAGATGTTTAGTGCAGCATGAGTTAATAAGAAGTTACTTTTCTATGTGTAATATGCATAGAGCATTAGTGTGCATGTGCTTCGCCATGTACTGGCTTTCCATGTACTGAACTATTTGTCAGTTTGATCTCAAAAAGGTGACTTTAGAAATAGAACCAGTTTTCTTTTTCTGTTCATTTTAATGCATGGAATCGATTTTGGTACTCAAAGCATACCTGCCTTACAAAAGAAAGGATGAGCTTCTGTTCTTCCTTCTGTACTTCTTAGTTAAATGAGACTGTTAATGAGAGTATAGGTCATGTGACATGATAGCTCTTTGGTTTGGTTGATAGACTACTTCTGGATTTACATGTGCTAAAGGTTCCTAAAGTGTGCTTGAGTGAGAAAAAAAAAATTACATATTTAAACTTACTGTTGTATTATCTAATGGCAGGTGGCCCTGCCTATGGCAGGGGGCTTGGAACTAGTTGATCTTTAAAGTCCCTTCCAACCCTAGCCCTTCTGTGATTCTATGATTCTATGATCACAGGTTCAAGTTATAAGGGCTTTTGGTATCTTGAAGAGAGCAGCTGCTGAAGTAAATCAAGATTATGGTCTCGACCCAAAGATTGCTAATGCTATCGTAAAGGCAGCAAATGAGGTAGGAACAAACTTTGAAATACTAGAACTGTCACTGTATTTTTGTTAAGCTTTTCACAGGAAGCTTGGAAGCTGGGGAAAGACCTGTTGTGTTTCTGAAATCGTTAGAGGAATGCAATTGCTAGTAAATTTTGTTTTTCAGGTTGGTAAATCATTTGCTTAATACAACGTTCTACTGTTTCACTTCTTGCATTTATATAGATGATAGAATTCTCAAGTACATTTTGATACTTAAGTTATATAAGCAGTGTAATTTTTTTCTTCACATGATCTTCATAGCTGTTTGTGTGTGTAATGTTTCCAGCTACAACTGAGGTAAAGACAGTCACAAGTCCTTTTTAGGCACTGCTCCATTTAAAGCCATGTAGATCTAGAGCATAATTAGGGAAAGCTTATCTTACAGGAGAAGGTGTTTGATACCAGCAACCATCTTCTGGCTTCTTAAATCTTGTATCAACAGATACAAGAGTTGTAAGAGATCTAGAACTTCCTTGTATGACATTTATTTCTGGAGAAATATCAGAGTTTGGTTATAAAAATATGATGCACTGCATATGCATGACAAAAGACCTTTGGAAAAAACTGATGTTTCTGACACCCATAGGATGGTCACAACCCAAGGAAACACACAATTATTAATCCATACTGTAAAGCACCTTATGTGCTGTCACTGCAAAACTACTGAAGATAGTTCCTTTGCTTGGGAGATCTTACTAACCTGAGCAAATAACTGGAGAACTAGCATGTACCTACCTCTAGTCCTACCCAGGAAGATTAGAATCCAAATGTCTTAAAATTTGGGAAGTAAGGGAATGTTCTTGGACTTCCAAAATCATCTGCATTGTTTGAGAGAGAGGAGATAAAACCTAAAAGACATTTCTAAATTCTTTTCTTTCTACGACTGTAGGACATGAAATTAAATATTTCTCTGTATATCAGAACACAGCATCTTCAAAAAGCATAGCACAATTTTTTTCTCTTTTAATATCTGGTATTACATCACAGTCTTAGTTATTCTGGTATAAATTCACAGTCATTATGTTGATATATAGCTACAATGGAGAACATTATTTGATTTATAACCATAAAATTCTGTTTCATGGTTTTTATTTTTTTTCTTCCAGCAGAGCAAATTTTCTCTCTTTTTCCATTATAGGTAGCTGAAGGAAAATTAAATGATCACTTTCCCCTTGTGGTGTGGCAGACTGGGTCTGGAACTCAGACCAATATGAATGTCAATGAAGTCATCAGCAACAGAGCCATTGAAATAATGGGAGGCAAACTGGGAAGTAAAACCCCAGTACATCCAAATGATCATGTTAACAAAAGCCAGGTTGTTATACTTGTATTATATTTGTTTTAATGTCAAAACTGTTTTTAATTGTGAATTTTGAATTACCTTCTAGCCACTATTTAGATTAAAAAGAAAAAAAATTATGTGCAGCTTTGGTGACAGTCTTCCAGCTTTTTCAGTTTAAATGTCGGTCAGTGACAGGGTGAACGTTTGAGATTAAAAATTTTGAACTCATTCATGATAGATAAATTCACACGTGATGTAGTTAGAAGAGGTGGCCTGGTCACAACCACTGTTACTGCAAACAGTCTTAAAGAAGTTATGTACAGATCCAGTTTCCAAAGGTTGGATACTTGTTAACTCATTACTGCCTTACTTTAAGCATGTAGAAAGAGTAGTAAGATGTCTGAATTCCTGTGATGGGTGAATGAAATGCATTTCAATTTTTTTTCTCCAAGGATCATGGTAGACATTTTACTATGCTTCATTCATTTTCTTCAGATTAGCAGAATTTTTGGCCACTGACTCAATTTTATCCCTTCATGATCTTTTGAGCATAGTGAGAATCCTGAGAACTATGGATTTAATTTTACCAAAGCAATTCTTTTTTTTCTTTGTGTCCCTGTGTTGTGAACAGTCCACTCATAGTTTACTTTCTGTAAGTACAATTATAAAAGGTTGACTTTATCAATAAGATGCTGGACTGGAGTTTGGATGACTTTATTATTTCTACAGATTGACTTGTGGAATCCTCCTAAATTGCAAATTCTTAATTTCTTCTTATTTATAAAATAAAGATGATAAAGCCATACATGTACATTTTACAGCAACAGTGGTGAGAAAAGCTTGTGAATAAATTTCTTTAACTTCCTTCACAGAGTTCAAATGACACTTTCCCAACAGCAATGCATATTGCTGCTGCCCAGGAGGTTAATGAAGTGTTGTTACCAGGCCTGAAGAAGCTACAGAATGCACTTGAAGGGAAATCCAAAGAGTTTTCCCAAATTATAAAAATAGGGCGCACTCATACACAAGATGCTGTTCCACTTACTCTTGGACAGGTAAAAAAAAATAAATGCATTTGTTTGGAAAATTCTTGTAAATATCTTGGGGGAAACTGGGCAATGTTGAGGGGGCCTAAATTAAGTTGGTTGCTTAAGAGAAATAATAGAAACCTGGGTGAATCTCAAGAGTTTTTAAATCTTTCTTGGCATTTGCTAGATGCTGTACTTTGCTGCATCGTAAATTTTCTTAATTATTTCCATGTGTGTTTTGCTTCGAACAGTAGTGAGATATAAATGATGTTTGAATTATGTTCTGTTGCCAAATAACACATGATATTAGTATAACACTGACACTGGAAGGAAGAAGGTAGTTAGTCTGTAATCTCTAAGCTTATATAAATGATGTTTTGTCAACACATGAAGCTACTAAGTATTTTGAATTAAAATCTTTATCCTATATATGTATAAGATAGCAAATGTCTGTCAGAACGGCTTATAATACATTAATTTGTCAATGAATTAACTTTAACTGAAGTTATAAAAATCCTTGTAAATTTGTGGGTTTTTTCTAACAATGCATAGGTGGGTTTTTTATTATGTAAAATTAAGTGAAAAAAACTCAGGCTCTGGTTCTCTAGTTGTACCTTGAGAACATAAATTCAATCTGGGAGCAGATTTACCTTGGATTCAGATTCTGCTAAAGGATCAGAGATGAAAAGCAAGAGCAAGATGCATTGTGAATGCTTTTTTATATACGTAGGTTGTTTTTGTGTGTAATTGTTCATTCTGTGAGAGCAGTCTTCTGGTACATGTAAATTTCCATCTATTAGTGAAAATGTGGAAGATGTAGCATCTGTGTGGCATTCAGGGCCTTCAAGTTTTAAATAAATTAACCCAATCATGTTAACATCTAAATAATTCTAGATGCTTGGTTTTGGTTGTTGTCTTTATTTGTTTATCCTTCTTTTTTTCACAGGAATTTAGTGGCTATGTGCAACAAATTAAGTATGGTGTGGCTAGAATTGAGTCAACCATGCCAAGAGTGTATCAGCTGGCAGCTGGTGGGACTGCAGTTGGTACAGGATTAAACACAAGAATTGGTTTTGCTGAGAAAGTTGCTGCTAAAGTGGCTGAACTGACAGGTGAGAAATGGTATTTCAGAGTTATTATCAAAGCAGTATATAGAACATACAGTCAAATCCAAACTAAAGCTCTCAGTTTCTATATGTCTCATAAGCTCAAATTGTATTGGTATTTTAACAGAAAACTTTCTGTTAATGCCATTAGGTTATGTGCCTTCTACTTTGTTTTTTTCATGCATTGTATTTTTATAATTATACTGAGTGCTTTGAAAGTGACTGAAATTACAGTGTTTTTCTGAGTAAGGCTTGCTGGAGACAGATACAGTTTCAGGCTTCTATTATTAGCCCAGTCACAATGCTTCTGTCTTGATATCTATTCCTCTGGCTCTCTTAATCTACAGTGACTTGGCACAAAAAAAAGGAAAAAAAGCCCCTCCCAAAGCCACCTATGGTTTTTTTTTATATGTGAAAGATTAAAAGTTAGCTGATTTTTTGATGCTGTCTTTATAGATTGTAAAACTGAATTTACAGAGACATTTAGGTCTTTGAACTTGGTCTCATTACTGTCTCCTGTTTCCTGTCACGTTGTCAGTTTTTTAAAATGCCTCCAAAATGATGTGTGTATCTTTTATTTAAATACTGTGAAATCTGAAACCGCTTATCAACCATATTTTTGGTTTAATGGATTTATTATTCACTGCCTTGCAGAGGGTCAAAACCTACATCTTCCCTCACAGGGCACAAGGAATTTGTCATAAACAGCAGCTACTCAGAGTTTGTATTTGGCACTTGAAGAAGCCATTGGTGCTGTTAGGAACCTCGCCCACCTTAAACTTTTTATTTGTACTGTATGAGAGGGTTGTATGAGCCTAAAACAAGTGGGGCAGACTCTTGAGGTTTCATATATTCTTATGGGGGTTAGTTCATTGCCAAAGGGAAAATGGAAAGTTTGGAATGATCTCTGCAATTGAGGATGTAGCTATGTGGTTGAGAAGGCCGTGCAAACTGGGTGGAATTTGATGTTTGGCAGGAACTGCAAAACACAGTTTCTACAGTTTCACAGTTTTCCTGCTGTTCCTCTAGCAAACGGTGTTATGCTACTCTTGTTTAACCTGGCAAGGTAAGCTCAGACCAGTAGTGGGACAGAAGCCAGCATCCCTGCACACATCCCTAGGGATGCCGATTACACGGGTAAAATTGTGCTGAGACTTTTCTTCAAGGGCAAAACCCTGAAGAAATGTTTTTCATTATGGAACCTAGCCTCAAATCTCAGGCATTTAACTAATGAAAACAGAGCTGTTGCTTCCACTGCTCCTGTGCTTTTGCTGTTGGCAGCAATTGCAGGCATCCCCCTGAATCTGAATCATCTTTCATGTATTCTCTCTGATTTGCAGTTCTGAGACTGAGATGCATTTTTTTCTTTAGGTAGCTCATTCCATTGTGATTGCTTTATATGTATCTTAATGTCTTCACTGTCCTGCAAAATATTTGGGTTTCATAACTGGGAGAAAGCAGCCCAGCAACTGACAATCTGAAGAATCTTAACTTGCTTTTCAGGGAAGAAATATGTAAGGCTGGGGTAAAACTACTAAGAGATTCTTGACATTCACAAGGTACTGTGGTGCAAAGTGATGCTTAGTATGCAAGGCAGTAGTGAAGCTTGAAATTCATACCTTTTTTTTGTGAAGGGGCTCAAATTTCTCTTCTGCATTTAGTGTTTTTTATTGTGTCTTATCTGTTAAAGAAATAGATTTGTGAGGCGTGATCTAGAGAAAAGAGATGATCTTACAGTGTTACTAACATTTTTTCTTTCTATGCTAATTATCTGCTGGATTATCTGGTTTATGTACATGCCTCACAGGTTTAATATTCCTCTGCCTACCTGTAGGTTTGCCTTTCATCACTGCTCCAAATAAGTTTGAAGCTCTTGCAGCTCATGATGCTCTGGTTGAACTCAGTGGAGCTATGAACACAGTGGCATGTAGCCTGATGAAAATAGCCAATGATATTCGCTTCCTGGGTTCTGGACCACGCTCAGGACTAGGAGAACTCATTCTGCCTGAAAATGAACCAGGAAGCAGCATCATGCCAGGTACAGAGAAAACATCCAGAGAGACGCTGCTTCTTTCTTTTGTTTTGCGCCACAAACTTAGCAGATATTTCCCACCCAAATGTCAGCAAGTCCATGATCCAACACTTCTGTTAGTTTTTATCTTCTGCCATATCTTATCAAAATTTTGTGTTCATAAAAATGCTTGCACAGCTGTTGTTTGGCATATTTGATGGAGTAATAATCTGTAAATACATGATATGACTTCATTAATACAAGCATACGTCTCAAAAACTTCCTTTGTAATGGCAGGATCTCTAAAATTTTTGTGTAAAGACTTTTCTGAAGCAAGCTTTGAGTGGTACAGTCTACGAATTGTAGCAATATCATGATGTAAATTGACTTCTGCTTTTACTTCCTAGCATAATGAGCATTATGTACTTACATATTCCCTTCTAGTAGTCAGTGCTTGTCTCTCTCCAAAAAAAAAGCACGTGCATGTGAAAATTGTACATCCAAAACTATTTTAGGCATGTATTTCCTGTATAATAAATTATATAAGAAGTAGGTCACAAGCATATCTGGCTTTCAAGGAAGCAGATAGTGAATGTTCTTAAGATTATTTCTAGAAATGAAAACAACCATAAAACTTTCTTGCAACTATGATTTGTTTGTTTGTTTTCTCCTGACTAAAGTAAACAAGAGTGTGTTAATTTTTAATACAAAGGAATCCTAACAAAATAGTTATACTTAAATTGAGTGAGATTGGGTAATTATTTACCAATCTTAAATGAATAAAGACAAGTTGTAAACTCTTGTATTAAGAACCATGGTAATTAACAACTGCTTTTAGCTCATGCAGACTTGCTCCAGCTCTCAAGGCCTTGGGAATTCCTGATATACTAGAGTCAATTTAATATCATTTGTGGAAATTGCTTTCTGTGGTGCACAGAAAATGTACAACATGTTGAATATGATTTAGTAAATGAGGGAACTACTGATTTTTTTTCTTTCTTTCTTTCGTTTTTGATGACCTTTTTCTCTCCCTTCTACAACCAGGAAAAGTGAACCCGACCCAGTGTGAAGCTGTAACCATGGTGGCAGCCCAAGTTATGGGAAACCATGTTGCTGTTACTGTAGGAGGCAGTAATGGACACTTTGAACTGAATGTTTTTAAGCCCATGATGGTAAGTTCAAAAAGTTTTAAATATCTGGGGCTTGTAAAGTCATCATTTGTACAATCAGGGAACTTGGGGAAAAAAATACCAGTGCATCATTGGTCAATACAAGCACCAGAGAAGCTGCTGTATGCTTATCATCGGTCTAAGGAAGGAGGGATAGAGGAACACTTCAGTTTGTCCAAAACTGAAGACAATCGGGTACTTTAGCTAAACATGGAAGACTTTTTTTTTAGCAACTGTTAATGATTTCTGTTACTGCTGAATACCAAAGGATTACGGGGTTTTTTTGAGTGAGTCACGTAAAATTGTAATTGGTTAGTCTTAGGCTTCAGTATTTAAAATTATGCCTGCTTTCTACAGCTTGAGTGTGATTTATACAGACACATACTATGTGTAAGATGTTGAAGGTATAGTATAGACTCTAGTTTAGGGTTGATGGTTTATGACCTACAGAAAAGATCCTAATGTTAAATAGCAATAAAAAGAAAGTTTTTGAGATTTTTTTTCATCTTGTTAGAAGTAAGAAGTATAAAGGAAGCAGCATTGTTATGTGTAGACCCTATACTGACTGATACACTTTATTGTGCTAGGAAGAAATGATCAGAAAAAAGCAGAAATCTTGTAATAGAATCAGTATTTGTCTCTTCCTTGCTGTGTGTTTTTAGGGTAATGGGTTTTCCCCTCCATCTGAACAAACTTCTTCTTAGCACACAGCACCTGCTTTTGGAAGAAAACTGAAAAAAATAATCCTATTGAACAACCAAGAGTTGTACCTATTAGAAGAAAAAATTTGATAGGCCTCACAGAAAAAAAAAAACGAGTTGCATGTTGTGGATTGTGAAAGTAGAGAAAGAAAGAGAAATAATGCCAGATACTATTTATACTTTATACTTTTGGATGAGTTCTCTTGATTGGTACCTAAGGGAGAAAATAACAATGAATCAATTGCCTTAATATATTTTAACTTGGTTATTTGTGAACTGTTCTAACAAAATGCTTATATGTACTGTGGACTTCTTTAAGCAAGAATTCTTTTGCTATTGAATGCTTCTCACAGATTCTTTTGAAGAAGAGTGTCTGAGTTTACCCTGCAGAAGGAGAGTGTGTCATTTACCCTGCTCCTTTTCTATGACCAGCACATTGTGTGGGGTGGGGAGGTAGCACTGGTTACAAACAAATGATGTTGCAGACTGCGCAGCTATTATTGTCTGAATAATAGTTGCCATCTCTCTTTTTTTTTTTTTTTTTTTTTTTTTTTCCTTAGATTAAAAATGTCTTAAACTCTGCAAGACTTCTTGGAGATGTTTGTGTTTCTTTCACTGACAACTGCATAGTTGGAATCCAGGCCAATACAGAGAGGATCAACAAACTAATGAGTGAATCTCTCATGTTGGTGACAGCACTTAACCCACATATAGGTAAACTTCTCAGAACATTATACTGAAATCTTTTGCAGCAACATTATCTTGCACACAGTGTGTGATTTGTCACCATGTTTAGGAGACCAAGTAGTGGGTTCAGGCCAATAGTTAAATTTGCTTTGATGATGCCAGTTAGTATTACTGTTGAAAAAGATGTGTCCTTCCTGCAGTAGCCATGCTAGAGCATTATAAAAATAATTCTGATGAGAGTCAAAGAAAAAAAAAAGTCACGAGGCAATTTGTGTCCCTTCTCCCGATTTGACTGTGAAGATGAAAAGATTGCAAGGGAAAAATTTACATAAAACTTTGATCCAAAGATCCATTGAGATCAGAGGGTATTTACTTTAAATAAGGAGTCAGTTTAAGAGTTTGTGCACATGCTGCTACAGGGAGTTATGCCGTGGTAGCCATACGTGGCCGAATTAATTCTCCCACTCAAAATTAATTGTCCCACTCTTTCCTCACCTCTGACAAATATTCTGAAATTGCCAACGACCAACCTGTTCCCTGTGTTTGGCTGCAGGATATGACAAAGCGGCCAAGATCGCCAAAACAGCGCACAAGGAAGGGACGACGCTGAAAGAGGCGGCGGTGAAGCTGGGCTTCCTCACCTCCGACCAGTTTGACCAGTGGGTGAAGCCCAAAGACATGCTGGGGCCTCAGTAACGCCTGCACAGAAAAACGTCTTCTTCTTAAGAAAAAATAAAAAAAATAAAATAAAAAAAGACCATAAAGGAAATAGGAAGTGTGTTGTTTTCGCTTCTCATGGCCGCCGCGGCAGAGCCTCCGGGTCCCTTTGACAGGCGGGGGGCGGCAGCGCCAT
>JAAWXA010000005.1:39103533-39506824 GCA_038090715.1 Florisuga fusca
AAGAGACAGGTGCGGAACCGCGGCTGCGTGCGGCAGGGCAGGGTGTCTGTGAGGGTGTGTGCCGTGTTTGGGTATGCGCCCTGGGTGTCTCTCTGTGTGTGTCTCTCTGTGTGTGTCTCTCTGTGTGTGTCTCTCTGTGTGTGTCTGTCTGTGTGTATCTGTCTGTGTCTCTGTGTGTGTGTGCCCATGTTTTGGTACCGCCTGTTTGTGTAAGTAAATTTTGTGTACGTGTTTTAGTCGGGACCCGTGTGTCAGCGGAGCATACATGGTAGTGCAGTTACCATGCAGTTACATTTGTAGATGGCTTTATCTCTTCCCCGAGCATAGGGGATGGATGTCCCATGAAGGGCTGCACACGGTGTGCACGTAAGGTCTTGGTCCTTCTTCTGTCCTCGTGTGTATTTTCAGTGTTTCCATCAGAGGATGTCACTGCTCTGCTTGCCTTGTCCCCAGGCAGGGACATGAGAAAGGCAACCAGACCCTCTGTCCAGCACTGAAGGTAGGGAGGCCACATCCCACCTTCTGATGAAGTTCATTCTGTCTTCTGCTGGTGATGCAGCCATAGGGTGGATGGTGAGGATGTGTGCAGTTGGACAGTTAAGCAAGCTTAGACTGAGTAAGAAACACGTGGTAGGACACTTTGCAGCTTTTATGAGGTTGGCCTGCCTGAAAAGAAGGTTAAGAAAAAGTTCTAAGAAGGCTAATTTCATAGTTTCAATTTCATAGCATTTTTTGGCGTTTAAGTTTGTGAAGAAAATTGTGTTATGTTTTTACAGTTCCTCTTGTAAGCTAATTTTTAAAGGTGAAAAAAAAAGAATACTGGGGTCTTGTAGTATTTATATGAGTGGTTAACAAAGTCAGGTGAAAGGTCAGTAGTGGTTGTGGTACAACCAGAAGCTAAGTGTTGTCACTCGAAACTGACAGCAAAAAGTTTCTGTAGAAAATTACAGTTTTCCTCTCAGAAGATTTATTTTGCTACCCAGTTAAAGCGACTCAGTTAAATACCCAATATTTGTCAGTGCTACCTACACAAATGCGTTCACATCCATCTACTGGATGTGTCAGTGGATGGGGAGACCAGTGGCCATGGTGTTGTTCCTATTGGCAAAGAATCTGTGTTTCTTACTAGCATCATTAAGCCCAAACATAGCTCCAAGTATGTGTAGTTAGAACAGTAAATATAGCGTGTGCTCAAAAATCAGCAATCAGAATTCTTTTTCTGATGGTTATCAGTAAGTGTTTCTTTGGATGGCTAGAACCCAAAAATTAATCTGAGTGTTATTAGCAGTCAAATTTGCCATCTTAGTTTATAAGCAGAAAATCAGGAAATCTTTTCCTCACAGCAAGCAACTCTCTATTAGTTAGATTTTTGACATCTGATTTTGACAGTTCCAAGTTAATGTGCATTTTCTAATTTTGAGAGAAATTGTAACAAAATCAGTTGGATTGAGGTGTGCTAGCAGGCTGTCTTCCGCTAGGAGTTTGTTCAATCCCAGTGGATTTTGGGTGTATATAGAAGTGTAATTTAAATAGCTGCTTTGACTGGCAACACAGGAATTCATAATTCTTTTTTCCCCGAAAAGATGGTCATCACCACCACCCATGAGGAGCTGCACACAGTTTTGATCCTCTTCTAGTTGTTTGTTTCTCTGAAAATTGGGTTATACAAGACAGCATGTTAACTAAAAAGCAGGGTTTCATGCTTATGGATGTGATGACTTTGGCTACCAATCGTAGTTGACAGGTTGGGTTTTAAGATATGAGATGAAGAGCCTGTGTTGGTCAGCTGTTGAGAGGTGAAGGGCTGGCTCCAAGCACAGCTCTTTGGCACGAGGAAGTCTATAAACCACTTTTATTATTACTGAGCTCCATGTTAGCTTTTTGCCCTGTTTTGACATCTTTTGATTTCTGTGGATGGAACTAAAATTTAAGGCAGTTCTGTATACTAATAAGTATAGGGAGAGACATACTTCCTTTTACAAGTTCAAAGTTCATGAATTAACTTCTAACGTCAATTTAAATGAAGTAATCTAATTTGTGAAAGACTTGCTGTATTTTCAGTTCATTTTCACAACAGTGAGGTCTCTAATACAGTTCCTGATATAGCACTGGAGATACCATTATATTTTTTTCTTAAATTACATTGTGGAGAGTTAATTATTAAATTATTGTGGAGAGTTTTGTGAGATACTAAACTTGCACTCTTTACCATGTGAAATTCAACAGTTTGGAAACTCAAGTATTGACACTTCTGCGTTGTTTTAAATTCTAGACACATTTCCTTGTACCCTTTGAAGGAGTCACATTGATTTATAAAATCTCTTACTGTGTTTCTTTGAAGGTAATGTTAGGTGGCAGGTAGGAATTATTGTATCTGGCGAGCAATGATTAGTGTTCATAGTTACAATTTTTTACAAGTGTTGGCAACTATCCGGTTCTAATTATGCCTGTGTTTTGGAGGTTCTTTTCTGTGTACACAAAAGTAGTATGACTAAACCCAGTAAGATCAGCACACAATGCACTTTTTATGTGCATGTTTATTGCATATTTATGCAATTATTTTATTTTTTTTTCTGTGATAAGAAAACAAGCATCATCTTCAGATAGCTGAACAATTCAAGATTTTTTTCCTTAAAGAGCTGGTTTGATGGGATCTCTAATCTGAAGTGTTTGCGGGAACCCAGGAAGCACTTCCATCTTTCTCCAGTGCCTGATGGGCTGGGTTGTGCTCTCCTGTCTCCCCACTTAAACCTCATGGGCATATCCTCGCTCTCCCCTTCTGCATTTTCTATTGTCTGCCTTGCTGCATCTGCCGTACTTGCCTCAAAGTTGCACTAAGTTGCAGATTTATTTATTTTTTTTTCCTTGCTGGCTGAGCACAGCCTGATGACTCAAAGCTGTCATGAGGCTGGGAGCAGGAAGGATGCATCAGAACTGTGGCACTTGAATTGTTTTTATTTCTCTGAAAACATGCTCCAAATTTATGTTTCTTTGGTTTTTTTCTTCAGAAAGAAAACTGGGAACAGAAGGCTAATGGTTGTGACAATAATGTTAAGATTCAGGCTTCTATGCAATTTTTTTAAAAATTGGAATAAGCTGTGATTTTGCTTAATAGGGATTTGGGGTACCATGATCAATGTGTTTTCTTTAGATTGGAGCCCTTCTGTACCAGTGACACGTATCTTGGTATACCTCATTTGTGAATAATAGAAAGCAGTTCTTCAAGTCCTAATACAGTCTAGTTTTGTTTTGGATAAAATGGACCCATTCTCTCCTTATCTGTCCATTTTCATTTTCAAAAGCTAATGTCCTGTGTAATGGGTGTGTGCTATTTTTTATGTAGTTAGACAGTGTAGGAGGATCTGTTTCTGCTAGTACTGCCTAGAAGAACCATATAAAAAAGTGAAATAATGGATTTTCCCCTGTAAAGGAGGCTGATCTCAAAGATGCATTTAGCTGATGAAGATGTTGACTGAGGTGCCACACTTTGAACCTACAAGGGTTTTAAAATCACAGACATCTCTCTTGATATTAGTAAAATACTTGACATAATAAGAAGCTTGCTATTATTTTTGCAATGCCAGCTGTGCCCAGGCCCCTGAATGTCTCCTGTGGAGTGTTCATATCAGATGCTCTTCTCAAGATGCCTGTGGCGAATGCATGTTGCTGTCATAGAACAGAGTTTTAAAAGGATCATTGAGAAACCAAAATGAAAATCTGCATAATTATGCGTGTTTAGCCACATTTTAACAAATCAGAATTGTAAATTTGCACTGATTGGTCTCACACTATAACTGGAATGTAATTATATTCTAATCCCTAGAGAGGCTCTCTTGAATGAGGAGATAATAGCCTTTATTTGTTGTCTCCAGGGAAATGCTGTGATAGTTCATGTTAAGGAGGTGGGGGGTTTTTTGTTTGTTTTTAGAGTTTTTTTGTTTGTTTTTAGTTTGTTTTTTTTTAATGCTTTCTCTTGTAGTAGGGGGTTAAAATAAGCCCTAGTGACAGTTCTGTGATACGCTTTCAGGCTGTTAGGATGACTGCTAGAGCTCTTTTACTGAGTTATGCAGCTACTCTTGGGACTGGGAGCAAAAGTACAGTAAGAATGAAGACTAGCTACCAGCTGGAATTGCTGTGACCCATTATGGGAAGGAATGGGAAAAGTGCCTGAGAAAGAAGTTGGGCAACTTAGAGAAAATGGGGTTTAAGTTTGGGCTGCTTAAACATAACCAGTAATCCAGGTATAATTCTGAAGGATTAATGTTCTCTGCCCACCAGAAATAAACCTTCCTGAGCACATCCCTGACCCTTTTGCATTGCTCTCAAGTGCTCTTTTTTTGTTCCGGTTTAGTCCCTGGTACTGTATGTTATCAGAAATTCCTGAACAGAGACCATGGCTTGAGTGGGTTTTCAAGAGAGCATCTCAAAATGATGAGGACATTTTACAGTGACAGAGCTTCCTGCAACCTTGGAGTATTTCTTGTGCTCCTTGTAGGTAGTGTTTGGTGTTTCACTAGATTCTAGTTGTGGATTCTCTAGCAAATTTAAGATGTTTATAGAATGTACTGAGCAAAGAAAGAAATTGGTTAGAAGCATGATAAAACTGAAGCTGTTCTTTTTCTTGTCCAATATCTGAATAAAACCTTAACATTTTTTATTTCTTTTCCCCATCATGTAAAGGTGGATAGCAGAGCTGAGTCAATTGACAAGAAAATCGCTAAGCTTGATGCAGAACTAGTGAAGTATAAGGATCAAATGAAGAAGATGAGAGAAGGGCCTGCAAAGGTAAGAATCTTCTGTAGGATTTAAGCACAAGAGGATGTGACTCACAGTTCTTGTCTCAGGTGATGTAGCCAGTTCATCAGGTTCTTAGAATTGTCTCACTCTACTGATGGGATATAATATCATGCAGGTTTATTTTACTTTTGAAGCATCTCTTAGACATGAATATTTAAACATTTGAATTGTTTTTTATTTCTTCCAAAGTAAAATATAATTCATCAGTCAAAAGTAGCTTGCTTTCTACCCTTCTTCCTTCTCTTACCTGAATTAAGTCTGGCAGAGAGGCTGTTTTGTTCAGCAGCTCAAATAAAAAGGTCTGCACTATGTCAAAAGGGACTAGGGAATCCCATTTTTTAAAGGGTATGAATATCTAAGAAGTATCTAGTAATAAATGTATCTAATTTTTGTTTAATAATAAACGTTTCTAGCATAAACAGCATTACTGAAGTACCTTTTGCAATATTAGTTGATGCTGATGGGTTGATGAAAGATGGTTCTGATGGACTAAGTCTGACTTTTTCTGCTTCTGAAAAAAAAGATGAATTTAGAAGCCAGAAGCTTTGGAAGTATTTGACTTTAGAAGTTTTATATATAAGCCTATTTAGTTAATCATTACAAACTCTGAATTTGAGTACTGTTAAACTGTTTTGTACTAGTAACTGAGGAATCTCTTGGAAAAATTTAATGTGCTATACTAGATTTAAGCAGCATAGTCCAGAGTACAGTCAAATACTTTTCTTAATATAATAATATTGTGTCTTTCAGAACACAGTAAAGCAAAAAGCACTGAGAGTGTTGAAGCAGAAGCGAATGTAAGTTTAAACCTTTCTCATTCTGGGATTAACAAAAGCCTATTTTTTTTAAGGGAGGTGGCACACTTTTCATTTCCCTTTCTAGTACTCTTGCATCTGAGTGTTCTTTAGAGAAAAATGCTGCACAAGCTAGCCAGCTTTTCAGAAGCATCTCCTTACAAACTATCCATCAGCCTATTTGTGCTGTATTTGTATGACACTACATAAATTTGGACTGGGACAAGCTGACCTCAGTCAGCTCATTTCTAAAGCTATGCTTGGCTCTTGAACTTTGAGTGTGCCTCATTTTATATTACTAATTGATTACAATAAGTTGTATGATATGGTATTGGTCTTCTTGATATCACTTCATGATATTGGTCTGGTTTACTGGAAATTTACCTGCTCTCTGTGAACACCCTTTAGGACTTCAGCACATGTAGTGCAGGTAAATGTGTTTATGCAAAAAACAAAAAGGTGATCCCGTGGTCTGGTCTTCTGTAGTGTCTTGAGAAGTGTCCAGCAACAATTACAAAGGAGAGAATGTCTGTCAGAATGTGGCACTGAATGTGTTCATGGGTACTTCACCAAAATACCTTACAGTCCCTGAACTGCACATCTCTTAGGTGTTGTCTGACTCAAAACTCATACTGTCTTGTGTTCCATATCCCTCAGAGGAACTGAAGCTCTACAGACTTCCTCAGTTGCTTGTTACGTATTTGTGAACTCCTGTAATTCAAAATATTGTATGGTAAAGGCATGCAGTAGTTTAGGTAGATGTGAGAACAACTGCTTTTTTTTTTTTTCCTCTCTCTATTTGTTTTTCCTTTTTTCCTTTGTCTTGTTTGTGTTTTTGACTGTCTGCTAATCTTTACAGTTTTTCTATTGACAGTCACTGGACTTGTTATAATAGGCTATCATCATATCCCTACTATTTCTTTTTCATCTTTTTAAACAGCAACATACTCATTCCTTGCCCAGAAGCTGGTTTGTATTAGGATTGTCCTTGTCTTGCAGACCTCCTGTCTTGGTTGTTTTTGAGAAGGAATTATTGTCAATTTTTATGCTTTCATTTTTATGTTCAACCTGACATATTTTACATTCTTGATTGGATACAAGTTCAGCTTTGAGAAGGATTGTTTCTTTGTTTTTTTTTTTTTAAGTCTCCCTTTCCTTTTTAGTTAGCTACAATAGTTTACTTTTTGTACCCTGTCTCCTTTCTCTATCCCACTCCCTGCATGGCACAGCTCCAGTGCAGAGCCATTTTGATTTGGGTAACCTGCACCTCTTCCATTCTGCTTATAGCCCTAGTGAGCAGTGGCATGACTATCTTACAGTGATAAAAACCTTTGCTATGCCCTCAGCTACTGGTTAGGCCCATACAAATATGGTATTGCCATTAGTTAAAACAGAAGCTTAGTTCAAGAGAAGCTTTGTCAACTTTAAATATATAGAAATACACAATGGCCAGATTTTTACGAAGCTGTTTATTCTAATGTGATTGTTTCTAATGAATTTAAAAAATAAATAATCTGATTCTATCTTCAGACTACTGCTGGGTTTTGGTTTGCTTTTTCAATTTTTTTAACAATAATTTTTGTGTCAATAAATAGTGGTGTTTTAAAGCCATGATTTGCATTGTTTTTAACAGGTATGAACAACAGAGGGATAACCTATCACAGCAGTCTTTTAATATGGAACAAGCTAATTACACTATTCAAGCACTGAAGGATACAAAGACAACGGTATCAATATATTAATCTCACATTTGTTTAATTTGCATATAGTCCATCAGATACAAGCATGTTGCTTGACTCTGTTCTAGGTCGATGCAATGAAACTGGGAGTGAAAGAAATGAAGAAAGCTTACAAGCAAGTCAAAATTGATCAAATTGAGGTGAGCTTCTGTAGTTTATTAAAGAACAGAAACAATGTACTGAAATAGTGGCAGGTGAACTAAGTGACTAAAAGGTAAGCCAACTGGTTTAGTTAACACGAGTTTGCCTCTCTGTTTTATGGGACTGTCAGCATAATTCCTTCCCAGTTTCCTCTCATTTCTTTTTTCCCTTCCACATTGCTACTTTTACATGCATATTAGTCTTTGGGTCCCAAGTTCGTGATAGTGCCAGACTGGGAAAAAAACCAAACAACCAACAACCAAACAAACAAAACCACAAAAACCCCAAACAAAAACATTAATTTCAAGGTCTGCAAGTCCTGGTCCTGTCTTCTGAAAATGCAGTTTAGAAACATAGAATCTTTAATTTAAAATATGCTGCACTTAAAATCTGATCAAATGCCAGTGCTGAAGTCCTTTAAGTTCTCATTCCTATGCTGTTTTTATATATAGGTCTGTCTTGTAAACCTCTAGGCAAGTGTTGTCTGTTCACCTGCTCCCAAGTACCATGCCAATGGGTATGCTAAGATACTTTCTGAATTTTGCTGTGGCACAGCTCAGGCTAGTGCTTTATTCCCCAGACAGTAGATTTAATTTCTCTAGATTTCATACTGTCCAGCTTGAACACTGGATTACTTAGGAGAGGCTTTCAATATACCCTGCAGAACAGTTCAAACAGAAAAACCAAGAAAGCTCTGGAGAGATGTTGTTTCAATGTTCATTTTTCTACCTCATAAATTTGTTGTAATTTTAGTAGTAGCTAAGGCCACGCAGTAGTACTGAATTCATGCCTTGTCTTGTATTAATGCTGCTTTAAAAAATGGTTTGTGTATCAAAAATTTTGAATGCCTTGTATGTGGGGATTATTAAATGAAATTTGATTAAGCTCTGATTAATTTAACTATTAAACATGGACAAATTAAGATTGTTTCTTGCTCCAGGACATACAAGATCAGTTAGAGGATATGATGGAAGAAGCCAATGAAGTCCAGGAGGCACTGAGTCGTAGCTATGGAACACCAGAGATTGATGAAGATGACTTGGAAGCAGGTTAGTAAGGTGGAGGATGATTTTTACATTACTGAATGTAAAAATTGTCATACAATGGTTTTTAATTTCATTACTCAAACACTTAGTGTGGTTAAAAAAACCTTTTAATCACCTTTCTTTTTTTTTTTCTTCCCAGAACTGGATGCATTAGGTGATGAGCTTTTAGCTGATGAAGACAATTCCTACTTAGATGAAGCTGCATCTGCTCCATCAATCCCAGAGGTCACTCCTACTGATGCGAAAAACAAAGTGAGTCCTTTCCTCTTTAAAAGCAATATACACCTATATTTTTTGTTTTGGATTAGTCACATTTGTGTTGGTTGCTTGATATCTGGAATCCTTAATTTTTTGGATACTGCATATGAACGAATAGTATCCTGAATGCTCTTTATTACATTTTAAGGAGTTAAACTGGCAACTTCTAACCCCTGTCTAACATGATCAGACTGCAAGTAGAATTAAGTGTGCTGTTACCTAGACAGTCGTTTGTGTTTGTTTTGGGGGATAGTGAGGAAGAACACAGTTGTCACACAGTGACAATCACAGATATATCAGTTTATGGAAATTTTAAGGAAACTGGGGAAATATTTTGATTGGGGGAGAATTATTAAACTGTTGCGTTTTCTTTCTAACAGGATGGTGTCTTGGTGGATGAATTTGGATTGCCAAAGATCCCTGCAACATAGATGTTTCAAAAGCACAATGGATATCACGAACTATATTTTATAAATCAAATTAAGATTTTTTTTTTAAATCCTGGACAACCTGTCTTTCTGGTGTAACCTTAATATCACTACATCCTAGAATGCAATATGAATGCTGATGGTGTTCTTTCTTTGAAGAAAGTGGTTTTACTACTGACTTTTCTGTTAATGGAAAATTCGGCACAATTCCCTACAGTGGAAGCAGGCAAATAGGTTTTGATTTCTCTCTTATGGACAAAGTATTATGTGGAACGTAGTGGTGGCTGTTGAGAGCTGAGGCTTTGACTTTTTATTACGTTTCTCTTTCTTGAAACTAAGACACTATGTTGCTGCTTACTCTCTGTAAAATAGCTCCCTTATTACTATGCCTATTTGATAAAAAGAATTGAAAGCAATTTTTAATCCACTGCAGTCTCGAGACTTTCATGCTATTGTACTTGTAACCTTGTTGGAAGCTGTAATAAATAGGATTATTGTTAACTTTATGTATTCTGTTGACACATAAATTCATGGAGATTAGCTGGATGCGTTGTGTGGTGTTTCTGGTAATTAATTTGGTTTTAACCTTGCTGTTGGGGTACAGGATCTGCCCGAGCCCGGAGTCTGGTTCCAAACCCAAATGCCCCTTCCCGCTGCCCCGTGTGGCGTCACGTTTGCCCCGGGCTCGCTTTGGTTGCCTCTCTCCTGCTGTCAGGAGTACCTCGAAGCTGCAATGCAAACCCGCAGGGACACCATCGTTCCAAACCCAAAAAAACCCCCAAACCTGCCGGTTTCCACGTACCGGCCGCGGCTCTGGGGCTGCAGCGGAGGTGCCCCGGGAGGCGAAGCGGCGATACCGGGTGCGGGCCCTAAAAGCCCCTCCTGCCTGCCCGCGCTCCTCCCTTTCCGGGGGTCCGCCGCCTCCCCTCCCCCGCTACTCTCCCCCCGGACTGATGACGTCACGCCACCCCATGACGCAAGGACACGCCCGGCCCCGCCCTCCCGATGGCGTCACGTCCCCTCGCGCCATCCTGCGGAGAGGGCCGGAAGTGACGCGCTGCCCGCGCGCCCCGGGAGGCGCCTGCGGAAAGGTTTCCAGGCGCCGGCATTTTCTGTTTCTTTGAGGCTTAGAGGAGCTGCGGCGGGGGGTACCAGGGGCGGTCACACACCCNGCGGCGCCCGGAGCCCCGGTTACCGTCACCGTCACGTACAGTAAGAGCCGCCCCGGGGCAGGGAGGGCGGGGGGAGGCCCGGAGCGCAGCTGCTGCCGCAGCCGAGCGCAGCGACTCCCGCCGTGTCTCAGGCACCGCCGGGACCGTGCAGGGCGGGCCGCGGCTTTTCCCCTGGGGGTTCGTCCCGGCCCGTGGGGCCCCCCTTCCCGGTCGCTCCCGCCCAACCTCGGCTGAGCCGTTAACGGTAGCCGGGCCGGTCTGGGCCGGACGGGCCCGCGGTGCCTCTGGCGCCCGGAGCAAAGGGGAAACTGTCAGGCCGCGGTGGCGGAAGGCGGCCGGGAGCGGCTGTAAGCAGCGGGTGGGTGTGAGGGTGTGTGACCGCCCCTGGTACCCCCCGCCGCAGCTCCTCAAAGAGACAGAAAATGCCGGCGCCTGCGCGGGGCTGCGGCTGTCAGCTGGGTGGAGGCAGCGACCCCGGCCTCGGGGTGCGGAGGGCTCGCCCTCTGCCCAGCCTGACCTCGGTGCCGGTGTCTTCCGTGAGGTTTCACTCCTCTACCGGCACCGTTTTCCCTCGATCTACCTTGAACTGATTCAATATAAGGAAAAAAAAGAAAAAAAAGCGCAATTACCATACCAACAAATGATCAAACTGGCTGCACGGGGGTAAATCTACTGTAAGGATGCTGGTGGGAACGGATGACAAGGCTGCCCTTGCCCGAGAGCAGAGGGCATCGTCACTTTTTTTGGTAGCAGTCTCCGTTTAGATGGAATATATCACTGAAGTCAGCTCTGTATGCTAAAAGAAGATGCTACCCAGCGGGCTCTCACCTTGTTGAATAAACTTGAATGTTTTCTAGACTGCAGCTGAAAGCAGTGAGTTATCAGGGCGCTGACCTCATGAAATGGGTTACTCAAAGGTCAGCTGGCACCATGGGGCTTTTTCAGCTAAGGAAGAGAAATAAGAGGAAAGAGAAGCAGGTGGAAGGGAAGATGTGGTTAAGTCTACAAATAAGTATAAAATGTTACTGCAAAGAGTAAGAATAGCCTGGAGTCCCCAGTTATTGAAAGTAAGATGGGAGAGACCATGGTTAAATTTTAATAAAGTGTATCTAACAGTAGGAAAAATTAGAAGGATAGCAAGGTATTAAATCAGAGAGGTTTTTGCCAGCTGATTTTTGTTAACAAAACTTGTTAATTTTTGAGGTTATAACTTGATATATAACTTGACTTATTTTTTAATTATTGAAAAAGGAGTTCTGTATCTTTTGCACTATATTGGCAACATCCTTTTCACCTTTAGAATTTATTTCTACTCCTCCTTGGTGTTTTCAGACTGTTACTATGGAATATGATACACTGTTTAGTGAAAATGTTTCCCTTGTCACTTGGCAGTTTTATCTGAGACTCCGTGGAATAATCTGTTTGAATCTTCATGATTCATGTGATCATGAATGCCTTTAGAGAGCTCCATTTCATCTGAGGGGCTTTAATTTGCAAAGATGTATACATATGTGTAATGTATTTATAATTCCAACATCTTGCTGTTTAACAACAGCCATTTGAGAATGTTTCTACCTTTCTAGTTGTTTTCTTATCTGGTAATTTTTTTGTCATTAATAAATAGCAAGTAGAAGACATCCTTCACCTTTGACTTCAACTGTCTCAGTTGTACCTGTTGCAGCCAGATGCTGCTTTACTGCTTAGCACAAGTATTTTTATTGAAGTTTTGCATGCATGAATGAAAGTGGGGGAAAGATGGAAGTAAGGGTGAAGAAACAGAATGGTAGTAGACCCAGATGTATCACTTCATGATCTTCAAGAAATTGAATTGACCTGTTTTTTTGAAACTTGCATAGGTATTTTCAAAAATATTTTTAAATTTTGCACTAGTGATTGCTTTAAATTAGTACAGTCATGTACTGAAGCAAACTGATAAGGTACCAGTTCTAACATGGTGATTTCACTCTGCTGTGAGTTTTTGTTACAGTCTGCCCAAAATGGTACTCATAATTTGTAATCAAAACTCTTCCTGTTGCTAGGCAAACTTCAGATGTTCTTTTCCCTATTTGCTGTTTGTTTTGTGCTGACAGGCACAGCCCTTACACAAAGCAGTTGTATCTATCAAAACGGCCTTTTGAAATATATTGAGGTTAGTTTATGGTAGATGCTTGTGTGGTTTTAATAAACTATTTTGGAGTTAAGAAATATGTAGTTTGCAAGTTTTTCAGGCCAGTGTCACTAGTCATGTGATTCTGGGAGGCTGGAACATCTGAAAATCTGTTTCTAGCACTTTTCTTTATAAAACATGTGTGTGCTTCAAATTGGTGGCATGAGAATAGTTTTGTTTCCAGTATCTTTTTAAGAATTCTCTCTGCAAACTAAAAAATGCTTATCTTGGTTTTCCTTGCAGCCAGTGGTGGCTGATTTCCTGCGAGTGCTTTCAGATTGATGGGCCTTAAGTGTGTGGGAGCAGAGAGTTATAGAACAGGCCTACTGCAAAGCAGAGATTAATTGATAGACTCCTGTTTTTAGAACAACTTGTTTTCATGCAAGTAATCTTAGGGAGCCTGAGTAGGATGCTTCGTAAGCGGAAGGTGTTATATGGGCTGAGAATTCTCAAAGTGTTTAAGGCTGGTAGGGCAGCACTATTATGGGCAGAAGTAATTTTTGGATTGTGAGAATTATTTCAGGTGCCTGTTGGAGGCAGGGTAGACACTGACCACTTGCATCTCATGGGTACGAAGTGGGGAGCAAAGGAAGTGATAAATTGTCTCAGATTCCCCAAGACTCAATCATTAAAAGTTCCTACAAACAGGAAATTGAATGAATCAGAAACTGAGCTTTCATGCTTTAGCTTGCCAGATGTCTGAACACCATTCACATTCTTAAAAAGAGGTGGGGATTATTATTTAGCAGGACTCTTACGCCAGTAGAATACACCTCTTCAGAGTATTATAATGTAGAACAAATTTTTTAGCTGAGGTAAATAATGAAGGAAAGGCAACAGAATCCTTTGATTGAAGATTATGATTGTACTTGATAATCAGTGATTTGAGAACTTGCTACATTAATGAAAATAGTTACTAGAAACGGATTCCCTGTAATATTCTCTAGGTAACAATAAGTATTACCATTACTCTGTTTTTTGTTAGGTAATGAAAAACACAGTATTCAGGTTGCTTCTCAACAAGAAGATGGTGAACCTACACTGCAAGACATGGCTGTACTTATTGAACAAGTCACTGGAGTTCCAGTTCCTTTTCAGAAACTGATATACAAAGGTAACTTATAAATCTGTCAATGTTTCTTACTGATGATAGCTTTCATTTTAGTTACTTTCAGATGTCCATGTTTTAATTGTCTTCTATACAAAATTCCTACGCCATTAACTATATTTTTCTCTTTCATTTTCCATTTAGGAAAGTCTCTGAAAGAACTGGAACAACCGTTGTCAGCACTTGGTGTTAAAAATGGTTGCAAAGTCATGTTGATTGGGAAAAGGGTAAGTGTTGCTATTGGACTTTTTTTTAATTTTTTTTTTTCTTAAATTTTCAATATTTTAGTGATTTGGTTGCTAAGCACAGAAGCAAGTTACAGCATAAAGCTAATCTTGTGTACCTACCCACAAAACTGAGTTCAGTCTCATGTTGTACTGCAAATAACTCAGGAGTTTGTACATTTCTGAAATTACATTATTGACTGACTTCTGCCTTACATTATTGACAAACTTTTGCCTAATATGTTGCTTGTCAGTGCTTTGTGCACTGATGACCCTATCTGCCCATATTATTATTATGGTTAAAAAAATTTAAAAAATGTAGCTACTGAACCTGCTGGGTTATTTCTAGTGAAATAACTTGTGGCTGTCTTTGCCAAGTAGAGGCCAAGTTAATATATCTTGATATAAATGTTACCACTACTTTAAAAGTGCTAAGCTAACAAAAAAAAATGTTTGCACTTTTTCTTTCTCTCTTCAAATTAGTATTATTTACTGTGTTTATATACCGTTGACTTTGACTGTATTTGCAGTTAAGCTTTGGAAGATACCTACTTGATAAGTATTGCCATTATGTCTGTATCACCACTGTTGCTGCATTTTAGCTGCATAGTGACACTATTTGTTCCATAGTTGTGAATACTGTACTTTTGAATACACAGAATAGTCCAGAAGAAGAGGCTGAATTAAAGAAGTTAAAAGATTTGGAGAAATCAGTGGAGCAAATAGCTAATAAGTTAGAGGAAGTTAATAAAGAGTTCACAAGTATCCAGAAGGTATGCCAGTTTTGTATCATATCTCTGCAGAATTCCTATGTGTCTATGTTTTTAAGAACTACTGTTTCAAGGTTTTGTGTAGTCAGTAATAAGCTGGTCCTTTTAGCTGTCCCAGGGACCTGTAAAGTTCTCACTGTATTTCAGATGATGTTTATGAATTTGCAAAATAGAGGCATGGCACTGTTTACAAAAAAGATAAATATTGTAGCATGCAGAATAAATTATATTCTTTAGATCTAGAAAAACATGAAGAGTTCTCTCAGTGTCCAAAGGAGAACATTTGTTACTTGTTTAATCTTTTAAGTAAGACTAGCAGACCTTACATTTAGCATTTCAAAGACTGACAGAATACAGATTGAGATAAGAAACCCTATCATACAGAAATAGTAAAAGACGCTTTCTGCTCTGATAGATTGACAGGTTTGCTAAACTGAGTATTCTGTAGGGTGTAGAATAATTTTGTCTTTCCTTGCATTCTTTTTCTCCTAAGGGATTTTTAGCCAAGGATCTCCAAGCAGAAGCACTAAAACAGCTGGACAAGAGGATAAAAGGAACTGCAGAGCAGTTCATGAAGATCCTGGAACAGATTGATGCCATGGTATGTCAATAATTACAGAAAAGGGTTAAATTCCAGCAGAAACTTAGTGTTAAGAATATCTTTCTTGTAATTTATTTGATACTTCAGAATAGTGAAAAATTTATTTGGGCTTTGAAAATCAGTTAATTGTTTTGCTCATTTTTATTTTAATATCCAGCTCTTGCCCCTGTAAGTCTCCAAAAGAATACTTGGCAGCATCTGTTTCTAAATGGTGACATTAATGCTTGTGTATGCATCCCCATTCTATAGAAGAGTTTCACTTGGGGCAGCAGCCTGTTAAGACTACATGAAATGGGTATCCTTTACTCGAGTTTTGCCCTTTTAGTTTGTCTTGGCAAACTTTTAATGTTAAACTTCATGGTAATAGTAAAGACCTGGAAAAACCAGACCAGATAGATTTTGTATTCTGTATTGCATAAGAACGAGGAGTGCCTGAAGAATTTTCTGGTCAGTCATGTGTAGACTGACAGTACTTTGATTTGAGAAGCCTGCATATACAAGACTGGTTTCTTTCTTTGGCATGTACTAGGGTATATCCAAGTGCTTCTCTTCCTTCCACCCATGACTGGCATGCGGAGGCCTCGAAGCTCGAGGGTGAACTGTGTGTCAGGTGTGGGGGCTCCTGCTTTTACAGGGCAGGATGTCAGCTGTGGGTGTGGCCATACGTCATAAAATCATAGAATGTCACAATGGGGGGGACCCCAAGGATCATGTATTCCAACCCTTCTAGTATTATGTCTCAGCACCCCGTTGAGCTGAGACGGAAAACTTTCGGAAGTGGGGGAATCCACCACTTCCCCTGGGAGACCATTCCAATGTCTGACTGTCCTGATAGTGAAAAATTTTTCCCTTGTGTTTAAATGGAATCTCATCAGGAGCAACTTGTGTCTATTGCCATTTCTCTTGTCCATGGGACTCCTTGTAAATAGAGTCTCCATCTTTGTAGCTGACCTTTTAAGTCCTGGAACATTGTAATAATGTCTTCCCCCAGCTTTCTCTTCTAAGGGCTGAACAGACACGGTTTTCTCAGCCTCTTCTCATATGGCAGGTGCTCCAGTCCTCTGATCATCCTCGTGGCTCTTTTCTGACCCTCTCCAGCCTGTCCACATCTTTTTTGTACAGTGGGGACCAAAACTGAATGCAGTACTCCTGGTGTGCTCTGGCAAGCACCGCGTAGAGCGGGGTGATGACTTCTTTTTCTCTGCTGGTGATGCCCTTGTTGATGCAACCCAGCACCCTATTGGCTTTCTTTGCTGCTGCAGCACACTGTTTGCTCATGTTGAGCCTGTTGTCCACCAAGACCCCCAGGTCTCATTCCACAAGGCTGCTCTCTAGCAAAGTGGATCCAAGTCTGAACTGTACTCCTGGGTTATGTGTTCCCAGGTGCAAGACCTTGCACTTCTCTACACTGAACTTCACGAAGTTCCTGTTAGCCCATTTCTCCAGTCTGTCTTAGTCATCCTGGAGGGTGGCTCTTCCTTCTGGGGTGTCAACCTCTGCACTCATCTTGGTGTCATCAGCAAACTTCATCAGGATGCTCTTGATTGCAACATCCAGGTCGCTTATAAAGATGCTAAACAGCATCGCTCCCAATATCAGTCCCTGGGGGACTCTACTTGTGGGCTGTTACCAGTTGGAGGATAAACTATTTACTGTCACCCTCTGGGTATGGTCTGTCAGCCAGTTCCCCACCCACTTCACAGATCACTTGTCCAGGACGTGCCGAGTCAGTTTTTCAAGGATGAGGCTGTGGAGGTACTCTATCAAAAGCCTTGGAAAAGTCCAGGTAGATGATGTCCACTGCTTGCCTTGCATCATCCGAGCAGGTTACTTTGCATTAGAAGGCAATATGCTTTGTTAGGCATGACCCTTAATAGTCCCCAGGAGGATTCTCTTCTTGACATTCCCAGGGACTGAGATGAGACTAATGGATCTCTTGGAGCCCTTCTTAAGTATGGGGGTGGCATTAGCCTTCCTTAAAGTCTTCACAGAGGTCTCCCAATATCCACAATTTGTCAAAGATTATGGAGAGCAGCTTCGCAACATCAGCGAGCTCCCTCAGCACCCTAGGGTAGATGCCATCTGGCCCCATTGATTTGTATGGGTCAAGCTCCTGTAATAGCTGAAATGGGTTCCAATGAAGTAAAAAGTGGTAAACAGAAATGCAAAGCAGAATAGCATAAAGCTTCCAGAAATTATTTTATTGTTTTGTACAGTATTTACTGTTCTTTTTGTTAGCCATGTAAAAAGCAAGTTCTGACAAATCTCTTGAATGCTGTTGATGATATCAATATGCTACTGATTCAGTCAACACCATGTTAAAAAAAAAGACTGAGCTGTTTTCTCTTAAGACAGAAGAATGGATGCATTGTAGAAATGAAATACACCAGTAAGCTCACAATGAAAATGTTTCAGTTTCATGGGATTTTTTTTCAGAATTTTTGTGAAAGTTTCTTTAGTGTCTTGGCTGTCAGATATTGTTTGGATCAATCAAATACAACTAGCTTCAGACAAAATGAGATTTGTATGGTTATAGAGAGCTAAGGGTGAGGAAGCCTACATGTTGTTTTCTGTCCTAGCAATGTCATGCTCTTACTGTTAGCAGAAAAGCTAATTAATTAGAGGAGATGAGTTTGGAACTAATACTCCTTTTCACTAGATTCCATGTGTTCGACACCTGTGAATTTAGAAATGGTTTAAGAAGTGGAGATGTAGGTGGGTAGTCATACAGTATTGGCGTGGGAGAATAAAAAGTGTTGTCTTTGCCAGAGGTGTGAAAGCAAAGTCATAGAATCACTGAATCATCGAACCATCAAGGTTGGAAAAGACCTTCAAGCTCATCAAGTCCAACCATCTGCCCTACAACCCCTAATCACTAAACCATCCACTATAGTACCTCATCTGCCTGTCTTTTGAACACCTCCAGGGATGGTGCCTCCACCACCTTCCTGGGCAGCCTGTTCCAATGTTTACCCACTCTTTCTGTGAAGAAATTTTTTCTAATACCAAACTTGAACCTCCCCAAGTGGAACTTGACCCCACTTCCTCTTTTCCACTGGTCACCCCGGAGAAGAGGCCAACATCTGTCTCACTACAGCCCCCTTTCAGGTGGTGGTAGAGAGCAATGAGGTCTCCCCTCAGCCTCCTCTTCCTCACGCTGAACAGCCCCAGTTCCCTCAGCCTCTCCTCACAAGGCCTGTTCTCCAGACCCCTCATCAGCCCAGTTGCCCTTCTCTGCACCCTCTCCAGCACCTCACTGTCCTTCCTACACTGTGGTGCCCAAACCTGCACACAGTACTCGAGGTGTGGCCTCACCAAGGCTGAGTGTAGGGGCAGGATCACCTCCCTGGCCCTGCTGGTCACGCTGTTCCTGATACAGGCCAGGACGGTGTTGGCCTTCTTGGCCAAGTCTTGAAGGAATTCTTTTGAGTAAAGGAGCCGTAACTTAAACATTTTAACATTAAACGTGTTTAAATAGCTACTCCTATCTTATGAGCCTCTGACAAATTTTTGAATGCTATGACACAGGCATTCCCATAAGCTACAAATCTTTTAAGTTTTCTTTAGGTGCAATACAAATTGTGTCATGTTCAACAGCTAAAGATTTGTGTGTGTGTCATGGCTTAGCAGTTTGGGCAGACCAAGGGACAGAATTACCCTCTATTACCCTCCCCAACACACCCTCCAAAAGGAAAGATAAAAGGGAAATAAAGACAAGAGACTTAAAGTTGGAAATAAAAAAAAAATTCTAAACAGATTCACTATGGCAGAGGAAAGGCAGTAAGATGCATGATAAAGAACAAAAATACAAATGTATCCAAATATATATACACAACCCCATCTCGATGCTGTCAGGGATAGGTGCCTGAGGGCCCCTTGGAGCAGGGCCGCCTCAGGAGAGGGCTCCATGGCTCTTCCCAGCACCCGATGGATGCGGATTCTGAAGAGCAGGGGCAGAGCTGGGGGTAAAGGAGCGCAGGGGAACGAAGCAGGCGATAGAGAGGCGGCTGTGGCCTGCCTGAGCTTGGGAGAGGATGGGCAGGAAATGGGAGGGAATGGACCCCTCTGGGTTCCGCCTCTCTCAGACACTGAAAACCCTTCTCCTTTAGTTCCTCGTAGTCAAAGTATGAAGTGTGCATCACCAGAAATCATAGAATCATAGAATTGGCTGGGTTGGAAGGGACCTCAGAGATCATCAAGTCCAACCCTTGATCCACTACCACTGCGGTTACCAGACCATGGCACTGAGTGCCACATCCAGTCTCTTTTTAAATATCTCCAGGGGCGGAGAATCCACTGCTTCCTGGGGCAGCCCATTCCAATGTCTGATCACCCTCTCCGTAAAGAAATTCCCTCTAATATCCAACCTAAACTTCCCCCGGCACAACTTAAGACCGTGCCCTCTTGTCTTGCTGTTAGTTGCCTGGGAAAAGAGACCAACCCCCCCCTGGCTACACCCTCCTTTCAGGGAGTTGTAGAGAGTGATGAGGTCTCCCCTGAGCCTCCTCTTCTCCAGGCTGAACAGCCCCAGCTCCCTCAGCCTCTCCTCATAGGATCTGTGCTCGAGTCCCTTCACCAGCCTGGTTGTCCTCCTTTGGACCTGCTCCAGGACCTCAATCTCCTTCCTGAACTGAGGGGCCCAGAACTGGACACAGGACTCGAGGTGTGGCCTCACCAGCACTGAGTACAGGGGCAGAATCACTTCCCTGGACCTGCTGGCCACGCTGTTCCTGATCCAGGCCAGGATGCCACTGGCCTTCTTGGCCACCTGGGCACACTGCTGGCTCATGTTCAGCTTCCTGTCAATCCAGACTCCCAGGTCCCTCTCTGCCTGGCTGCTTCTCCAGCCACTCTGTGCCCAGCCTGGAGCTCCCCATGGGGTTGTTGTGGCCAAAGTGCAGGACCCGGCACTTGGCCTTGTTGAACCTCATCCCGTTGGAATCAGCCCAACTCTCCAGTCTGTCCAGGTCCCTCTGCAGAATCCTCCTGCCTTCCAGCTGATCAACACTTCCCCCCAGCTTGGTGTCGTCTGCAAATTTGCTGATGATGGACTCAATCCCCTCATCCAAGTCATCAATGAAGATATTGAACAGGACTGGGCCCAGCACTGATCCCTGGGGGACACCACTAGTGACTGGCTGCCAACTGGATGCAGTTAACCATTTTTCCCAGGAGGAAAAGTTAAAGTAAACTATGTATTACAAATATCAGTGGTATATAACATAAATTAAGAAAACGACTGCTGTAGAACAGCCTCCTCTAGGAAGATTTACATCATGCATGACAGATTCCTGGAGTTAGCCTTGTGNTTTAGGTGGTTGCTAATGTGAATATTCAGATTTTCCAGCTTTTGTCATTCAACCCGGACCTTGAATTGCACCAGATTAAGCTCCTTGCCCAGGACAAGGGAGGGAACCACGGTCACCCAACTCAGGGCTTGGGAGAGGCTTGCTTTTCCTCACCTTAGGCTTACATGCAGTTGTGGGAGTAACAGCCCCTGGTCTATTTGTAGCCAGAGAAAGACAAAGACCAGAGGGCCTGCCCACACTGTGCAAGGGTAAGGATGCAACCAGTGCTAAATAGGGGATGGGGATGTTGGCCTAAAGCTTCCCAAAGCACTGCTGCTGTAGGTGAGCCTAAAGGATACCTGAAGCAGGTCTGAGCTGGGGAGAAGAGAGTGGAGGAGAGAGGGAAACACTCGAGAACCAGGCTTCTCTCCCCCCTGCAAAATAAAGAGGGCTCTGGGAGTATTAACTTCTTGGCAGGTTTTGCAGGGAGGTGAACGGCTTCTCTAAGGGGCTGGGAGGGGAGGAGGGCAAGTGCATGAAATGCAGACCCGTTTGTGGTAGGTAAAGCTTTGATTTTCCTACCCTGTGGTGTTTGTCTGTCCCCGTGGACGAGCATCTTGGAATTTTTCTAACCCTCGCAGCAGAGTTGTTGTTTGCAGAGAGAAGAGCATCCTTGTGCTGTTAGTCGTGCTCCTTGNCTCACCAGCGCTGAGTACAGGGGCAGAATCACTTCCCTGGACCTGCTGGCCACGCTGTTCCTGATCCAGGCCAGGATGCCATTGGCCTTCTTGGCCACCTGGGCACACTGCTGGCTCATGTTCAGCTTCCTGTCAATCCAGACTCCCAGGTCCCTCTCTGCCTGGCTGCTCTCCAGCCATTCTGTGCCCAGCCTGGAGCTCCCCATGGGGTTGTTGTGGCCAAAGTGCAGGACCCGGCACTTGGCCTTGTTGAACCTCATCCCATTGGTATCAGCCCAACTCTCCAGTCTGTCCAGGTCCCTCTGCAGAGCCCTCCTGCCTTCCAGCTGATCCACACTCCCCCCCAGCTTAGTGTCATCTGCAAATTTGCTGATGATGGACTCAATCCCCTCATCTAAATCATCAATAAAGATATTAAACAGAACTGGGCCCAACACTGATCCATGGGGGACACCACTAGTGACCGGCTGCCAACTGGATGCAGTTAGCCATTTTTCCCAGGAGGAAAAGTTAAATTACACTATGTATTACAAATATCAGTGGTATATAACATAAATTAAGAAAACGACTGCTGTAGAACAGCCTCCTCTAGGAAGATTTACATCATGCATGACAGATTCCTGGAGTTAGCCTTGTGACTTACTTTCAAAGTTACATCTCCCCTTGTTTTTCACTAAATATATAAAGGATAGATATGTGATGGAATTCATCTTGGGACATACTGAAGAGTGGTTTTGGTATTAAGAGGGTTAACATCAATTTTAAAAATAAAACAAAACAATACAAGAAAATAAAAGCAGCATAATTTTCGATTTTCTGTATTTCTGTTCCTGTTTGTAAGATAAAACTGCACCAGTTTGTATTTGGAAGGCTGTCTCCCTTAATCCACATTCTCTGTGATGGTCAGGCTGATGGTCATATTCAGCAGAACAGTTCACATGCACTACAGTAGACGAAAGTAGCATCTGTGGTTATTGCTGTATGTTGCCTAAGTGACAAATTTTCTAGTTTGATCCTTTGTAACCAGTATGCAGTATGCCAGAATTCCTGCATTCATTACTTTTTCTATTGAATTCTTGTGCAAGCATCATTACTGAGCAGGCATCTCATTTTCAGGATGCCTGTCGAGAGGATTATTTGATACTTTAATTAAGCTGCATCAACTTCTTTGCTTATTTTACTACAGAGTCTGCCAGAAAATTTCAGTGATTGCAAATTGAAAAAGAAGGGGTTGGTGAAAAGAGTTCAGGTGAGCATTTTTTGTTTTTTGTTTTCCATAAATGCGGGGTACTTGTATACCAAGAGTTTGTGAAAATGATGGCTGGTTAGATCTTAGAGATTTTCCATTTTTATTCTTACACTGGTATATTTTATGATCTCCCTTTGAGAGGTATTTTATGGCTTTATAAAACATCATGCAAAAATACAGACTTCATAGTTCATGCTTTTTTCAGGTACTGTTTGTAACTTACATTAATGGTTGGCCTTACAGCTTCCTGATGATGTTAAAGTAATTCAGGTAGCTGGTAAAGAAAATGGGATGATTCCTCCCTAGCTGTATCTTGGTGGCTGGAGTAATGAACACAAAGTTCTGAACACAAAGATGCTGTCACCTAGCTCCTTCTGAACCTTGCTAGCGGTGTTATTGTTCCAGGGCAGTGAACAACAATTTGGTTTTCCAGAACAAGAAAACTGTGTCAATATATGCTTAGTTAATAAAGCATAAACCTTATGAAGTTGGTGCCAGCTCCAGGGATTAGTTGAAGACAAATGATTCCAAACAGTGTGATGGTTGAGAGGTATTCAACGTGGCACAGCAGTTTCCTTCCTAGAGGGAAGGAAGTTTCTTAATGTAATTTTCATGTAATAACATTAAATACCTGTTCTGACCATTAAGCTCTCATGCAGACACTGCAAAACTGAGAGCAAGACGTATAGATAATGGAAGAATCTGCCCAGAAGCTACAGTGTTGTCACACTCATTGAGATTGACCTAAAAGAATTTACTGGCTTAATGTGCTGGTGTTTTGTGCTTTGTTCAGCACAAGCAAAGTCACCAGTGGCTGCTTGCACTTAATTCCTGTGTGTGGGTTGCTATACTTGTAAGAACTGGTAGGCAGGTTCTAAGAAAGCTTAAGGTGCTGTGGACTGCCCCTTTTGGAAAGGAGCCTTGTGTCTTTTGAGGCCCACCAGCTACTTACTGATAAAGCTGAGAGTTCATGTTGCCCTGTAGTCCTGAGAAATAGAAAAGGCTTTGGTTTATTGAAAGCTTGGTTTAGATTTGACTGAGTAGGTTTAGCACTCCCCCCCTTGGCTACAGAAGTGTTTCAGAAAGGAGTTTAAAAGTCATGTTCAAAACTGAAGCAGTGACTTTCCTGAAACCTTATGATCCTTATTGTTGTTTATGAATTCTGGATCAACTGAAAGTACTTAAGTGGCAGGACTGGTGAGAATGGACAGCCATGTTGTAGCTGTATCAAATACCATGTGCCTGTTGGATTCTGGGTAAACAAAATTGTGAAAAAGTTGTTACCAAAAGTGAGATGGAAGATGGTTGTTGAGTTGGCTTCCTTAACTTGATGATCCACACTGTAGTTTATGTTCTTAAGGAGCATCTGCTGTTGCTTTAACTGCATTCCCAATAACATATCTTTGTTTATTATTCCCAGGTTTTTCTTGCCCAGTGTGATACCATTGAGGGAAACATTGGTCAAGAAATGGACAAGCTACAGTCAAAGAATTTGGCACTGGCAGAATGAGGCATTGCCCTACGTAATTAGGAAACATAATTGCTCTATGAGCAAGAAGAAGAGTTTGCTCTTTGTTTTGGAGCATGTATTCAGCTTTTTTTTTTTTTTAAAGCCCAGTCTGTTAGACTGGTACTAGTCAAAAATTTCTTGCTGGTTGTCTTATTTGCCGCTTGGTTAGACCTGTTATTTTGAAAAGAAAATCCTTCCTGAAGAATTGCAGAACTAATCTTTGTGATGAATTGTTATGTATCTTATGGATGAATGTTTAGTTAACCAAGTTGCAAAGTTTTCAGTGATGGGCAGTGTTGTCTGGTATGTCTTTGAATTTATTTTCAGCTCAAATCAAAGAAGGTCTTTAAGCGTACAAGTGCCATAAGTTGCAATTGTAGGACTTCAGCTTGATGAAAAAAGACAAACTGAGATGACATCTGGGAAAGCTGAACATTCTAGTAGACAATTCAGAGCAATAAAAACCCCCTACACATTTGTATCTACTTAATGTTTGTATGCATTTATAAATATAAGAAAGCTTGACTTTAAGGGAGTCGTACCTATTTTAGCCTTAAATTGTCATAATAAATGGAATGTACTGTAACATGTATGGTACTTAATTTTGAGTGGTGCTTTAAGTTGATACTGAGCTCCTTGATACGGTTGGTTTTTTTACTTAGATTTCTCATGTACTGTGGTTTTTATATCTTATTTTTTATTGTTTGTGTTCTTTCTTGAGTTATGGTGGGGAATGAAATGAGATTACTCATGCTGCTCGTATACCAAGGGTTCAGTTCAAGTAGGTGCAACTAAGGAGCTATTTTGAAAGGTTTTTTATTTTTTTTTTCTCTGATTTCACTGAATTAATGATGCTATATTTAATGGAAAACTGCAGTGATTATTTCTAGGTGGTTATTCAGTGAATTTTTGTAACTTGCTAAGAAGTGACACATCTTTATTTTAGCAATGCCATGCAACTGAGGGTTATGACTGATTTCCACAGTCGGATACGTGCCAGGCCTAGTTTTCTCTGATAAGTGAAAAATAAACTTTTGCAGAAGATGGTAACTCTCAACTTTGCAGCTGTTAATCAGAGCTGCCGGTAGCTAATGTGCAGTGACTGGTGAAGGCAGTGACTGATAAGAAGCCTGTTTTGATATTATTTTTTTGGGGAGGGGCGGGGGTGGATAAACCTCTCTTGTCTCAAATGAGTCGGACTGAGAATGTTTAAAAATGGCTCTTAAGTAGCAAGCCTTTATCAACATGTGACTGTTTTAAGATTAGCTGCCCTCTCAAGATGAAAATAAGAAATGTGTGTAAAAAAAATCTAACTTTAATAAATTATAAACCTTAAATAATACCTGAAGTATTATTATTAGAGTATTATCTTTTATATTTTTAATTGGAGGACCATTTGTTTAGTGGAAAATGCTATTGGACAAACAAAGTGACAGCCCTGCATTAGAAAGGGTCACTTTTATTCTAAAAGCACCTTTTGACCATACCAGGATTGGAGTTGTCATATTTTTTTACTGTTAACCAGCTTCTTCAAGGTTGGTTTTGGGGTTTTTTTTTTCCATGTGTAACTCTATTTTCAGCATCTGTGGAGTATTTTAAAGGCTAGACTCTTAGGAAGCTTGTGTATCATAAATTAGGAAATGTTATGTTTGGTAGGATTTGGGGTAATTTTCCCTAGGCTACTAGTCTGGGCACCCTGCATTTTCTCTGCACTGTAAAGTTAGGAGGAAGAAGAGTTGATTGTAGCCATTTTTTTTTAAAGTCCTGCCTAGTCTGTTGCTGTTTCTGGACTTAATCTGGATTAATCGGACTCTTAAACTGCCAGCAATACTGTTGCCTAATTCAGGAGATGCAAATTTACCAACTTTTCTGTGACAGAAAGGGTCCTCACCTTCTCAAACTCCTCTAATGCACTGAACTTTCATGGGTGCATATGTAATGAGCCAAGTATCCTCTTGTGCCCATGAAGAGAACTGGGAGCTGTGGCCATGACTAGAACTGCAGCCATTTCTGCTGCTCCTTAGTAATCTCTCTTAGATGAGAACACAAGGCTGTAAGCAGACATTGTCTTTTTTATCATTCTGCCAAGTGGAAAAAGCTATTGACTTCAGCCACTTCCTAGCCCTCCTTCCCAGAAACCACTGCTTCTTGAGATGTGCTGGTGTGAGTACACCCTCGGCCTGTCTCAAAGCCAGATGGATTAACTTTTAAGATGTTCCACAGCAGATCTTTTGATAATCTGGCACTGGAAGGCAGAGAATGATGATGAGCTGCTCCCACCAGGACAGCTGGATTCAGCAGTAGGTGGGTGTCCTGAGCTGAAGTTACCTTATGGTCGTAGCTCCTGGTATCAGAGTACTTGGGTTCTAGGACCAAAAGTGTAAGTTTATGAAGACAAACTTTTGCAGTATATATTTTTTTTACTTCCAAATATAAAAATGAATTGAATCATGAGGAATGGATGGTTGTATTTAGTTATCTAAAACCTAGAGTGGATTGACTTTTATACCAAGTTTTGAAAGATGAACTCTGCCTCTTTTTTTTCCATAGTAGCCTTACATTGCAGTAAAAGCAAACTTCTGTGCTTCTGAAAAGTGCAGCAGATTACAGTTTTGAATGAAAGCAGAGATGTTAAATACTCTCCAGAATTTGTAAAGGCAACCAAGCTTAAGCTATATTCTCACTGATTCTGTATCCTAGGTGTACTGTGATACCTGTTTTACTGCTGAGTCGATTTCCTCCCCCAGCCACCTTCTTTGATCACTTCAAAAGAAAAGTGACTCCCTTTTGCCCGAGTTGCACTTATTCATTGTCTTCCTCCAGTTGCTGCACTGCTCTGGCTGTGCTTACACACCTCGGATTTGCCATCTGGGCAAATGTCATACCACAAAGCTTGTCTTCTATGAGAATGAATATTGAATCACACACTTCCCTGCCTCTCCTTCTCCCGAAGCTCTCTGCAAGATGTGTGAGAGGAACCAATGTTCAGGGAGTTGGGGAATCTGGACCCATGGAGCAGCTTGTTCTCTGGGAATGGTGTGAAGTAAGCTGCATGTAGCAGTGTTCCCTGTGAACAAGTAAGTCCTCCTGAAGGAAATGTCTCTGTAAACGCAGACTAATGTGTTCTTGGCTTTCAACAGTCACTAAAGGTTTGGAGTTGGAGTACTTGGCGCTGTGGAAGTCAGGGCTAGATTTTTTTTTTTAAGTTATTTTACTGTACTATCATAAATGAAAAGGTGGAAATAAAATATGGAAAAATCTCTGTGTCGGTGGTCATCATGCAATTACTGGGTGCCGTAGGAGAGGAGGATGTGTGCCGCTCATCCCTGTTGGGATGACTGGGAAGTGCTCTGGTGCAGCAGCTGGGCGGGCCGTACCGCCTCCCCAGGAGGCTGCAGCAGCTTGGAGCCTGGAAAATTGGATTTGGGATTGGACACGAGGATTGGCATCAAATCAAAGCCCTCTTTTGGGCACTTTTTGAAGAATTTATTCAGAGGCACGGCCAGAAGCTGGATGATGGTGCCTCTTTCGTTATAGCCGTGCTCTAAGGGCATAACTCCCGAAAAAAAAACCTGAACAAACTTGAGATTTCAATCGCCCTGCGTTCCTGCCATCGTTTTCTCCCCTACCAACACCCGGCCGGCTCACCCTTCCCTCAAAACTCCACCCCCTCCATCCCTCCCGGCCTGGGTTCCGCCCTCCCGGCGTCCGGGGCGGAGCCGAAGCCCGGTTCCGCTCGGCTGGGAGAAGATGGCGGCGGCCGGGGCGGGCCCGGGGCGGAAGCAAGTGCGGCAGGAGGAGCTGCGGCGCCTCATGCGGGAAAAGCAGCGGCAGAACGCGGGAAAGAAGCGGATCGACTCGCCCTTCGCCAAATATCCTCGGCACCGGGCTCGGTAGCCCTCGCTGCGGGGCTGGCCGGGATGGTGGGGAGGAGGGTGGCTGGGAGAGGGCGGCCTCGGGTCCCTGCGTTCCTTAACGGCGGCCGCCACATACAACAGCCTGGGACACCTGAGCTGCACGCTGTGCAACGCGCCCGTGAAGAGCGAGCTGCTGTGGCAGACCCACGTCCTGGGCAAGCAGCACCGGGAGGTGAGCGGCCGCCGGCCAGCCCCCCGGGATGGCGGGCTGGGCCGCGGTGCCCGAGCTCTGGTAGCCCCGGCTGCCCGCCGCTGTCTGGGTGTTTGTTGCGCAGCAGTAATGGGGCACCGGGAGAGGGAGGGAAGGGAAGGACGGGGGAGCTCACGCAGCCTTAACGGAGGCTGAGGGGGTGTTGCTGCGCTGTGAGGTGAGGGAACAGCGGGAGAGAGTTGTGTAAAGGGCCGCGTTGTCCTGACTTGGTTTGTTTCCTCGGAACCTATTGGAAGGACAGCGCTCCAGAAAGTTGTCCCCTGTCTTTGGAGGTGACGCTGCTCCCCTCTTAGGCACAGCTTGTAACTGCTCAGCTGGGGGCTGGGAAACCCTCCTTGGGATTGCTTTGGTATCTGTATGTTACCAGCTCGAAACGACGTCAAGAAAACGTGCGGTTTTTTTATACTTAAGTACTACACATAAAGCATTTGTAAAGCAGTTTCAGGGAACTTGGATGCAACCCTAGGTCTGTTCTTTTTTTTTATCCTTTCAAATGCTGCCTAGTGGAAAAAGATGTTAAGTTTAATTTCACAAGTACTGAGGTAAAGGAGGGCTCCCTAGTTCATTGCATGCGTTTTGAGTAGATCATTATGGCAAGGTACAATGATGTGTCTTTAATACAGATGCTGTGTTTCAATTTTAAAACACTTGAAGTTCCAGACCTTAGGGTGAGTCCATCCTTCCTGCTTGTTCCTCCTGAGTTTTACTGCTGTACATGTGCCACTGGTCTTAGTCTTTCCTTTCTCACTTGTACAGCCTCCCGTGTGCAAGCCTCAATGCCTCTGCCCCCATGTCACATCATTCAAGAGGCTGACAAAAAAATTGGTGTTGGTTTTGGTGTCCATGATACCTGTTTCAGTGGTCTTGTTCTGGAATTATACCATCTCACTTTAATAAATGGTTCTAAAAGTGATGTATTTTAAGCTACAAACTGTGAGTTCCTGCTGGGAAATCTGATTTTTGTACTTCTTTACAGAGAATTGCAGAATTAAAAGGCACAAAGCAGACAGCACCTGGTTCAGCTGCTAGCACATCATCTCATCCTGTCAAGCGAAAAACTGTTGAATTAGAAAACACAGAGTTAAAGAGAGTAAAAGGTAAGGAGAGAAAAATACTTGCCAAGCACTTGCCAGAATCTAGCCAGTGTACATCTTGAATGTTTTTCCCATGGAAGTGAGTGTGAATACGCAAGACTGTTGAGTTAATGACAGCTTGTTGCTGCTGAAAAGGGAAAAAGCCTGTCATTTTATTTTTTTGTGAGGTCACTGATCAGGAGAAAATTGCACTTTTGGTAGTTTATTTAGTTTTCTTCTGGGTTTTTTTGTTGTATTAGATCATGGAGCTGTAGACTCAATCAAAGCACACCAGAAGCACTAAATTAAACAGTAGAAGCACTTGCCCAGAAGTGGCATTATTCCTTTTCAGTGGAATCAAGCCACTTGTTGACCTCACATCATATGTGTGGGGTTTTTTAGTTCATGCTAAAGAACAGATCGTTAATTTTTTTCCCATGGTACTACTGAACATGTAACTATATAAAATACATGAAAATGTGCGTTGGTGAACTTGCTGTTGTAGTAAGATACTGTTTGAAGGATGTTTCTTTTAAAAATATGGATTGTAAGAAGTGACTCTTGGCCATTATACAGGTACAGACGAAAAGCCACATACATCTACATCTGGGTAAGTAGATTTTATTACATATGAGTTTTTCATAACTGTGCCAACTGCTGTAATATCACCCTGTTCCTTGTTCCATCTTCCTAGCCAAGGGTAAAGGTTCAGAGAATCAGCAGATCCCTGCCTCTGCTCATTTTCTAACGTGTGTGTATAACCCTGCACATGGGTAGCGCCTTCCTCGGTTCAGATGAGAAAACAATGTCTGTGACAAAAGAGGAATTATTTTACTGTTGCTATCAAGCTTTTAAGAATGTGTTGATATGCAGTTTGCTGAAATGAAAATAGCTAGATTGTGGCATGCACTCTTACCTGTAGTGCAAGCATACTGCAGAAGAGAGAGGAGTCTGAAGACAGATTTTAAATGTATGTTCACATGATCCTTAGAGAAGTTACTAATACATATCATCAACAGATGTTCTTGTCACTTAAAATGCACGTAAATGTGTATCTTGTGGGTGAACTCCAACAAGTATAGGAGTGTATTTGATTTCAAGTGATTGGGTTAAGCATCTTGCTACCACTAAAGATTTCTGACAGTATTTGGGCATGTTTGTGGCCTTGTTAGCTATTACATGAGGCCTGCATGTCTCCTGTGTGCTTCTTCACAGGCTAAATTGTTATTATCTTGCATAAATATTATATGCTGTTACCTTTACCCTGGAAGACGCTTACCTTGTGAAAATTTAGAGTGTGATGTGTGCAAAATTAAGAGTCTAAAGGTTGATTGATCATTAAACTGATTGGTGTGATTATTTTAAAATACGACCTGAAATGATGTTTGGCTTGGGGTGTTGCAGCTGTTCGAAGCAGATCTGGGTTTTCTCATTGCTGAGCTGGTGTGGCTCTCCTAAAGCTGCAGTTCTGAGCAGCAGTAGGTATCTGAAAGAGGCTAATTGTGTTATATGTGAAGTTTGTCAAGGTTTAGGTGACATTAATACGACTGCTGAACTATATATTTTGAATTTGAATGTCTTCACAGCAGGTATACCCATGCAGATAACTTTGAATGTGGAAACAGGATTACCTAACCTGCTATTGCTCCAAATATACTTCATTATAGGGTATTTTTATTAATGTTTCTCATACTGAATATTCAAATTAAAAAGTGGAACTGAAAGGTGTTTTGAGAATTAACCTGAATATTTCTTGGGAACCTAAAGCAACAAGTATGTTCTGCTTTAAGTATGTGGTTACCTCAGTAGCTTTACAGTTCAGAGTACTGCATAATATCTAAAGGATTGTATTGCTCACAGATTGAATAGGCTCTGGGTGATAAGACCGTGACTGATTTTTGAGGTTTGAAATAGTTATTGTGTGTTCTTTACTAGGTTACCAGCAAATTTTTTTGATGAAACAGAGCAAGGTAGCACAAACAAAAACCTTCCAAAGGCTCCGGGTCCCAGTTTATTGTCAGGAAATTACGATGATGATGATGATGATGAAGAGGAGGAAGAACAAGATCAATCAAACAAATCTTCTGTTATGCATAAAACTGAAGTTCCACCTCCAGAAGTAATAGCTAATTCTCTGCCTGCAGGTAATTCTGACTGGAACACGAAGTGATTCACTAAGGAGAAGCTGTTTTTTAACTGATGATGGAAGGATTTTAATTTATTTTTCTAATTATTGCCATTAACTTTTTAGGATGTATAATAATGGAAGCATAGCAAGGAGACTCTTAGCTGGTTTGTTGCTGTGTGGTGTTTTCTCAGCATGCTTATTGATTTTATGGTCTAATTGTTTGAGACTGTCAAGCGAAATAATGTCTGGCTGTTGTTCCCTTGATTCAGTAAGGTATTAATTGAAATTCCTGTCTAATCAGAACTTCTTATAAGGAATCTTGAGCAGTACTTTTTGTTCATAGGCTTCTGTCCTTTCTTACAGACTTCTTTGACAGCAAAACTACAGCTGCGCCTGTAGTATCCCACTCAGGATCCATACAGAAAGCAGAGGTACAAGAGAAGGTATTGGAAAGGTAAGTGGTCAAAATATTGATGCATTTGGGAACTGTACATAAATATTAGTTCTAGGAGATACAGGCTGTGGTCACTTAGAAATCTGTCATATTGTTACCTTGTATTCAGAGTAGTTTGTGTATACGTCTGGGTATAGCGTTACTTTAGGCAGGTATTTCACACCCTAGGGACAACATAAAAGATGGAGCAGAGCCATACAGTGTCTGTTAGAGATCTAGATATGCAGTGCTTAACACAGGATACATTTAAAGCTTTAAGTGTTAGCCACTGGTTTTAACTGTGTAAAGAAAACCATTTGCTTGCTCTGTAGTAATGGTTCAGCTCACTTGAACACTTCTTTAGACAGTGGTTTAGGTTTTCAAAAGTAGAGACTGTGATGTTAAACTGTTGGGTGCTCAACACACTGGCAAGAATAATCTAAGAAGCCTAAGCTATAAATGTTGATTTCACTGTGACATTTAAACCTGTCTGTGCAGTTCCCCCTGAGTTATGTCAGACCAAGCTGAAGAAACAAGCTTTGATGGTTGTAGGTAGAACTTGGGGTGTAAAGCTTGCTTCAGCTCTAGGTCCTTTTATAAAATAGATTTTATTCTTGACTATTTTTAACCCTATAATAAAGCAAGTTGTGAAGTTTTAATTTGGGGTAATAGTAATCAAATATTTCAGGAGGGAGAACACGGCTGAAGCTTTGCCAGAAGGTTTCTTTGATGATCCTGAAGTGGATGCAAAAGTAAGTGATCCTCTCCTTTGATGCTGCTGATTTTATTTTTGCCAGGTGTATGGATTTTCTGAGTAGTGAAGATGTTTTTCCAGGTAATTAGTTTTACCAGAATACAAGAAAATGCCTGAACTATTTTGGTTCATAGTAATGACCTGAAAACATGGAATGCAAATATTTTTTGTTTATAATTTACCACAGATTTGATGTCTTTCCTGCTTTCTTTGTTGAAATAATAGTGTTGTAGGCTCAGAGTCTTTATTTTCTTTGAGTATATTTCTGTATTTTTCTCACTGTAGAAGGTTGCTGGTGTGTTTAAATTGGACTGTGAGATGGAGGCATGACTTCTGGAGATGTTCCAAATAATGCCTCTTTATGTTCACTTAGTTCCACCATCACAATTGCAATCCTAGGTGTCTCTTGCTCTGCCAAGACTTTTTTGGTACTACTCATGCCCATGTATAAAGATGCTTTTTAGGTTTTCTTTTCTTTTCTTTTAAATATGAGTCTGTTTCACTTCTCAAATACTTTGTTTCACTGTGAGTTGTGAAGCTTCTAGAAGGCCTAGCCAGGCAAAGGAGGATCTGCTTGTGTCTGTGGGTGCATAGTGATCTTTTTTCCATCCATCACACAGCTGATAAAATTAACAAGTGGATACATGTTCTGAAAAATTCCAATTGCTTACAGGTGCTCTTCTTTTTAATCAGCCCTAAGTTTAGCTAATCGCGCATGGTGTTTAACTAGTATACACAGTAAGGAAAATGTTTGTGACATTGTTTCTACTGTGATGGTTGCAGTGATTCTGTGTTGGAATCATGAACAAAATAATTACTGTCAGAAATAAGAGAGCTCTTCGGAAGGGAGATGATGGGATTGAAAAATATTGGTTCTTTACATCAGGAATTCTTAAAGGGTGTAAATTCTGGGTTAGATAAATATTTCAAGAAAAAAATAATATCTTTAGAGTTTAAATTTATTGTAAGAAATACAAATAATTATGAATTACAAAAGACAACCACAATGCATAATAACACAGTACATATACATATGATAGAAATAATCACAGAACAGAAAAATGAAATGATGACTATTACTTCCCAGTATGTAGTTTTCTTGGAAGCTTCTAATTTATTCTATAAACTTAGTTCATACTACTGTATTTTGTATAATCATTTAGGAACAAAACATACTAAACTGTGGTGGTTGCCATGATGATGACTGATGTGTTACCAAAAGAGAAGAATGAGGAAAAGAAAAATAAAACTAATGCAAAAAAGATGGTGTGATTAATTATTCTGTTCAGACTGCTTAGTTCTCCTAGATATATGTAACTTCCACGCAGTCCAGAGCCAGACATAATCTGGGGTTTAACATATGTTATGTCACATCTTCTGGTCTTGAATGGTCAGATTTTTGGTTACACAGTTACCTTGTTTATTTGCTCCTATTAAAAATACAATCTGGTTTTCATTGCCTTATCTGTAGATCTTAGACACATTCTTATCCATACTACTTTTTCATTTGGCTTGTCTCAATATTTAATGCTGTTTGCCACAGAAGAAAAATCTTTTTATGTTGTTAAAATTGGTATGCAACTATTTCTTCTGTTAGGCAACAAAATGAGACCAGATTTTAAATACAGTTAGACTACATAACCCCAGTCAGACTAGTGACTGAATCACTTGGTGCTTTACATTATGCCAAAGGCAAATAATTCACTGCTTTTTGGTTTGTGAAATAGTTACCATATACAATTGAACAGGCAGCTTACAGAAGAATTTAAAACTTTCGCCTGACACAGTGAGATTACAGACCATCAAATTAAGGGCCTTAGTCACTTTTTGTAACCCAGACTTTCCACACCATCCATTCTTAGTCAATTATTCTTTAGTGCTGCAGTTAAGCATGTTTTAATCTAGGAGCAGAGTCAGATTTTTCCTCCACAACCACTGTGCATCTGCACTCTCTTATTCATATGCATCACTTAAACTGAAGTTGAAAAAAACCCCAGGCTTTTCTGAGAACACAGCATAATTTGTCCTGTTTCTCCAGGTGTTTTACAGTGCCCTCAAAGAGTCACTAGACAAAACCAATATTAAGACTGTTTTTTCATGTTCTTTAGGTGCGAAAAGTTGATGCTCCAAAGGATCAGATGGACAAAGAATGGGATGAATTTCAAAAGGCAATGCGACAGGTCAACACAGTAAGTAATGGAATCTACTTTTATTGATTCTAAATACTATACACAATAAGGAAAACAACAGTTTCATGCAGCTCTGCAGAATGACTGACATCTGCATTTGTCAGTTGTTTGTTGCAATGCAGTGTGTGGTTAAATGCACTTTATAAATGAGCAAAAGTTCCTGCCTTTAAGTTGAAAAAACTTTTGATCAGGATCCAGTCATATATATATATATATAGTTACATTTGTTAAATTGTAATTAAATAAGGTAGCATATATCTCAGGTCCATGTCATATACCCAAACAGGACATAATCGCGGGCTTTTCTTGAGATGAGATATATTAATATTTTAACCTTGAGAAAAACAGAACAAAACACCACCTGTTTGTCTGTATTTTTCAAAAAGCATCTACAAATCGTAGGTAACCTGGGGTTTATGGTTAATTTAAACGTACAGGGAAAAAAAAACCCAAAGTTTGGGAGACCGACAAAAGACTTTGTGTGTGAGAGACAGAAGTTGGCCACAATTTTTCCATGCTTCCATTTTTTACTGTTTAGCATTTCATGGAAAGTCTTCCTGGAACAGGTTTTTATCTTCCCTTTTGTACAACATAAAACTGTCAGTACGGATACCAGGTGTTCTCAGTCTTTCCCTAGAGTATTAGATGGTTTTAAAATTGTAATTGTAAATGTTTGCTCAAAAGTCAACAGCTGAGAGAAGTGGTGCAAAAAAAAAAAAGATCATTGCTCATTTTAAAGTGGTCAGCACTATAAACAGAGCGAATGTTCATACAAAAGCAGTGGTGGATACATTTTGCTAGCATTAGCCATTCAGATAATTCTTCAGCTTAGAAGGAATCTTCTCAGTTATGCGTGGACCATTGATTGCATAGCATCTCCCAGACATTCAGATTTGAGAAAGTATATGCTGAAAGAAATAACAGGTTAGAAACACTTCGGGATCTAGTGGGAATATTTAACCAATACTTTCAATAAGCCTGTGTAATTAAATCCCAAGCACAGGGACTCAGCTCCTATTTCAGCTTCAGACTTTGGATGCGCACAGTTTGTTTATGCTCAGTTTCAGATAGTACTGTATTGAAAAAATCCAAAAGATTAGCCCCAAAGCAGCCAAACTACTTTTAGTTTTAAGAAGAAAAAAATTTCCATTTCAAATTAAACCAGATCAGTTTGGGTTTTTTCTGTATTTGCCTCCAGAGTCTTTTGTGAAGGTGGGAGTATACGTATAGGAGATCGACACGGAGTTGAGGTAGAGGGGAGGAAGGGAAGGCACAGACATCAAAAAGGAACAACAGTGGAATTCAGGATGAAGGTGGATTATCTTAGAGCTTTTCTGGTTTAGATTTCAGAAGCAATAGTGGCAGAGGAGGATGAGGAGGGACGACTAGATCGTCAGATTGGAGAAATTGACGAGCAGATGTAAGTAGATCAATTTTTCCTCAGACTTTCTGTTCTCCAGCAGTAAGGGGTTGCTATTTAACTAGTGCAATAAAAACAATTTTAATTTCCTGCAATACTTGCTTTCGTTAATCACCTAAATATTGGAAGGAAAAAGACTCCCTCAAATTGCAGAATGATGCTTCATAAAAACAAGAATTTTGGTGCAAAATTAAGTAATTATTTGCAAAAAGAAAGAATGTGCTATAATAACTGAAAAGACAGCAAGCAGGCATTGGCAGAATAAAGCAATATAATGCAAATTCTTTGAACAAACTGTCCCCTTTCTCCCTGTCAGTTTTCTTAATTTGTATTTCTTTGTGAATTTTGATTAATGTAGACTTTGTGTGAACCTTTTAAAAAACAAGGGTTGATACTCTGCACTAAAGTTAAAATTTTCATAATGAGGTTTATGTTCTGCTGTACTGAAAATGCCCTGTTCTATGACTAGATCTCCTTGTTTCTAATACAAGTTTGCTTGAAGGTTTTGTTGAATGATGCACTTCAGTATGTGAAGTGTTTGGGTTTTTTTACGTTGAAATAGTAGGTACAGTGGTTGAATAGGAGTTACTTTAAACTCTCAAGTAACCTGAAATACAGTTTAGTGGAACAGCTTGTTACCATTATCAAATAACTTAACACATTGATTAACAGGGATTGTGGCATTGCTAGAGATTGAGAAGAATAAGATTAATTCTGATTTTAATGAACCTTGCAACAAGAAGAAGACTCTAAAAATTAAAATAGTACTTAAATCATCTGGTCAGATAGACATGCTACTGATAATGAACATAAGATAACAACAGCTTTGACTTCAAACTGAGCTTTGGTAATACAGGGATGTCTTTTAAAAATATCTGTGTAATTTTGGAGAGGGCTTGAGCTATTCCTGGCTCATTGAGGCTCATTTTTGCCTGTAGCTTAGGATGCTATAGAATGTAGAACCAAATTCAGAAATTTGCAGAGAATTTCAAGTTTGTTCCCATAATTACTTTTCCCCAAATAAAAGTTTCAAATAGATTTTTAAAGACTACTTTCATAGCTTGTCTTCTGAGTGCATTCAATGCAGGCTATTACAAATTAAATTCAAAAGAAAATTACTTCCAGGGACATTCATGTTTGCCTTAGCCTTAGCCTGCAGATATGCAGGGGGAAACAGGGCCCAGGTAATAATCTTCCCTTGTTGACTGTTCCTAGCAATTAGAAATGAAAGAGACAAAGATGTATTTAAATCAGGCTGATACTGCTTGGTATTTTCAACAAAACACCCTGTTAAAATGGCTAGAATAATTGTTAAGAAAATCTGTCCTTGAAATACATTTTTATAAGTAAGTGGAAAACTGAAATTCCTGTATTGTGCTTACTTAAATAGTTCTGTTACAGCACACAGCAAGCAAATAAAGGACCTGAACACTTTTGCTGCTTTTTTATTGTCAGAGATGCCATCACTTAGTTACTGAAAACGACAGTGAATTTCTCTCTCACCTTTCTACCATGTATGAAAACCATAAGTGGTGCAAACAACAGTGTCTCTTCTTGTGTGGGAAGTGGGTGTTGGTTCTCTGCTTGTTTTGAAAGTGCTTTGTGGTTGTAATGCAGTTGTTAAATATTTGGATTGGATCTGATTGCTAGAGAATCGACCACACCTCTCCTCTGGTGTGTTTCCACTTGATTAATACAGAGAAGGTGGAAGGCTTATTAATTGATGGGAAGCTGTAGAGGTTTTTTTTTTTTTTTAATCCAAAGTTGAAAAAGCAAAATCCAGACCTGTAGAAAATCCTGTTGATATTGTAAGGCCACAGGTATTAACAGGTGGTTTGCTTTTCAACAGTGAATGTTATCGCCGTGTTGAGCTTCTACGTAACCGCCAGGACCTGATGAAGGAGAAGTTAAAGGAAGCCATGAGATTAAAAGCAGCTCAAGAAAAAGAGGAGGAGGATATTGGTAGTGAAGATGAAGAAGAATTGCAGGATTTGCTGTCTCAAGACTGGCGGGTGAAAGGGGCTTTGTTGTAGCATTTCTGCAACATGGCTGATACTCTGTCATTGGTAGAAGTGAGATGCTTTTGTTAAATATTTATTTAAAGAGGATTGTGAGATGATAAAGAGCCAAGTGTATTGAACAAATTAATCTCTGTAGACCAACAGTGGTGTATTACTTGCTGTAAAAACTGTATATTGCAAAAGTTTTTCAATATTGACTGTACCTTTCCTATTAAAATTATTGGTTTCCTACTAAAGAGAGGTATTTAATGAGATTAATAGGTAACTAAAGAATCTCTAAAGGTTTTGGAATCATCAGATATTTCTGGTAATTTTGATATGTATAGAAGTAAAGGATTAGCAAAAGTGATAGTGCATAGAGTTTTCCCAAACAGGGGGGTTAGGGAAAGGAAAATGTGCATATATGTTATCTTAAAATTTATAAATGCTCTTCCATCCATTGCCCCACGTCCCAATAAAACCTGTAAATTTTTTTCAGGATCTGTGACAGTTTCTCTATGTGTAAGGACCAGGCTCAGAAATGTTGAGCTAAAGCTTCCTCAAAGTGTATGCTCTGATGCTCAGTGGTTATGTATTTGCATAACTAAAAGAAAGGGTGACAAGATGCCAGAGAGGAAGTCTGTGCTTACAAAATGTCCAGAGAAACCTTGGAAGCACCATGCAGCTTGGTGGGGCTGAGGCATTTCTCAGATGTCCCATGTCACCCATTAGTGGCATGGGTGAGATTTATGCTTTTAGCTTCCTAGGAGCCCTGGCTGGCACAAATATGCACGTGGTGGCCCCACAGATGCCTTCTGGCTATGTTTGAGAATAGAAGGCACTCTGCTGTTAGCAGTGGACTAAGTTATGAAGCTAAATACCTCTAACTTCATTTTCTTTCTGGTTGACTCTTCCAGCCAGCATTCATACTTTCTATTGTTTTTTTTTTCACTAGAGAAATGCAACATAGCTGCTTGAATTTGAGATGTTTGCCAGAACTCTGGTACTGATTTGATGATGTGAAAGCCCAGAATTTGTGTTGTCTTTCATTTGGAAATTCACAGTTTTCTTGGGCAGTGACCTTTTTGTATCTGGTACATGCCTCCTCTTGCCTACCTCTTGGCATGAATTTTTTTATCTTGGCTAGTATTATTTTTTTCCTTTTTTTCTCCTCCAAGTGCACCTTCTTGTGTTTTACTGACTGTTTTGTACGTTAAAGCTATCAAGAAATTTTTCTTGCCATTCAGAAATCTTTTCCAATTAAAATAATTTAATCCCCAATTAGCCTAGTTTTTTAACACATTTCTGCATGTGTTTTTTTTGCAAAAGCCCTCTAGAAGGACTTTTTTTTCTTTTTCTTCCTTTGTCTATGTATGTGCCTCTTATTTTTTTACCTCTCCTCATTCTACATGCAAATGTGCCTCTGCACTAGTTTAAATCTTACTCTGTTCTAGCCAACTCTGCAAGGTGCATGGCCATTATTTATGTGAAAGATGCTATACATGAGAGCTGCTGCTGCCCTTTTCTTGACAGCAATACTAGGAGAGCAAAGCTTTCACCTACTTAGTGCTGAGCTCTGATAATGGTCTCTTTGCCATTTACTCTAGCCAGGCTAGCCAGAGAAATAGCTTTTGATGTTTCGGAAATAAGAATATGGAGGTCCCTGCTGTGAAAACAGCTTCAGCCCTCCTTTCAAGACTAAGAAGTTAAATGTATTTTAAGTAATAATAACAAAGAATTTTACCCAGGTTAGTGCTACAGCCTATAGCTGTTCCAACCTAAGGGCTGCAGTTGCTAATTGAACATCAGGCAAAGCTTCCTGGTTGCTGGAATGCAATGAGGTATTCTGTAATATTTCTCTTTAGCCTTTATCGTCAAGAGTTGCTCTGTGGCATCATCAATAGTGAAAAAAGTTGTTCCAGGTCTGTATGGATGTCTTGGTCATATCATAGTTCCAGGCTCAGACTCAAGACCCAGATCCATAGGAGCTCTCTGTACCCTAGACCCCATGGAAATTAATAATGGTATGCCCCAAAAGTACTCATCTGGGGAAGGGAGGGGGAGCAAGGACACTAAGCTAAATACCAGGAGGCTTCAGGAGAGTAGGGACGGAGGTTTTGAAATCAGTCTCACATCATTAATGATGCTTCTCACTTGCACTGCCAAAAACTACTTTCTCACAAAGATAAGGTGAACGTATTGCCAGTGTCCTAAGAGATGGCCAGAGCCCAGCCAGGAGCTCTGAATGCAGCAACAACTCAGAGCCAGCCCCTTCTCCTTCACTTCCCTGTGAAGAGAGAACCTGAGGCTTTGACTGCAGCACTTCAGCAGATCCAGGGGAGGAACTGGATGGCTCAAGCAGGCTGTCAAGGGCAGAATTAGACACTTGCCTGGGCTAGCTCTCCATTTTCCCTTTTTAATGCAAATTGTCATTCTCCTCCCAGCTGCTGGGCTAGTTTCCTGGCAGGGTGAAAGGTGCTATCTAGAAGCCTTGCCACTGAGCAGTCCTGTGGGGAATGGGAAAATAGGAAGTGTTTTAGCAATACTGTACTCAGTACCCAAGATTGTTCTTTTGCTCTTGATCTTCTTTCCCCGTTATCTGATCTTAAAATCAGTTTGGGAAAACATGAGAGAGACAAACCGGTGCCTTCTTGTACCAAGAAGCCAAATTCTGTCTTTTCTCTGCAGTGTGAAAAGTTTGCTAAAAGCAACCTTATTAAAAGCCAAATAAATAAAGTTTTGCAGAAATACTGCTTGCTGCACTAATTACACAATCTGTCTCCATCTAATGAAAAGACTCTTTCCCAATGAGCACTGGGACCTTAAGCGTGAAGATACGAAACCTTTAATCATAAATGAAAACAAGCAATTTGTCTAAGAGCTTAGTTTGACAATCCATAAAATAGTGTTTCTCAAATGACAAATTAGCAACTTGGTTACAAAGAACAAAGTTTAAACAACACAACAGTTGTATGCACAAAGCTACCACGTCTGGTTTTTTGTTTTGTTTTGTTTTGTTTTTAAATCAAGAAAAAAATTTATTATAAAAACGTCTCAACTTACTGGCAAGTCTCTAGCTGAATACAGTGGTTTAGAATACTAACAGCCCATGCTTTTATACAGATTAGCTAAAGCATGAACATCAATGAAAATTAACCCCCAAAAATAGCTTTTCTTTATGTTATGAGCCACAACAGTGTTAAAACTGGAACAGTCATGAAGCAACACAAGAGTTAGGAAGCACAGTTGCTTAGAGAGTAAAAGAAGTATTTTCTTTTGATGATTCAGAATAATAAGAAAGTTAGAAACTCCTCTGTAGATTAGTCCATAGAAAGCATGGTCTCATGGGGCTTTTGGAAAAGTCCTGTCTGGTGGCTAATGCACTAGGGCATTGATGAGATACATTATAGAGCCCCCAGGCCAGTAACTTCTGAAGACAGCCTAAAATGTAGGAACAAAAATGAGGAAAAGAAAAGGGGGGGGAAAAAAAAGAAGAAAAGAAAAAAAGAAAAAAAGAAAAAAAAGAAAAAAAGAAAAAAAAAAAAAGTCTTCTCACTATTAAAAAAATAACATTTGAGTACAACCAGCACAGAACAGCATTTCAATGCAGGCAAGTTTTCTCACACAGAGAGAGATAGTGTTTGTAGCTTTTTAAAAAAGATGTCAATTATTGAAACACAATAGTCCAGAACAATTTTACAGCAGTTTTCTAGAGCTGTTAAATAGCTGAGGTACCTTGACATTATTTCCAGTTTTTCCTTCAATCTATCTTAAAAAAAAAAAACAACAACCAAAAAACAAACCCAAAGCCAAAAAAACCCAACACCAAAACAAAAGAAAAAAGAAAAATCAAACTGAAAGCCCCATTTGGATAGGTGCAAACTAACAACGGCAGTTCTACAAATGGTTACACTGACAAAACTTTTAGTGCAAAGGTGCTAAGGTGAAGAAAAGCCCACAGAATACAGAAATGACACAAAATACTGAGATAGTACTTCGCCCTATACAATAATAATAACAACACACTTTTTGAAATACCATGATTTAAAAAGTATTGCATTTGCATTGTGGTTTTTTAGTTTATATTAAAATGCACTGAATACAGTTTAATTGTTAAAGCTTTGTGTCCAAGGAGTGCAAAGTGGATGACCATGGCGGGCTAATGGGATTCTGGGTTTGGAAGTGGTGAGGAAGACAGCGGGTGCCTTACTGAGTCATGCAACAGAAATGAAAAAGGCGGCGGATGGACAAACAGAAAATGCAGTTAACTAGTTCCAACAGCTAGCAACCAGCCAGCTAGCAACATCACCCAGCTCTCCTCGGCTTGGCTGCCATTAGGTGTCTTGGTTTACTTAATCTGAACACCCTCAAGTTCTTGTTAAAGGGATGTTCCCTATCCAGGCAGCAGCAACCTTGGAGCGTCCTTCGATATGCAGTAGATTTTATCGGTGATTAAAGTACAATCTGATTGCATGATTAAGGGTCAGCTAAAAAGGGGTGTGTTTAGAGCGGCCTAACAAAACAATGGGCATTTTGGCTCAACAGAACAGATGCAGGAGGGGGTATCACAGTAGTGACTGTGTGTATTTGTAGCTACTATTAGGTACTTAAAGAAATAAGTACTTTGTCAGTATCTACAAAACATCTGAGTGCAAAAGGAGGAGCCTGCTTTCCCTCTCTACAGAGAAGTTCTTAAAATACTGTTTTCTTTCAAACCAGAGGAAAATCATTGCACCCTTTAAAAGAAGGCAGTGCAAAGGCACAGGTGCCTGATACTGTTTTTCTTGTTGCCTTCCAATGACTTTTAATGCTGGAGTTTTTCTCAGACCACTGAGCTTGATTTGTTGTACGCAGAGGTACCTGAGGTTTGGTACTTCCCAGCCCCGTCTCCTCCTTGTGGGCAGGTGTTGAGGCAAGGAAGATGGGGGTTCTTCCCAACTCAGGGGCAAGTTGGGAGCAGTAGAATGCCTGAGGGGCTGGTCCTTTACACGGCATTTCAGATTTCAGGGGCACCATCTCTCATCCAAAAGTGCGAGATGTGCAGGTTCTAGCAATAGAAAAATCCATCAGAGGTGCCAGTTTGCCCCAGAAAAACTGTCCTGCAGCTGGAGGGTTCCACTGATATGGATACAAATGTACTGCTACGCCACATGGTCCTGGAGAAGGACCCGGCTGTCAAAATTTTGCCTAATTTCTGTTTGCTTTGGGGTCTGTTATTTTGGTTTTTTCCTTGCCAGGTGCTTCCTTGCTGGGGTGGGGGCACCCTGCCCTGCTGTGGGGCTGCTGATGGGCCAGCCCTGCCTGCATCCCCAAAGGAGGGATGGAGTCAGGGGGGGGAAACCCCCGGCCCTGGCACCCGTCTGCTGTTGGAACTAGTTGGTAGGTGGTGCCCGGGTGTTAGTAGTTATGGAGAGCGGAAGAGGACTTGAGTTGGCAACAGTTAACACTAGCAATTTAACAGAAAATTAAAAGATGCCGTATTGTTTCCTTGGTAACTAGGATCTACCAGAGGCTCTTGGTAGAGCTGGCAAAGCTTGCATTGTGTCTCATCCCTTCAATATGGAGCAAACTTCTGGCGGTCAGATTTCTTAACCCCGCTCGTCGAAGGAATTTTGGCAGTGTAAGCGGACAAACTCCCCGTGGCCCCCGCGGCGGCCGCGGCATTTAGTGCCAGGAGTGGGACAGTTTTCATGCCAAGCAGACTGGAGACAGGAACGGCATAGTGGGTGGTTGGCAGAGTTGGTAAGGGAGGGGGGGTACTGACGGTAACGGCGGAGGCGGCCGCCAGCACGGCCATGGAGGTGGGGGTGGAGGTAGGGGTGGCAGACTGAGAGAGGTTCATGTTGAGGTCAACAGGGGTCGTGACGGAAGCGGTCTGGGTGCTGACTTTAGCCATCTCTAAGCTGCAAACGAAGAGAGGAAGAGGAACAAACAGGTTGGGAGGGTCCAGCCAGGGTGGTGGGGCCAGGAGGAGGAGGAGGAGGAGGAGGAAGAGGAGGAGGAGGAGAAAGAGGAGGGAGGGAAGGAGGAAAAAACAGCAACCACAAAAGGGCAGGATTAGATTGGTGGACGAAGGGGACAGACAAACACCACAGGGTAGGAAAATCAAAGCTTTACCTCCCACAAACGGGTCTGCATTTCATGCACTTGCCCTCCTCCCCTCCCAGCCCCTTAGAGAAGCCGTTCACCTCCCTGCAAAACCTGCCAAGAAGTTAATACTCCCAGAGCCCTCTTTATTTTGCAGGGGGGAGAGAAGCCTGGTTCTCGAGTGTTTCCCTCTCTCCTCCACTCTCTTCTCCCCAGCTCAGACCTGCTTCAGGTATCCTTTAGGCTCACCTACAGCAGCAGTGCTTTGGGAAGCTTTAGGCCAACATCCCCATCCCCTATTTAGCACTGGTTGCATCCTTACCCTTGCGCAGTGTGGGCAGGCCCTCTGGTCTTTGTCTTTCTCTGGCTACAAATAGACCAGGGGCTGTTACTCCCACAACTGCATGTAAGCCTAAGGTGAGGAAAAGCAAGCCTCTCCCAAGCCCTGAGTTGGGTGACCGTGGTTCCCTCCCTTGTCCTGGGCAAGGAGCACAGCTACAGCTGGTCCCAAACCTTGCACTTCCAGCTGCTACTGCCCACAGGGACCAGCAGAAACCCTGCACTGGGAAGTTTCCCCCAGGCCTTGGGGCCTTGATAAGAAAGGCCCCTTGACGGGGCTTGATAAGAAAGCAGCAGGGCCTCCTCACTCAGGTCCTGTTCATGACCAGACCATCACTCACTGGTGTTCCACTCCAGGAAGGAGAAACTGCTGCAGCTCAACTTAGGGAAAAAAGCCCAGGAGCCTGACAAGTTAGTAATTACTAAGGAAAAAAACCTTAAACTTGAAATTAATACATGCATTACCCTAGCTAGCAAGGATTTTCTGACCTATCGTCCCATTTATCATGTTAGTCTGCCATGCCTCCCAGCTGAAAATCAGTACTTAGGTTGTGTGCCAGCCCAAAAGCCAGTGCATAAACTACAACAAACACAAGGCAAAGAAAGGATTTTTCTAGGTAACCATTTTGTAATCTGAAAAAAACAACGCGCCCTTGGAATTTCTGTATTTTAATATCTAAAAATGTCTTGAAAAGCCTAAGTGCATGGGCCAAACTCATCTTGCCTGCCGATGGGTGGAGTTAGACTAAAGAGGAGGGAGTGTTTGATACCTGTGTCCTCCAAAGAGCCCATCACAGCCTGGGGCTCAGGGGTCAGGTCAATCTGAACTTCCTTGTGCTGGCGGGGTCTGTCTGACAACGTGTATGCTGTATCTGGGGAGCACCCTGTCTGTCAGCTGGTAAACTCTTTTATGTTCACTGTAATCAATGCCAAAAACTCAGAATGGATTCTGCTGCTGTGGAAGCCGGGATGATTTTCAGTCTTCCTTTTAACTGATTTCCATAACGTTAGATTGCATAAATATGTTGTTGTGATTTAAAAAAAAAAAAAAAAAAAAAAAAAAAAAAGGCTGGGGCAAGTACAAACAGATGTGAATACACTGGCTAATCAGGTTTGTTTTATATGAAAAATGCACATAGACCTCCCAGAGAACAAAATTAAAAACTGAATTTATCAAAAAAGAAAACAAACCAAAACTCTATGCCTTAGTTGGAAAGAGCAAATTGTTGCTCAGTCTCCTCTCATCCTAGAAAAACCACAAAGGGTTAAATTTATATCACAAAATTGACAAATTGAAAAAAATTACCAAAACCCCCCGCGTCCCCCTTTCAAAAATGCCGTAATTTCAAAAAGCAAAGTTCACCATATCAGTGCTGGGGAGTAAACTTCATAGTTCTTTTACGTTTTCCCTTAAGTTCCGTTTTTTCCATCTTTTTGCCATGCCTACATTCCTTATATTTCTTTTTTTCATATGAAAAAGAACTAGCAACAAACCCTCCCTTCTCCCCCAACCTCTCTTTTTTTTTTTTTTTTTCTTTANTTCCCAGTGCAGGGTTTCTGCTGGTCCCTGTGGGCAGTAGCAGCTGGAAGTGCAAGGTTTGGGACCAGCTGTAGCTGTGCTCCTTGCCCAGGACAAGGGAGGGAACCACGGTCACCCAACTCAGGGCTTGGGAGAGGCTTGCTTTTCCTCACCTTAGGCTTACATGCAGTTGTGGGAGTAACAGCCCCTGGTCTATTTGTAGCCAGAGAAAGACAAAGACCAGAGGGCCTGCCCACACTGCGCAAGGGTAAGGATGCAACCAGTGCTAAATAGGGGATGGGGATGTTGGCCTAAAGCTTCCCAAAGCACTGCTGCTGTAGGTGAGCCTAAAGGATACCTGAAGCAGGTCTGAGCTGGGGAGAAGAGAGTGGAGGAGAGAGGGAAACACTCGAGAACCAGGCTTCTCTCCCCCCTGCAAAATAAAGAGGGCTCTGGGAGTATTAACTTCTTGGCAGGTTTTGCAGGGAGGTGAACGGCTTCTCTAAGGGGCTGGGAGGGGAGGAGGGCAAGTGCATGAAATGCAGACCCGTTTGTGGGAGGTAAAGCTTTGATTTTCCTACCCTGTGGTGTTTGTCTGTCCCCGTGGACGAGCATCTTGGAATTTTTCTAACCCTCGCAGCAGAGTTGTTGTTTGCAGAGAGAAGAGCATCCTTGTGCTGTTAGTCGTGCTCCTTGCAATCTACTCACACAGTGGGATTTACATCAAGAATACTGAGTCAGTGGATCCAACTCCAGTGTACATCCTCGACTTGGGGTGTAAGAGTTACACAGTGATACCTCAGTAGGTTTTGAAAAACTCAGTTCATACAGTTGGATTTTTTAATATTTCTAACTCAGCATCATTCTGGGAGGGAGGCATATAGAAAGAAAATGCAGGACTCACTGTTTCAGTGACTCCAATTTGCCCGCTTTGCAATTAACAAGAAAGTCCTTACTGTTACGGGGGTACGTAAGCCTGAGCTTTTTCCTGCACCAGCAGACAGACAAGACCCCATAGGCTAAATGTTGGTGTGGGTGGCAGCCATTCAAACTCCCTGTCTCAGCTGTACTTGCACAGGTACAATTAAAGCTCTCACTTGCCCTGCTTCGTATTTAATACTGGCGCTGAAGCATAAAGTGAAAGTATGTCAGGCTGGTTATCAGCTCTCCTGTGGCAGTGACCATTTCCAAAACCAATTTAGAGGCAACAAAATTGAATGTGAAAGCGGATGAGTCAGCCTTCATACAGAATTTCATGGTGCCAATTTTACACCCTCTTTTTGAAGAGCTAAACTTTGTCAATTATGCACCAAAGGCCACAGCCTGCATTACCTGAAAAAAGGTGAAAGGAATAAAGCTCAAGTGTGGCTTTGGTGGTCCTGCTAGTTCTGTGAATTGACCTTTCATCAAAAGGGCAATAAAATATCTTCAGGAAACTGCCCTTCAACAAGTAGAAAGTGCTGCTGGCTAAAGTTAATTTATAATCCAAAGTCAAATATTACACAGGAAACCTTAGCTCTGGTTCATTCTTAATAAAAGCTAAAAGATGGAATCAGATAATGACAATCCAGTTACTACAGTAGAGACCATTCAGAAGACAGAAGTTTTTACAGGAAAAAAGACACTTCTACTGCAAACAAGCTGGGACACATTCTACTCATACAGTGGTCAGCACTTGGGTATTCAATACAGAATCAAAACAATACCACAGAAAGATTTCAACACCTATCTTGATATTGTATAAATGTATTTATAGATCTATAATTTAGAGTATATTATTTACATATTCAACACCAGATTGCAACAAAAGTCTTAAAACAACTTGATAAATTATTCTATAGGTGGCAACTTTGGTTGGAGGATAGTTTAAAGATACACACAGTTCATTTCAGGAATACAGCGGACAGATTTTTTTTTTTTTTTTTCCTTACATCCTATGCTGCTGTAGGACACCCATCTATGCATAAATATTGGCCCTGGAAACCAAATCCACAAGAATAACATATCTTGTGGGGGAGAAAAAAAAATTCCACGTTACCCTGAAGGCTTATATGGCTTTAATTTATTATTATTATTATTTTAAAATTATTATAATGACTATTAATAATGTTATTATTTTGACATACCAGACTATATCTTGGGCAGCCTAGTTACTATACGTAGCTGTTCCTCAACACTGTTTATTTCATGCCAACAGCTTTGAAAGAGACAGCAGTACTTGTGTCAGGTTTAGGACCCACAAGCACTGAAACTGGCTCCCAGAGTGCACAGGCAGTGGCAGCTGAGATCTGCCTCTCAGAAACCTGCCCAAGCATCTAAATCCCTCTTGCTGTAAGTTCCCCAGTTCTTCCTCCAGTGTGACTGCAAACTCACACTCCTGCTGTGGTGGAACCTAACTGGACAGGAATTTCTCTTGGGAAAAGAGAAATTTGGAACAGTGTCACTTTAAAATGAGAAAAGCCGCCTTAATGTCCTATGTTACCGTAGAGCTTAATTTATTACACATTACTTTAAGTGTCTTCATTTACAAATGAAGTCGCTTCACCTAAGTACAGTTTCAACACATGATACATAATAATAGATGATGGTTTATTGTAGATGATGGTAACAAATCACTTCTATCTAGAAATTCAACAGGAAGAGAATATTTTGTTTCGGGTTTCACAAGGTATAGATAGAGTATCCGTGGTATATGACTGCTGAGAAGTTTTCTTCTTTGCAAAAGTATGTTAAAAGACCTCAGATATATCCAATTCCGTCAAAAGAATCGTTAAGCAGTAATAAACAGAAGTGTGAGAGTTCACAGGGTTTTCTCAAGTGAGTCAAACAGAAGTTTGTTCACTAGAGTTTCTGTCTCTGGTGAGCAGCTCACTGCAACTCCATTAATAAGTGCATTATATTATTTACATGCTTTAGCTGTCTTGAAGATCTTAAATTGTTATCTTCTGAGATCCAGATGCATGCCATATGGTGTTTGTGCAACTAAAAATGAAGGGGTCTATTCTCGTCTCGATGTGTGGGGAATCCCTGAACACCAAGAGAAGAACATATCCTTAAGGGTTAAAGGAGGGAACACATTTTTATTTGATTACAGGGCTTATGGAAGTGACTTATATTTGCTACAAAGAATATAAATCAAAAGAGCTGTAGGTTGTTCTAGGATTCCGGAAACATCTTATCTTAGGCTTCACAACACAACCCCTCAACATATTTCTCCCTAGAAAACTACGTTCAAACTGAATTGTAAAAAGTAATATTTTTGTTTGCAGGAACACAGAGCTGCACAAACATCCTTCTCCTCACTAAGACATTTACAGTGGCAGAACTGGGATGGAGAGGAGGTGGGACCACAGGAGAATATAGACCTCCTATGACTACAGCTCCCCATATAAATCACATACTTTCTGCTACCTTAACAGCAAACATAGTTAAACACAAAGCTTGAATCGTACCATAGTATTTTCTAGGGAAAAAAACCCCAAAACAAACAGTAAAATATGTAGGTACTCCCCCTCCCCACAATATATTGCCTTGGTCCACCATTTACAAGTAGATCTATGAGACAGCACTATATCCATTGCACTTTCTCCTCAGGATAATTGCAAATAAAGGTGGTATAAATCTTAGTATTTGTCTAAATAATCATAACAAAACTGATAGAGACTTAAGCCCACACAACAGCTTAGCTAAACAGCCAGTTGTTTCATTAATTCTGGCACTGAGAAGTGGAGAAGCAGATAGTCACACTCTGTCTCATTAGGGAATGCTCTTCACAAATTAGTGAGGCTGTCTCTGAAAAAACAAATCCTGTGCCTCTTTAGCAACTCAATATTTCTGTATCAACTTTGAGCAGCAATTTCCAGTTGGTAAATTAAATCTGCTTTGCAATGTGCTTCACTATATTTGCCATTTAGGACAGATAGAAAAAGCATTTTCTTCTGAACAATTTATGATTGTCATTTCATTTAATTTATCTGCTTATATTTTAGGTGGTTGCTAATGTGAATATTCAGATTTTCCAGCTTTTGTCATTCAACCCGGACCTTGAATTGCACCAGATTAAGCTCCTTGCCATATAAACCAACAGCAAACACAGGTTCTAATGATACAGGCTTAACAAACCATTAGGAATGGAATAATACTATGCAAAATGGACACTGCGAAGCGACTTTCTGGTTCTATCTGAGACAGACATTTGCCGGAGAGCAGACAGAGCAATCTCGCAGAAGCATTATCACTTACAGAGCAAACTTACCTTGCATTAATGAGGTACTGTGCTAAGCTGATGTTTGCAGGGGATCCTGTGATTGTAACTTGTCGTTCTGCGGAGCCTTCTGTGGCATTAGCAATCTTGATCTGCGCTCCTGACATCTGCCTGATTTCATTTATCTTACTGCCTTGTCTGCCAATAATGCAGCCTATTAACTGGAGCGGGACAAAGACTGAGATTAGTGCCACAGACACAAGCCAAAACCACTTAACTGCAATTTGTAGTATTGCTAAAAACACGGATATGAAAAGCTCAATATCAAACCAAGAGATTTTTGCTGTGCTGTTGGGAAGGAATGGCTAGCACAGTCTATTGGCTCTATGGCCACAGTCTCTAAATGAAGTTTCACTGCTGCACGGCTCTCCAACTCCATATCACATCATTTAGCTGTCGTCTGTGGCAGAAAATGACAGTGTGCTGCGGAGCTGCCAAATACAAAACACAGCCCAGCTTGACTTGCCAGTGGTGGCAGCAGGCTGAGAACAGCAGCTGGAAGCCAGGCTGATCACACAAAGCTGCTGCCATGGGGCTCTGCACCTTCACCCTGTGTCTGATGGTCCTAGCCCTTCCTGAGCACAAATGCTCCTTGCTTGACCAGTCCTCCACTATTAAAGTCAGTGGGATTTACAGTTCTGTAACTGCAGGCAGAAGCAAGTGTAGGAAGAGACTGAAATTTGTCTGTGTTCCTTCATAAAAGCTTAACAGAACTGGTATTTTGTGAAGAAAACTGAGCCTGGGTGTGTGTCCCTAGATCCCATCAGTTCGGGGGGCAACAATGTGTTGGTGTTATCTTCAATTAACTGTGCTTTAAAGGTTGTTTAAATGGTTTTGGTGGAGTCACAAGCTTTTGAAACCTGTGTGCAAGACCTGGAGAAGGTGTTTAGCAGCACAAAGTACTGCTGCAGTGTGGTGGCAGCTGTGCCAGGGTGCTGCTTCTCCTGCACGGGGAGTCCCCAGAAGCAAGTGAGCAGCAAGCCAGCAGCTGAGGCTGAGATGTTTTGGCTTCTGTAAGGGATTTCCAAGAGGGACTTTTGTTTTGTGTTAAAAGAGGATGGGTGCTCAAAAGCTCAGCAATGGCCAGAATGGGTAGAAAATGGAAACTTCACCCTACAGGTCTGTTGACACTGGGATGACGTTGCCAGTTCGGCAGAAGGAGATGACGAGATGCAGAGACTGCCCTCCCCTACCCTCCCACCATTCCTGCTGCTTCAGGGACATGTTACTCTTTCTGCTACAGCAGTACTTTGGGTATCTTGCCAGAAACAAATTCACACTGTCCAGACATTTTATCAAAGAAGAAACCCTCCCCAGTGTAATCTTTCCTTCATGCTCAGGGACGAGGAAGCCGAAGTGTTTACCCAGGTAGCTGAAACAGACCAAGCACAAAAGGAGCACTCATGAGGGGGAAAAATGGAGTTTCAGGAAGCACACACAGGGTTTCCTGTTGCATTCAACCAGGAGGGCCTCTTTCTGAGCTGCCTCTCCTTATCCTGAGGACCTGTCTTACTGTGTGACTGTGCATGCCAGTGCAGAGGACTCATGTGAGCTTCACTGGGAAGCCTCTAGCCTGGCTCTGTACTCACACAAACGTGCCCGTGTATGTTGGCTGTTAGCAGCACAGGCACCCCTAAGCATCCCCTTCCTACGTGTCAGTGTCTCTGTCCTGCATGGTCCACAGATAGTGAAAGTGAAGCAGGAGAGAAGAGTGCTGAGACCACAGGTAGTAGCACCAGAGTCAGTGAATGGTGGGGGTTAGTTTTTATCAGAGTACAGCATCAGTGTGAGGAAAGTGAAGGCAGGCCTACCAGAGCATCATCATGCAGCAAAGCTGGCAGCACTACATCCACCCTTATGTATTAGAACATGGTGACAGACTTCCATAATTCTGTTCCTGTGAATCTCTTGCATGCCATACTCTAGTTCTTGTTTGCTCAAATCTTGTCAGATGCATTCACTACTGCAGAAGCAGAATGGAGCACAGAGTGAGGAAAAAAACGTGGGTTGCCTTTACTGGACTGCTACCCAGAGTTTTTCCCCCAGGTGCCAGGTTGACTTGAAAGGGCCAAGAGGAGCGGAGGCTTTCAATATTTCCTTCTGCCACAACCAGCATCTAATTGTTTTTGTGATGATGATCTCAAAGTGACTGATCAAGAATCCATCAGTTGCTGCTTGTGATTTTATGAAGCAGTGACAAGAATTTAGTATCTGTGATGGTGCCCATCATGTCTTCAGATTCTTATACTTCTCACCCCATGTGGTTCTGCTTGCTTTAATAATTATATCCTAAATTTCAACAGGAAAATATAGACTGCACATATACCCAAAGGAGAAGGGTGGTAATCTGTTAAAATTACTTGTTGTAAAAAAACTTTCAAAACTGTTTTATCTAGAGGAAATTCAAGCAGTACAGTTCACAGGCATGGCTGCTATTGTGGCATTCAAAGCAGAGGAACTGTATGGAACTGCTGGTTCTTCAGGCATGTTGTGAGATATAGTCTCACATGTTTGGTTCACCAGCTTTGAGAAGGCACTTGCCAGGTCACTCAGGAGGCTACCACTTGTATATATTGAGGGTCCTCCATCAGGGCTTGCAACCTGAGTGAGTCAGCAGAAAGAATCTGCAGTCTCCTAGCTCACTTTGAGTTAGGTGGTGAAGATTCATTACAGACCAGTCAAGGATACTGGTGATGCGAGCACCTGGAAAAGAGGCTCAGAAACCTTTGCTCTGAAGCTCTCCAAAGTCATCTGTTGTTGCTGTGACAACCAGCACAAGCTCTGCCAACCATAACATGACCTGCAGCTCACATAGAATACACTTTTCTATTTGCCATGCAGGAAAGCCAGTAGTGGTGGGGAGCTTGGGCTTTCCCTGGGGTGCCTTTCCTATTACATATCACTTTCACTGAAATCCGTGCAGTATCTGAATATTCAAGAGCTGATGGGTTCTGGAAGAAGTACAAAGGACTGGCTTTGATCAGTCAGGCTGTGGGCATTTGGTTTTACATAAAAACAACCACTCTGCCTTGCTTTGAGATGAAGCCATGTCAAATTGAATTCAATCATGTATTTCTTTTCAAGACTGACCTTTCTAATGCTGGCCCCCTGTTGTTCTTTGGCTGGTCTTTTCACAGGATCTGGCAGACTACGTGTACTTCAGCCCCACAGAAGTCCCTCACCACAAAAAGTAAGGTTTCCCCCAGGCCTTGAAAGCTGCTGCTTTGCATCCAAAGCTGAGTGTTTCACAGGCACAGGGTCACTGCTTTTCCAGGCTCAAGAGACCAAGTTAGGGAGCATGGAGGACAGTAAACATGTACCTGTCTTCAAGGACGTTAGGTGCCACATTATTTTTGATGCTCACCTGCTTGCTCAACATTCATTGAGATTTACTCGTGCTTAAGGAATGAATCAAGAGGAAATTCTCTGAAAAACAAGTGAAAAAGCTGGTCTGTATAAGAGGGGACCCAAACCTACTAGAGCCTGTGCCAAGCTTACTATGCACAGTAGTAAAATATATATACTCCAAATATATATATTTATAATATTTACAATAATCACATATGTACACATACACACACACAAATAATATGTGTATGTATATGCATATAGATTTTATCTCTCTCAAGACTTGAGCAGAATAGCCCAGCAGCCTGTCTCTGGCTGTGGCAATAGCACATGCTTACAAAAAGGAGGAGAAAAACAGTGTAAGGTATAAAATATAGTTTCCAGTGGTGTCCCTAATTCCCACTTAAGTCTTACAGACCACCTGAGAAGCATCTGGTGTCTTTACCTTTAAACTCAATAGTCCATCTGACTTATTTCTTTTTTAAACTCTTTCCCCTTCTGCTGCCCAAGAATATCCAGAGCAGTGACCTGCAGAACTTGCTCCTGTGTTGTGTATAAGTATCATCATTTGTCCCTACATCTCAAAATTTCAGCTGATGTCCCCTCCTTCTTGGATTGTGAGCATTAGGGAAAAATTATTCACTTTTCACTTTCTCTACAACTCTACATCTGTCTTCCCCTACCACAGTATACCTCATTTCTCCTCATGCCAAAAAAATCTCAAACAAACCAGCCCTAAATCCTTCTAGTGTTACTCTGTCCTTCAGTAAAGTTCTACTGGTACCACTGTCAACAGGTCTCTGTCAGGAGTCTGGAGTTCTGAAGGCTGGGACTGGCAGGTCTCCTGCCCCAAACTCTTGATGCTGATAGTTTCTCCCTGTATGCTTTGCCATCTCTGCTACAGGTCCCTCTCTCCATTTTTTTTTTCTTCACTATAATGCTAAATATAAATGCTATACATATATTTTGTTTCCCCATAATGCTGAAGGCAATGACAGAGCCTTCTGCTGGATGTTTCCTACAGGTTTGTTCCTCTAAGTCCGTCACGCTGCATTACTTTTCTGCAACACTGGGGGGAATGAGAATTTTAGTTTTTGGTTTATTATCCAAGTCCAGCTCTACAGGGTATTGCTTGCCAGAGGAAGAGATGTGAAGCTCACTTTCTTTTCAAATACTGGTAAAAAAATAAGATTCTTTTCTTATAATGAATGTAGTACTGGTAAAAAGGACCAAGGAAGTAGTCTGCAGCTTGACAGCAGAGGGTTTGACCATACTTGTCTACATGTACACGTGGTTCTACTTGGTTCTCCACTGCCAACCCAGAGCACCTCCACTGGCTTTGCCAAATCCTTGGCATTAATTGGGCAAGCAGGTGTTCATCATGAAGGAGACTCTTCAATCATTTTTTATAAAGATACAGGCTCTCTTAGTTCCAAGTTTGGGTTAGAAATGCTAAGGCAGAGTACTTTATAGGGAAAAATAATTTCCTGAGGTACAACTACAGTTCTTTACAGACTGGGCCTGGAAAGAGGTTCTAAAATACTCTCTGCTTCTTAAAGAACAAATCAACCAACCAATAATAATAAATCAACTTCACTTTCCTTGCCAGGGTAATGTAAAATCAGGACTAGAATTATTTCATAGGCTTCACAAGAAGGCATGAAGAAAACTGAGAAAACATTTCCACAAATGAGCATTCCTATTACATGTACTGTAACCCAAATGGCTCTGAGGATTTGTGTACATTTCAGTTTATTGAGGGTCCAACATTAGCTCCCATTCAGTTCCCTAAAGTGAGGAGCAGGTGATTCAAGGGAAATTACTTTTTGTGCTCAGAAGTGCCTTGTTCCACCAAAGGTCTCACTTTGCTTCTGAGGAATATTAAACTTGTGAAATCATTCTATTGATTCTTGACCTCACCTGGGCAGGTCTACTTGAGAAATCAATTGCCATTTCCTTAGATTAAAGGAAGACAAAAAATCAGGTCACATTCAAACATATCAAAAGTGTCAAAAAACCCCACCTTTTTTGATATCATGCTTCCTTAAACATGCTGAGTTGACAGAATCTGTTAATTCTGTGGTTTTGCTCTGCACATTATTTCTCTGTTATGTGAGAGACTCTCGGCAGTAAGGTAAATTTATTGAGCTTGAATTCACAGGTCCCTTGCCTTCAGTAGAAGTGCTTTGACTTACACCACTGCAGGACCTTTTCCATCATGTCTTGTGTGAATTATTAAGTCTTTGCTTAACCACTGCTTTTAAACTGTCTCATACAACTGGAAAGTTTTTGAGGAAGGGATGGACTTAGCCAGCAGCTTAGTTTTATAAGAACATGGCACTTCTTTTTCTCAGGACTTCTCTGGAAGAGGGCAGTAGGGAGAGTGAAGTGTACTTTTCCTGTAATGTGTAGGTGGTGGGTGGCATTGCTGTAAATCACAGCTAATATTCTGGGATTTTCTGGGATTTGTGTTAAACACAATTCTATTGTGTAATTTAGGCAACAGTGGAAAGCCAGACAAGATCCCAGCAAGGAAAGAAAGGCAAGCAAATGCCCCTGTAAGACATTTTTTTGAAGAAAAGGAGATACTAGATAACAATTCAAGTGACTTCTGAGAGGGACCTGGAGAAATGTGCCCTCTCTTCTCTTTTTGGGGATACTCAAAAGTTATAAGAAAACCTAGGTAAATCTTCTGAATTTACCATTTGGAGGGAAAGCTCGGACATTTCAGCATACAGAAAATAACTTTTTGTAAAATACATTTCCTTATTGTCTAGTATCTCTTTGTTATTTAGCAACAGGTTAGTTGCAATTATCAGCATACTGTATGAAGAAAGCAGTATGATGTTGTTATAATAATTATTAATAACAAAAAAATTCCATTATTGCCTTAATGCCAGAGGGAGTGAAGAAAATTTATTTTAATATGAGTCTATGCATTGTTAATGCCAATTAATATGACTTTCTGTAGACTAGGCTAAAGTCTGAGGTCTTTATTGTCTTCATATTTGATTTTGCTGCATCAGATTCTTACAGACTTTGGCTTTTTGTGCTTACCATTACCTTTTTTTAAAAACATGTAGTACAGATGCAGACACACACTGACTTCTCTGGCAGCTGCAGATATTTCAAATCTCATGTTCTTCTTACCCACGCAGGACTTTTGCACACATAAGCATACACCACAAGAAAGATACGGGACTCAATTAGGGCAGAACCCTGGAGCTGGAGCAGGCAGGGGACTGGCCACAGCCATCCTTGGGCTGTCGTAGCCCCGTGCCAGGACCTGCAGCTTCCTTCACCATCAACCACATAGGTAATCACTGTGTCACACTGTTAGTCTATCAAAGCCAGAACTGGGAGATGCTTACCAGGAAAGCAAAGTCAAATTATCAGTGCAGGGCTGGCTGCACAACTGCTGTTGCCTCTCCCACCCTGACCTCCCTCTGAGCACAGAATCTGACTGGCGAGACACAGGTGAAACACGGGCACTTGTGCCACCTCACCTGACTCCCTCTTTGCCCCATGTCCCTCTGTCTCCCTCATCTCCTCATTTCTAGCCAGGAGGCTGCCCAGAGAGCAGCCTTGCCACGGTGGCTGTGGGGCTGTGAGAGCTTTAGGGTCTAGCAGGGCACATGGGTGTTGAGGAGACACAGGGAATGGGAAAACCAGGGAAATGGTCTTCTCCCTTACGAAATTCCCAAGCAGCTCCTGCTGCCTGACACTACACGAGAGCCCTTCCTCTGTTCTGGCACTGCACACACACACACACACACACACACACACAGAGAAGCTCTCAAGTGTACATGGGCACTCTCAGGCCTTTCTGTCCTTTAATGCACACCCTGACCCAGTACAAAGAGTAGAACTCCTTTCACCCTGTGTGGAGCTGCTGCACTCGGTTGCTGAGCCATTTTGGCCTTGGTTTTGCTCTTCTAGCAGTGCCAGTGAGATATGCACCATGCAGCCAGCAAAACCTATTGGGTACAACACGGATGTGTTTGCTTCTCAGAGGATGGTGCCAAGCCAGGGAATGTCATGCCTCCTAGATAAGAAACTGCTGGGTTTTTAGAATTTTCTATCACACTACAGAACACAAGGCCAACTGGACCAGAATCATAGAGTCACAGGATGGTTTGGGTTGGAAGGGACCTTCAAGATCACCTAGTCCAATCCCCCTGCCATGGGCAGGGACACCTCTCACTAGACCAGGTTGCTCAAGACCACATCCAACCTGGCCTTGAACACTTCCATAGAGGGGGCATCCACAGACTCTCTGGGCAACCTGTGCCAACCTTTCTCCTTCTCTTTCTCTGCTATGAACCCAGAAAGAAGTGAAGTCAGAAGAGTGACCTTGGATTTATTTTACTGATGGTAAGAACAACATCTGCCTGAATGCGAGATTTAAAGACTTTGAGACTGCAAGGATAAACAGGAAGCTCCCATAAAGTTCTCAACATACAAGAAATCAGGTTGTAAAGCAGGTACTGCTAAATCAGTTGGGCATCTTTTAAGAAACAGAAAGCTTACAAAATCACAGCACTCCCACCTTCACTCCTCTGTTATTCTGTATATTTTTCTTACTGTAAATCATTGCCACTGAGTTTAATAGGGCTTGCACAATATTGTAAGTATCTCCTAAGTAATATAATTGATATTTGTTATCCTGCTCATGCTTGAAAGCCTTTTTTGCTGAAAGGCAAATCTTCCATTTTCCAAGTGACTTATTTGTAATGAAAACGGAAAACCCCCCACCCTGTTTGCAATGAAGTGAGTAAAACAGAAAGGCATTTCTGTATGACACACAGTGTATCAGCTGGGCATTCTGAGTAGCTGTTTTAAGATTCAGCACCACATTGCTCGTGGAGACTGGGTCTATTGGTCACAGCTGGTTCAGAGTTGCTGGAGCAGGAATCTTTTTAGCCCTTGCTTTTCAAATAATCCCTTATATTTCACCTTCACCTAACTGAAGTACCTTTCTTTGCTCAGGAAAAATGCCACCTCAAGTAAGTGCAGGATGCAGCAGAGACTGGTGCAGCTCAAGCCATTGCGGTGCCAGCTCTCCACCCCCCTGGTGTGGAGGACTCCAGCCCAACAACTCAGAACGTGGGGCTGCACAATTTTCCACTCTCTTTAACTCAGGTTGGTGCCATCCGAGAGCCGAATTTTGATAACTCAGTTCTAAACCACTGTAAGCAGCAGGCACCCAGGCTTTGGTGAAGCCGGTGAAGCGCTGCGGCACCAGCACTGGCGTGCAACTAAACCAGCAACGCTGGAGACCTGACCTGAGAGGGGACAGTCACTGCTGCTGCTTCTGTCCAGCATTTCACTAACACCTAATACCCCCTCCACAACAGACTGAAAATGCTGTAAAGTTTATTCTGGGGGCTCGTGTTTAGAAATGAACCGGAGATGAGAGGTTTCCCCTCTGGTGACAGAGGAGCGAGAGAAGAGAAAGTGATACTGACTATTGGTCCACTTACATCATTGGGAATAGTAAGTTCATGGGAACTGGTTGGAGTGGTGGCATCCAGTCCTATTCAGGGGACAGAGGGAAAATGTTACGCTGGTTGTTTGCAAGAAGGGCAAGACACAACAAATGATAGTTTAAAGAAGGAAACATACAGAAAAAAAGGAAGAAAAAAAAAAAAAAAGAAAGAAAGAAAGAGGAGCAAAGAAAAAAAGAGAACTGCTAGCAAAACAGAAAAGAAGGCAAAAGATGCAAAACTCAGAGGGCTGGAGTAATTTTAAACGAGTCTTATTTTAGTTAACCTTTAACCCACCAAAGCAACAAATGTCACATGAGATACCACAGTGTCATAAAATGCTTCTAGAAAATGAAGGGTTTCCCCTAAAAATACTCTCTGAACTTCGTGCTAAACACATCAATTGAGAAATTAATGGGTGGCTGAAATTTGACCTGTCTAACAGGATCTCTAGAATACGGACAACGAAAGTGGAAGTCAAATGAACAGTTAGCAGAACAAAATGCATATGAAAAAGAAAAATTAATAACTTAAAATATGCATGGGGAAATTAACCTAGGAAAATTTGGAAATTGTATGTGGGATTAGTTGCTGAAGAAATGCTGGGAAGGGAAATTTCTGAAGAAAAACGTACAAAATACTCTAAGGTGCATAAATTTGTTTGTAAATTGAGTGGACAAAAGGAAAATGTTCAGGAAAAATGGAATTACTGCTCTAACACACTGTAACATTACAGAAACATAAATCTCACAGATATAACCAGGAAAAGATTAAGGAGCAGCATGTTAATGAAAAGAATGAGCTTAGGAAAATAATAAAGCTAGGAAAGGCAATTTAGTTTTACTTGTAGATATTTTATCAGATACATCATGACGAAACAAAAGTATATTTTGGATGTCATGTCTCTTTCATTCCTTTTTTTTTTGGTGATGATGATTATTATTATCCATAAAGACATGCCAAAAATACTAATTTCCAAATAGAAAAGATGGAAAAGAAAGACTTGCAAAGCCAGTAAGGCATTTTACTACATTTTACGTATGTTTACATTTGATTATGAGTTGCATTTACTTATTTTACAATAATAAATGAATATAAAACAATCTAGTTGCTCAGAGAATTTGATGTATGTGATAAAATGTTATTTGCCATACAAAGCATGTACCAGTAAATATGGACCTCTGCTTTCCAAAGTTTTTAAATGCCAAGCATGTACTCAGTGAAGTACAGTAAAAATTTTTTATTGCAGGGTTAACTCATTTCTCATTCTTGAATCAAGAATTCAACTTCAGCTTCAGTAAGTATGGACCAAATTTGCAGCCCTTAATTTAACTAAATTTCCACTGCATTTTGTAGCTGTGCCTGCACATCTAATAGATAGAGAGGCACTTATCCCAGTAGTGATGATTAGAGATGCTCTTCAAACATTAGGCTCTACAAGAAATCTGAGTTTCAGCATACCATAATTTCTTTAATCAGTATTTCTGTTAGACGATTACACACTGTTTTCCTATGTTTGCTTCTTTCTGAACCGTGTTACCAAACTGGAAATTTGAGAAGATACGTGCCCAAGTGCTGCACTTGAGTCCAACTGGTACATACTGTATGGTCCACAATAACTTCACGAGGACTGAAGAAAAGTAACTCAGGGATCTAACCAATAGCACAAATGAAGCGGTTTTGATTAAATAAATGTAACAAAGCACATTTTAGTAATGATGAAAGGAACTGTAACAGAGGCAGGGGAAGGGAGAACAGAGATTAATGTGCAAAACCAGAAGGATCGTTGGTCATTGACCACATTTATTATTAAAATGATGTAATGACCACGGGAAACAAAGCTGTTAAGAAGAAGGACATCCCCAGGGAGTCATGGGTACGTACCAGGGAAACCAGGGGTGGTCTGCCCAAGGGGAGTAAAGGGGGGATGCTGCATAGCCAACTGGTGAAGCTTGGTCAACTGCAGGGCAGGATGGGAAATTAGAACTAACCAATCAAATGGAATTATTTCAGAGCAGAGAAACCATCTTACATGTTCTAAAACTGGATTAATTAAAATTATATTGAAAAAAAAAAAGGTTTAATAATTCATTCTAGTCTACTGTAGAGGAAAAAAACCCTCAAACTGGTTATAAATGACATCTCCACTGTTATTACGTGTAATGAATATTGTTAATATTAACTAATTACTGTAGAATTACATATTAAAATAACTCAAATATATCCCATGCAAAAAGGACCAAGGTAAGTGTCATTTGTTCCTGGGCCATGTACTTTCTAGCAATTATTATACCAGGTAGGAGATGCAGCTGAGCTAACAATCGGCTCGACAGTGTGTTGTTCAGGAAAAGGATCCTTAGGCTGTATCTTTATTGATGTCTGTAGAAAGCAAATGTTGCCCGGAACAAATAAGAGAGAGAGGCAGAAAAGGGGAGTAATTTACACATGCAGGACTCACGTCTGGATGAGGGATGGCGTACTGCCCCTGAATCGTGAATGCCTGAAAAAAGAAAAAAACAGATTTAAGACACAGGTCAGTCAGGTGGGACAAGCAGCATTCCCATTCTCATCAGAAAAGCTCTTTCTGGCCCTCCAGGCAAATGCCACCTGCATTGCTTCCAGTGCTGAGTGGAGCTTGTCTTGTGCTGCTTGATAACGCTTGGCACAGTACTGAAAGGTCTCTGCCAGGCTGCCTATGCATCCCTTCCAAGTAGGGGACTCCCAATGCCTCTGCCTGAGCAATGATGACTTTGGTTCTCAGGACTTGTCTTTAGTTCATCTCCATCTTCTTGAAGCAGAGTCAGGGACACTGCAGGGTTTGTGGAGGTGGAAACTTCCCTCCCTGCTGATGCCACTGATGCTGCTGCTGCTGTTGCCACAGGGAGATGCCAAAGTAGCAAAGGGGGGAGTGAGCATGGGGCAGACCTGCCCAGGGATGCCCTGCCACCCAGCTCCTGTCTGCTGTGTGCATGCCAGCTGGCTCCCAGCCATCTCATCTGGCTACTGATAGCCACAGATCCTAAGTGCCAGCAAACACCTGCCCTGGTGCCTCCCATGGGGCTCATGCCCCAGGCTTCCATGCCAGCTGGGATGTGAGGACATGTGCTGGGTGGCAGCCTGTCCTATGGTGCCTGGACACACCAATTTGGAGATAGGAGCATGATGAAGACTCACAGAGTGGTGGCCTTATCTTCTGCAAGAAGTCAAATATTGCCCCCCTCCAAATCCAGCCTCTTTGCATCACAGGAGCAGTGCAAAGGCCATAGTTTCTGGCAGCACTGGAGCAAGGTGAGGGAGACAAAAAAAGCACAGTGCTTCATTTCTTAGGCTCGCAAAAGGTCATTTGATTGACTGAGGTTGATAAAAGCACACGAGAGAGAGGAGGGATATGGTGGCGTGCCTGGCATCAGTTTGCAAAGCCTTTCTTTTCTCTGCTGGCTCTGTTCAGCTCCCTGTAATGGCCTACAAAGAAAAACCTATAGAGAGCTTATAATTTTATATTACATCCTGTAGGGCTTTTCTGAAAGTAATGGCATGTCAGAAAAATGTTAATGTGCTTGTGCTTCGACAGGCAGGAAAGCAGAAGGGCAAATTAAAACATATAAATATTTGTAGTAAGAGAAGAAAAAATAGGAACAGAGCTGATTAGTTTGCAAAATGCTTATTTGACAAAAGTCCTCTTAGAATGTAATGAATCCTCTGCAAATGATGGAACAATTCATTTAATGGAGTTGGAATAGTAAAACCTTTAATGCCCCAACTGCTTGGTGCACATTTTTGTGGGAGAACTTCCCTTCTGGAGAGGAAAAAAGATCATTTAAAGGCCACGATCCAGCAAACATTATCCACATGAGCAGTTTGCAGACAGAAGTGAGTGCACCTGGGCTCAATGGGATGCTCATGGGCAAACATACCCATGTGCAGCTATGGGGTGTGGCCAAAACTGATTGTTTATAAATGACAAGAAAAGGCTCCTCTCCACCAAAACAAATGGTCACTGCTGTTAGTGGGTCTTAAGCAACACTTATTCAAGCAAGCAAGTGTTTAGGTGTTATACCAAATGAGGACAACCTTAAGAAACTGTTATGCTGTGCATAGCCAAGTACAGGAGCAGCCTCAGGGAGGGTATAGCTGGAAATGGCACTGGATGGGGACTTAAGTCCATGTGCCAGCAGCAGGTTTGGAAACCATGTTTTGTCCTCTGGGACTCTGTGCTGGATCATAATGTCTTTTCTGATCTTGGCTTTACTTCAAACCCAACTGAGACACCATCTTTTATGTGGGGGATTCCCAAGCAGTGGTCTGCAAACCACCACAAAAAAAAAAAATCACCAGCAAACCTCACAGAAGTCACCAGCAAACCTAATAGAAATCATTCCTTTCTTTCTTACTGTACTCCCTCATACTGCCATGTATACATAGTAAGAAGCAAACAAACTGGAGAGATAAAAAAATTAATGAACATACAGAGCTCAGTCTGGCTTTTATGTGGTTGTCAATGAGAACCATCAAAGCAGCATGGACAAGATGGTTCTTGTGTATTCTTTCCCATCATAAAAAGCAACAAAGCCCTTCACTTCTTAGTCTCCCAAAAGGTTATTTGATTGAAAAAAAAAACTGTCTTGGACTGCTTTACCTCTTGGCAGAGGAACTGTGCCCTTCTGTGTCTGAAACATGCCAAGTACAAGCCTTGTAGAGGCTTCTGAGAGATCTGCACTGTAATGTTTCACTAAGGAAATGAGTGATGTGTTCATCAAAGTCAAGGGTAACTTTGCTACCTAGGTACTGGCATTAGTAGCAGCAGAAATGACCTTGTCTACAAATCTACAATTTAAACAATAAAACTGCTATGAGATGCAAAGCAAAGATGTACCTCACGAGTACCCATCTAAGCAGCAATGTCACACAAAGGGTAGAAATTTCCAATTTCTTTCCATCAGGCAGAAAGGCTGGATTTTTTATTTATTTATTTATTTTTTATTTTTTTAACCAGGGTATATGCCAAATATTGTTAAGGAGCAGGGCAGGACAGGACAGTGCTCAGTTTTTTTTTAGTTCTGTCATGCAATGCAATATCAAAGAAGCACAAGAGAATTAAAAGCAATATTTAAAACAGAAGAACCAAAACTTGTTAATAAAAAGTAGAAACTTGAATTTTCTAGTGTTGCTGATATGCAAGCATTAAACAACCCAAAACCTTTCAAGATAACCACAACATAGTTCATAGAGGAAAAATAACTTCTGATAACAGCCAAAAGGTTGGTTGGAATAAAAAGTACTGATAAAATTGCATTTTCAGTATTAATTTCCACTTCTGAAACCTGGTCTGTCCATATTGACTCCCAAACAAAATTCAAGTATTTTCTTAAAAAGTTTGCTTAGTCAGAGACTAATTTAAAAGCAAACAGAAAGTGTCTGTCTCTTTTATTTCTCACCTCAAGAAGGCTGCATTAGAAAACTGAGAACTCTTTTTAACTGATAAAAGTGAAGATGACAAGAACTATTAGACCTTAAAATAGGACACACTCAATTATTTATACAAACCACTCAGAACATTCTAGCAAACACTTTCAAAATTTTTGAGTAATCATATTCAGAGACAGTCTTTGAAGGCAGTGGCAATTACAATACTGGCAACATGGGCTGCTCCATATATGTATACACAAATCTGTCTTAAAGGAAAGCACTGCAGTGTAAACTTAATGTATATATTATGGAATAAATGATTCTGAACTTTCAGTCACTGACCAATTTTGGGCAAACTATTTTATCATAGAATCATAGAATGCCAGGTTGGAAGGGACCTCAAGGATCATCTGGTCCAAACTTCCTAGATAATAATACAGTTTAAAAGAGGTGGCTCAGCCCCCTGTCAAGCTGAGTCTTAAAACTGTCCAATGTAGGGTTATCCACCACTTCCCTTGGGAAAATATTCCAATGTCTAACTGTTCTCGTGGTAAAAAACTTTCTTCTGCAGTCCAATTGGAGTCTCCCCAGGAGTAACTTGTACCCATTACCCTTTGTTTTTTCCATGTGACCCCTTTTAAAAGGAAGTCTCCATCTTCTTGGCAGCCACCCTCTATGCATTGGTACTTGGTAATATGGTTCTGATGGCCTGTGCTTGGCTAATGGGACTGGAGGTGGGACCTGCCTGCCTGTTTCACCATACAGATAAGTGGCTCTTCCTGTCAGGAAACTGCTTTAAAAGGGACTTTGCTGTCAGCTTGGGGAAAAGATTTGGCTGGATGGGGGTGTCTTAATGCCAGAGAGGCTTCAAGTATGTGAATCACAAGTTGAGAGATGGTTGCCTTCATCTGGGCCAGATTTAGGAGAACAGTTTCCCTTGAGCTGGGCAGGGCTTGCAGCATCTTATTCCTCTGCATTTGCACATACCTGGGCAGTGCTTCTTTTGGCCTGTTGACTTTAGGGGTCCCCTTGTGAACCTCCTAAGGTGTTCTTAGGGTACATATCAGCTGTGTTCATTGATGGCTCATCAGTTAAAAAAATGCATTCCCCCTGCAACAAATTATGGCAGAGCGAATTCCCCCCATGTCCCAGTGGCACACTACAGGCCCATTTCAGAGCACTATCAAAAGACAAAGAAGGGTCACATTGCACGTGGGCTTTTAAAGATAAAGCTGACAGATATAACTTAAGATGAAGGGGGAATCATCGAAACTCCACTATATAAAAGAGAAACAGGAAAAATGTGCTTGCAGGCTGCTGCATGTAATGACAGGGAAGGGCTACACTTGCACATATGTGCTTCCTGTAACCCATTGCTTCTCAGTCATGAGGAACTAAAAGAAGTAGAAATTACGTGTGTAGAGATTTTTACTGCAAAATGCACTATTTGGTCCCCATAATATGAGAAAAGAGAAAAACGATGACTTTAATGAGAAAAGGTATGCTGCTCTTTAATCATCTCTGAAAAGATGACAAAACTGTGTATACTGCTGGTGAAACTGCAGCCTAAGAGTGGAAAAACCCTTAAAATAAACAGTTTTGTCTCACTCAGGGAGCATCTGATTTGAACACCTCTCAGTTTGCAGGAAGGCAAACTTTTCCTGACTACAGAATTTTGTTTTGAATCTTGGTAAGATGCCAGAATTTGTGTCAAGTTCGCAGTGCAGTGTTCTCCTTTCCTGCAAACTGTAAGCACGCAGAGTAGACAAAGCACAGCAATACTATACCAGGCAGAAAAGAGTAAAAGTTGAAAACTAACAGGCGCTGGCTGAGGTTGGGCCAAGACGGTGTGGTTTCCAGCTGAAGCCAAAATGGTGTCTGCTCTTACCTGGCCACCTGCAAAAATGATAGGTGCAGAGGCAGGTTTGGGACGGTAAGGGATGGTGGCACCTTTGGGTGGGGACTGCAAACAAAAACACAAAGTGATCAAACTGCAGAACGAGGCAGAGCAAATATTAAAAAAAAAAAAAAAATCACTCCTTACTTTAGCCACTTCAGACGACAATGCATGCAGCTAATGCAACCCAACCCAGCCCACCACCCCATCCACCCAAAAGCAAGCCAGTGCCTGACTGACTGGGCTGTGAGGGTAAGAGCCAAGGTTCTGACACAGCCCAAAGAGGCAGTGCTGACACTTGTGGTTTCATTACCTCCACCAATGTAAGAACCTAAGAAGCCTCATAAAGTTTTCAAAACATTTATGAAAACTTGGGCATCATTTTGAAACCTGTCGATGCTTTGGAAGAATCTGGCCTGTGTTCTATTAACACAGAGCACACCTCCTGCTTAGAGATTTTTCCTACACTGTTACACATCAAGATTTTGTGTTTTACCAACTCATTTAAGTTAGCTGTCCAACTGCAAATGGCCAACCCTAGCTTTTGTCTGACTGAGATGGAATTTTGGAGAAAAATCCCTCTAGCTTCAGCAGGAGCATAACCACGGCCTTTAAAAGGCATGGAAAGGGAGTTTGTTCCCTCCAGCCCAAGGCAAGGACCCAAAGGGAAAACCCCTGACAGGGGCTGGCCTTCTCCTCATAAATTAAGCAGAAGAACTTGCGTGTAAAAAAAAGGCTTTATACTGTCCATGCAACACCTAGCAGAATGGTGTCCTGGTTTCATTGTATTAACTAGAACTAAAGCAGGTAATAGCAGTATCGCTCCCATTAATATCATATAATTATCTAATCATGTCAATGGAAATGTTTTTTGTCAAATTAAATACATGCTGCAAATCTGAGCACGTTCATTTTCCAAGTTCTTTAAAGTCTGAGGAAGTAAACTGTAGTTTAGCCAGTGTTTTCTTAGTGTTGCTTCCAATTTGACTTATGTTAAAGTTCAGTACTTCTCATGTCAAAACTGGTTATTTAAAAACTGGCTTTACCTGCAGAAAAATAAGACTGTGTCTCTCTGATTTGAGAAGTATCTTATATTCTTTAACAAATAATTAGTTATCGCACTAATGTCACTTGGACTTGGACTATATACAGTATTCACAGAGCTGATAATTATTGCCACTATGTATTCCATCTCTAACAAAAAATTAATTTTTAAAATATTTTCTCTCACGTTTTCTTTTGGTTCTCTTGCATTTTTATAAAGAAATTCCTTCCTCATAGTTCTTTAAAAAAAAACAACAAAAAACCAAGAGTCACTCTTCCACAGTAAAACCTCCCTTTATAGAATAACAGGACAGTAGGTGTCAGGAATCATAATGACACAGCCCTTGAGTAGATTTAAGTAAAAAACCCAAACCAAACTAAAAAAAAAAACAACCCAGAAAATTTACATTAGGAAATGTGATAAAAGTGGGGATGTTTGCATGTTCCATGTCAAAAAATTCTGTTACTAGGTCGAGATATTTAATTTTGATTTCCTGAATTCTTAGCCTTTCTCAAATTTCTGTTCAACTTGATCAGTTGAGAAATAAGCTTGCATGAAACCATGGGCATTTTCAGCAAGGGTGAAAATGCCCAAATTTTTGTATAAATTATTTTTGTATCATTTAGTCTAAGAGCTAAAAAACTTCCATCAAAATGAAACATTCTGGCATTATGCAATGACCTGAACCTGAGGAACCAAAAAGTCCTGGTAAATCTAAATGACACCAGTCGAAATTATTTCTTTATAGCACCAGACATGGATGATTTCTGCCCTATTCCATTTCAGAATAAAATGCTTTTCTCTCAGAATAGGCTGCAGCTCCGTGCAGGACCTGGTTTGTTGTTTGACAGTGTCATGAGAGCTCCGGCCTTTGATTGCTAAACTCTGCTGCAAGAGGCTCTCAGAGGCCAGGTAGGACTCTACCCAGCAGAGTCCTCTTGAAATCCCTGGCACCAGAAGGGCAGACAGCACCCTCAGGAAACCCAGGGCACTTGGAAATTAATAATAATGTGCTTGAGCACAGTGAGTGAGAGGTGATAACCCCAAGCACTTCCTTACCTCCAGCATAACCACGCAGATCTGTTTCACGCACTGGATGATGGCATCGGGGGTGCCCGAGATGGTCACTGCGCGCTCCGTCGAGTTCGGCAGCATGTCCCCTGCCACCTGCACCTGGGCACCTGTGGACTTCACCAGAGACAAAGCACAGAGGGCGTCACCATCGGGCAGGTGCCTCTCTAAAGCAATTCACTGGTGTGATGGAAGGGATGTGCCGCTAAACCTCTGTGTTTTCTTTGCTAGATGTACGGTAGGGTGTGTGCCTAAACTCAGGCCCCGGCAGGGTAATTGGGGTCTGGCAGGACAGGGATTTGCCTCTTCAAGCCAATTTGCAAACATTCCCACCCTAGGAAGATTAGTTCTCAGTTGCTGTTTTGGAATCAAACTGTGACGTGAATCTCAGGACAAGACTTGTAACCCACTTAAAGACAGACAGCTGCAATGCTGACTCAAAAAAAGGAAAAAGGTGAAGCAAAATACTTTCCAATAACAAAACAAAACAATAAATTGCTGATAAATGAAGAAGGTCTGCTAATCAAATAAGTTGCAGGTAAATGGCTCTTTAATCCACTGATGGCTGACTTGTATGTCTGGATGTAAATTGGGGCTGCTTTTTATTCTGCAATATTTCAGGATGGTAAAGAAGCACTGCTAAATTATAATTACTGATGATTAAATATATGCACATCTTCAACTTTTAATGAACCCAAGGAGGTAATGAGCCAGTTTTGTTTTACTTTTTTTTTGTTGTTGTTTAATTTGATCTCAGTACTAATGTATCTTAGCTAACAAAAAAACCCCCCAAAACAAAACAATAAACCCCACAACAAATAAAAAAAAAAAAAAGAAAGAAAAAAAAAAGAAAAAAAAAAAAAGAGGCCAAAACACTCTTTGGCATATTCTACAAGCCTCCTAAAGGACCCTTTCAGTCAATTGAAAAAAACTCAGGCATTTCATATTGAGTTAGCACTTTCATGTATTGCAAACAAAATCTATGCCTGACTGTTACTGCAATGCAATTATTTTGGCTTTTAAAAAAAAATATTTTCAGTAACCATTGACTTTGTGCCAGTCAGCAAGGAGTTAATTTGCTTTCCTGCTGGTTACATAGAACACATGTTACTCTATTTCCCAGAGACTGATTAAATTACTGATTGCATGGTCTGTTTGCTACTGCTGTTTAAGGCCAGAATATCAATTCCATGCTCTGTAATAGACTTCAGAATTTTGCCACAATTTGATCAATCAGTCACGCTTCTCTTTTTTTTTTGTATTGTTGTCATCTTACCTTGAAAATAGTTCAGCAACCCTACACGTTATTCCTGAGGACATGACTGAACACAGAAGTCCATTCCTTATGCAATTGTGGCTCAGTGTGGAGTGTGATGGGCAAATTAGACCATTTCAAGATGGACGATCCTTTTGTTTCCTGTTTGATAATCTTTGCTGTTTAATGTACAGTTCAGGGTATCTTTACACCCAGCATAAAACACTCTGCCAAATACTGCAGAGTGTATTTATGCATCTGGTTCCAGTGTTGATGTTGTTTATTCATTGACTTTGGTCATATGTCAGCAATAAAAAAATGAGAAACATTTTTGCCCATTACCCTTATGCTTAAGAAAATGTGCAGTGTGATTTCTTGCTACATTAGCTTTATCAAAAAGACCTATCTGGCCAAACACTACTCTCTTATTGCCTTGTACTAGACTAGTAGGTAATTGCTTCTGAAACTGTACACACCAGAATAATCATTTCCATCATTTGATGTTCACAGACCAGCAGGCCAATCCCACCTCTAATAGCCTATGTCCTAAAAGCACTTACTCAGCGCTTTGGATGAGGTTAGCAATATTTAAAATAAATTCCAAAGTATTGACAAGCTATAAAACAAGAGCTAAGCACTCACTACCACATGGTTCACACTCATGCCTGCTCCTATTTTCATACAAAGAAGAAATCAACTGAATTCCTGCTGCCTGAGAGTTCTGGACATCTATGGAACTTGGAGGACCATAAGAAATCACGTCTCATGGCTGAGGTAACTTCTGACCATGTGCTCTGACAGTAGCTCTGCCTTCTCCTGTGGCAAGGCTTGAGCGTGGCTTTGCTCACCCAGACACAACTGTGGCAAACACAAACAGGGTGGTGGCCATGTAGGATCTGAGCTGGAAATGTCCCCTGCATAAGGCAAATCAAACACCCAGAACATGCACTGCAACACAATAGAATCTTCTTCTGTCCATATAAAGTTCTAAACTAAAAAAGGGAGTTCCTTATGACACTAGTATCTGCACAGAAATAGTTTTCTTCCCCTCATTGTCACCAAGTGACTCTTTCCTCTCACATCTCAAAAGCTGGTTTGACAACAAGGACTACTAAGAAGGATGGCTCCTGTACTCTGATGAAAAATAAAGTAAGAGCATTCCAAGGAAGAAAGTATCTGATTTGTAATTGCATTTTATTTGCAAGTTTCAGAAAGCAGAGGGACCCCTGTCAAAAGTCAGGGCTCTGAATTTTTTTTCTGCATGCTTTCATTAACACAGTTTATGAAGCAAGAGGCTCATGGAGGAACAACATATTGTTTGCTTGGTAATGAAACCCCTGAAATAGCTTTTGGCAGCTCCACCTGCTAATGTAATCAGTACACACTGCTTTTACTTTCCTGTATGCAAGGAGAGAAAAGACTCTTTCAGTAGCAGCCAAAATCTCAAAGGTAAAAATAATCCTTCAGAAGGAACTTTGTTAAAAAAGACTGAGAGAATCAAATTGGAACTGAAATGAAAAGATTTGGGAGAACCTGGAAGTCAACAAGATGAGACCCTTAACTGTCTTCATCATCACCTTTTCTTCCAGGGCTGCCATAGACTAACATTTCACAGCAACTGCTGGATATAAATTTTTGATCAAATATTTTTCCACTCCTTTTTGACATTTGATCAGATTTTTTTTCATAGAAAAATATCTGTTAACTTTTTTGTTTTTCGTTTGAAAAAAAAAGGAAAATACTGACTCAAATCCACATTTTAGATAAAAATAGTAAGCTTCTCTTTGGTGAAGCCTGTCAAAAGCTTCTATTTTGACACAGTCAAATGAAAAAAAAAAAAGATTGGTATTTTTCTTTGATATTCAGCACCTCATGCCACATTGGAAGGAGTAAGAATTAAGTTGGAGTACTGCTACTTTCTCCAGAATAAAAATCCATTTTTCTGAAATTTTCTGTTCAGATTTTCTCCACATAACTGAGTATTTACCTAATTTTCTTGTCTGACTAATTGCAAACATTGTACCCTTGGCTTGGCGTGTGCTGTGTTGCTACAGTCATGCACAGAAGAATTAAACCTGTCTCTGTATGATAAGTTTTGCATTTTCTTGTTAAAGGAAAAAGCAGCTGCTAGCATACCACATCAATAAACACCTTTAGATAAAAGTGTAAAGGTTTTAAAACAAAGTCAATGGGGGTTTGGAATACAGGAAATCAGATCACCCATGGCACAGTGAGATTAGGGAGAAACAGGAAAACAGTATTAAAATATTTTTTCCTAAAAAGTAGATCAAATGCTTGATCTACAAACCTGGAAGTGCCAGCTGGGTCTTTCTCTGGCTGCAAGGGTGGTGGCTAATCTGGAAAAGGCTGCAATGCTCCAACTCAGGGTGACCTAAGCATTGCTGGGGAGGGTGCCGTGCCTGAAGAGAAACCGGACGACTCATTTCTGTGGCTAAAATTCTGCTTTGCTAAACTGTGCATCAGTGAAACTCTTTCTTTATTTCACATGCTGTCTTTAGCTTCAAGGAAGATAGAGGTGTACAGCAGGGCAAGGCTTCTCACTCAGCACATGCTTACATTGGTGTGATGAGCAAAGTGCAGTGGCCCATGGTGGCAGGGCATGGCTGCAGTAGGACACCAAGCTAGCCAGTGCTCCTGGCAGACTTCCCAAGACTTACCTCCCTGATTTCTTTGATTTTGGAACCTCCTTTTCCTATGAGGGATCCACACTGACTTGCTGGGACGACGAGCCGCAGTGTTACAGGCGGCTTGCTTGTCACCGTGCTGTTTGTCATCGAAGCGTTTATGTCCTGTAATCACAATGTCAGTGAGAATTAGGGGAGGATTTGTCATTCCTGGTAAGCACTGTAGGTTCAGACCAAATGCCTGAGCTGTTTGTGGAGACCTGGGGAATGTGCAAGAAGTCATAATTTGTTTCTGTGGCAGCAGCTCTGCTGATGATATCCCATAAGCATGGAATTTAGGAGCATCTTGTGCCAGAGGAACCCTTTTGCTGTGTCATGTTGCAGGCCCATGCTGCAGGACCAGAGGAGGAGGAGGGGGTGGTAGCTGTCATTAGACCAGCCAAAGCAGATGGAAAAGACAGAAGAGGCTTTTGAGTTCACAGGGCCTCAAATCCTGATTTGGTCTCTTTTCCACCTTCTCAGTTAAAACACTTCCACTAAATTACATGTCTTTACATTTCACACAGTTTCATGTCAGGTTTGATACAAAATAAAAATGTTAAAAATGGGAATGACAAAGGACCTGTGAATAATTGAAAGCAGGGAAAAATCAGATTATTTTAATAAACATTTTGCTATGTCCCAGGTTTAATTTATCTTTTTTTAGCACAGACATAAGTATTTGTAGTATTATATAATTTCTAAAATCTTTTCCATCACAGCTCTGTAGCCAGAAAACAAAAAACTCAATAGAACATCCATTACCTGTATGCAGGTAATGTAACCTGTATCTATGTATCTCATTATCCAATGATACTACACTGCAAGCTTTCATGAGAATTTTGAGATACTACTTTTAGTAGTTTACTAAAACTATAGCAAGGTTTACATTGTTTTAAATACATTTTGCTTGTTTAAAATTTTCTAGGCAAGACAAAGCAATCCTTCCAATGCCTTCATCACAGTGGAAAAAGTGAAGCTTATCTTCCCAGGAACTGATGGGATGCTACTGAGAGCACTAAAAAAGCCACAAACTGCATAGTACCTGTCCAGCAACTCATGAGAACCTCGAAGTGGTTTGCTAACACTAGCTGCAGGCTGAAAAGACCATCTCATCCATCTGTGAAGTGATAGCACAGTTATTACACCCTTCACATAAATGCTATCCAAAAGATTAGGACAGGAATGACAGAAATTTTTCATTTCACATTAAATTAACTAACAATCCAACGAGAGTTCCAGCAGACACAGATAATGTTTTCCCCTACATGCTTGCATATCAAGACTAACAGTTATTTAAAAATAATTAAAAAATGCCTATGCAGTGTGATCAGAACCCCAAATCAATTAAAAAAGAAAACTACTTTAAACAGCTCTGCACTCCTTGTTGAATCAGACTGGGAGCTCAGTGACACCAGCTCTGATTCCTGCAGTACCTCTGCATTTGTGATGGCAACATGGGCATTTTTTGACCTTGCTTATCTCAAAAGAGCAGGAAAAAAATCTTGAATGGAATGAGGCATTGCTGCATGCCACAAGACAGCTATCACATCACTCCTCTGCTAGCCACTAACTCACATTTTGTTTAGTGCCTGTGTCAGTGAGAGATTGCAATCCAAAATAAAGTGAGAGGGAAAACAGAATTTTGCAGCACCCATGTATATGAAATAAAGCTTAAGATGCCATCTCACTCTGTCATGTTTGTGTCAGGTGGAGGCCCAAGATTATCCAGATGTAATAACTCTTTTCAGCCACCCAGCATGACCATGATAATGTCTCCCACTTCCATATCACATCTGCCCTGGCCTCAAGGCCTTTGTACCATCAGAAGTACTTCACAAAAAGTGGAAGCTGCTATTCTCTTTATTTTCTTCTCATTAAAAAAAGAGCAAAATCTAAGCACACAGGCTCATCAGCATGGAATTCATAAAGGAGTTTGTCCAGATTAAAAACACAACAAAAGAAAAATGAGAAAGAAACAAAAACCCTCCAGACCTACAGGGTCCCAAGTAGGGCTGGCTAGAGACTTTCTCACGGAACAGTCATCTTTCAAACTGGGAGATTCCCAGTTCTTTCATGTCTAACTTTCTGTGGCATTGCCTCAGGGCTGAGTCAGAGATGAGAGATGGATCTTGCATGGTTTTCTGGTTGCTTGCCTTAGCTGTTCCTCAGCCAGGATGAGCTAACTGGGAGCCTGGAAGTGTGGGAGCCAGTGGTCCACTGGCTTCAAACCAGTGCTGAAGCCTTGCAGCATCTCTGCCTCCTGGCATCCCAGAGTTCACAGTGTCTAAGGCTCCCCAGAGCAAGTAAACCTGGCTGCTGAGAAATCTACCAAACCTCCCAGGAAAAATGTATCAAAATTCTTTTTTACTGAAGAATGAAATGTTAAACCTGTAATTTTTCAACATGAAGTTGAAAGTACAACAAGTCTGTGAGGTGGCTTCTCACTTGGTAAATGACCACCACAGGATTTTTACCTTAGTTGTAGCAGCAGGGGTTAGCATATCTCAAAAATACATCTCAATTGCATGTATCACTTTGCCTTTCCTTCTTATTCCTGGAACTGAGCCATTTCTTCTTTAATATTTACAAACAAACAAGGATTCCACCACACTTTTATTTATTCGGAGAAGGTCTGACCAATGAGATCTGACTGCAGATTTTTCCAGCATTTAACTACCATGTGTTTACTGTGGATTATGCATATTTATACTCAAAACCAGAGCTTTACTGCTCACCAGTGAACTTTCAGCTTCATTTCTTGGGTCTCAGCCTCTACCCTGCAAATCACTGCTCTAAAACAGCCTCTCTTGCAACTCCAGTGGTCTGTCTGGGTTAGTGCCTTTTTTTAACAACCCTCTTTTTCCTCTGCAGTGAATACTTTAATTGTTTATATAATTACCCACCTAGCTTGTAAAATCATCACCAGGCTGATAGAAAATAAACTTTTATTAGGAAGGTTGTCAAATCAGAGTGATAAAAAGCTGTGGAGCAGCTACACAGTAAGCACTTCTCCAGCTCGTCATTTTTATATTGTTGGTGCATTTTGGGAGTTTTTCTAATATTAGAAAAGTATTCCAGTGCTCCCATATCTTCCTAGACCTGCTTATCCTCAGCCATGCAACTTGTAGGGTTGAAGGGCTTCATGTCAGCATGCATAACAAGTACTGAAAAATCCCCTAAACCATTGGTCTTATACATGCACCTTTTTTTGTTCTGCTTGCAGGTAGCTGGAATAACTAGAGCTGGTCCAGACACTTTCTACTGTGGGATTTTCATTTTATAAAATGGTTGAAGACATTCCCAGTAAAATACATGAATGAAAAATAACATTTGATAGCTAGCTCATTTGTAATTTCTGAAACAGTGATGTATTGTTAGTTACCTCATTTTATTGACAGGGATAGGAAATCAACTGATTATGAGATATTTTTCTTTACCTCTGTTCTTATAAATATACCAAAAGCCTATTATATTAAACCAAATACAGATATTTCAGAACATAACTGCAGCACCTTATCTGCAGGGAGCACCAATTCCCCCTTGCAAATATCCACATGAAGACTCCAGACTGCCCTCTAAAATCTGCAAGGGTAAATATGTGTAAAAGCCAGTCAGAAGCCTGAAGTTCAGATTTCTTTGCCTATTGCTACATACAGCACTCTGAAAGACATCGTGGTGTTGGGTGGAGGGATAGGGGTCTGATTCTGTGCATTGTTCTACATTTTTTTTTCTTTTAGAAATGCAGTTTTATTTCCATTTGGTGATTATTTTGGTGGGAACTGGCAGGGATTACATCCACTAGTGGTTTCTTGAGGATTTTTCAGGATAAGGACTTAGGCAGAGCATGCTTTTCAGGCAAAGAGCAGAGACACTGCTTTCTCTAGGTCTCCATGGATTGGAGAGTGTGGTACCATACACAGAGCTGCCTCTAAAGCTAGGAAAAACACACATTGGTACAAGATGGGTAGGAGATAAAGCTGAAAAAGAGATGACAATAGGTAATTTTAAATTTGGCCAGGAAAGATTTACTTGCATGGTCCTTCAGGATTCAACCTCAAGATTATTATTATCTCATTAATAATTAACACAGAAAAAAACCCAAAAGCATTCTTAAAAACTATACCATGCCACAAAATCAGGGTACTTCATCAACATGTTTAAAGATTGGAATATCACAAAGGAAGATCTAAAAACCCATGAAGGACTGGAGAAATATAAATGGGATTAACATTTGAGGTATTAAAAAAAACCAGCCCACGTTCTTTGCCTGGGGGCTGCCAGGAATGTCTGCTGAGACCAAAGAGGTTCCTACTGAAAACACCTGATCAGGAGCAGGGGATACCCGCCAGGCACAGCATGGCTGAGGAAAAGGCATTACACTGGCTGGAGGTGAGGAATTCTCAGCAGCATTCCCAGGGGTATATTAGCATCACAGCCAGGACAGAAGACTGCTAGCACCATAAAATAAGCCCTTGTGGAACTTCCTTTGCAACCTGTCCATAATTAACACATGCTTTTAATACAAACTGTAACTGGGAAAAAGGTAGAAAGGGACGACTGGAGTCACGAGAGGGGTGGGGGATTCATTCTCTGAAAGACTGACATTGGCTCTCTTCACTTACTCTGGCAAAAGCAAGAGTGTGAGAGGCTAAACCTGGTTTCTTAAAAGTATATCTAAGAGCAGAATCCTCAGGGATGGAGAGGAAATTATTTAAACAAATTTTAATTTAAACTAAGGAACTGTTTAAACTAGTGGTCAGTGCTGGCACGGGAACAAAGCTCTATAAACTGCTCATGAATAAATTTAGATGAGGAGTGAAAAGATGCTTAGTTATCAGAGAACTGAGGTTGTGGATCCAGTATCAGCGAAAAGTAGGACAAAAAAACTAACTAGTTTTTGATCATGAAGAAGGTTGCAAGACATACTAGCATAAGCATGCTAGAAGATAACTGCATCTAGTGTCCAACAAGCTCTCTTCTAGTGTTCTTACCATAAATGTGAGCAGTCACCACAGACACATAAAGGCACATCCTGATGTTTCCCATTGATGCCAGCACCTCCCAGTGCTATGGGGAGATGTAGAGACTAACCTCACTGAATTGGAAAAATGAATACTCATAAGAAAGGGACTCAAATCCCTTTAGCTTGGTTACTGATGGAGAGACAGACCTTTTCTCCTGTTGCAGGTGATTCAGTCCACCTATCTGCAGGCTCTTCCTTCAGCAGAAGGTAAATTACCTTCCGCAGGGGCCTCGGTCTCAATACAGAGGATGGGTGAGGTGCTTGGACTAGATTTTTGAAAGAAAAGCTTCTCCTGCATGGCAAGAGTTCATGTTCCATGGCCTGCTGCCTTTTCTGTGACATTTCACTTTGAAGTGGTGACCATATCTAATCACAGATAGTCCGTGAAAGTTGAAGAGATGCCAACACTTTAGGTATATAACTTCACTGAACTGTAATTCTACAGTAATCTGAGTTTCCTCACTATTAGTATCTTTATTTTGATTAATTTTTAACATTAATTTTAAAAGCCAAACTTTAAATATGAGAACTGGTAATCATATAGCTTGTTTTTTAATGAAAAAACTATAGCTGAATATATATTAGTTTTGACATATATAAAATTTACATCAATATCAAATGGAATAATATAAAACAAGGTGCTAAAATTTAGGCAATTATTCTTTTCAAATAAAATGTACAGTGGGACTAGAAATTTTCCAAGACATTTTACTTACCAGTAAAGCACCATTACTAGAAACAATTGCTTTCCCCTGAAGCCTCCAGAAAGCAAAAGAAATGATCAAACAGCTTGTAAATTGACCCATTATTTTTCTTCAGTGTTACTACCAAAAGCATTTATAAAAATACAACCACTGTCATTGCTATTAAATAGAACATGAAACAAATCATACTTAACATTAAAGCAAACATGAGAAATTTCAAATAGGGGTTGTATTTCAACTTGAAGAGAGAAAAAAAACATATTTAATTTGCTTACCTCTTCAAATTTTAGTGCAATCATAGAAAAAGCTTTAAAAATTGCATCTGTTGGGCCTGTTATCGTCACAATTCTCTCTGGACAAGAGCCTTCTGAAATATTGATACGAGCACCACTCTGCCAAAAAGAGAAAATATTTTTCAAATTTATACTTCCCACAAAGAAAACCAGGTAGGATTAGGGATACACTTTGTGAAGAAACATCTTGAGGCATCTAATTCCCTTTCCTAAAACTTCATCCCCAACATCATATAATTTCAGCACAAACAGATCACACTCCAAAAATTCATCTAACTGCTGGAAGATAGATCCTGTATGGGTAAACACTTATACAGTCTTCATTGCAGTATGCAAATAGCACCTCTTTAACTGGAAGATGCAAATAATTGCATAATCAAGTATTTCTCTCTTGCTTGTCTCCAGGGAGCATCAACATGTCCCAGGAGAGGTGCATCTCTCTGGTTTGGAGACCCAAAGGCAGGGCTTCATCTGCGTTGTTCAGGCACTGCTTTGCAATGTGGAGAAGGTTTCTTATAGATGTGTTTCATGTGAAGGTAGTCAATTAATATGCATAGAACAATACTAGTAAAAGTAGGACAGGCAACAGTAACAGCATTATCTCCTTAAGGCAAGGAGCCTTTTGGAAGGGGTTAGAAAGCCCTAAGTCTTGTAGACAAGCGAGCATGGCTCTCAGGTATTAGTCCACTCCATATCATTGTCGTAGTGCAGGGAAAAGCCCTAACTAGATGTAAATATGTGTAGGAGGGTATTGACAAGGATCAAAGCTATTCAGGTAAGACCCTGTGCTAATGTAGACTAACAAGCCACTGGAGCCTTAACTCATCCACAGGCACTGGCCTTTTGGAGGATCTGGGACTGTAGCAAATGTAGGTAATCTGGGTTGATTTCAGAGAATCGTAAAATGATGGTTTCAGTTGGAGGGGACCTTAAAGATCCTCTAGTCCCAAACCCCCTGCATGGGCAGGGACACCTCCCACTAGATCAGGTTGCTCAAAGCCCCATCCAACATGGCCTTGAAATTTGGCCTTTTGCCTTCAGAGTTGCCATGAATCAGATGATGTGCTGTGTCTGAGCCCTTATTCATGTGCATACGGCGGCTCAACAGCAAGATATCCCACGTAGTCAAGCAACCAAACACAACAATAAAAAACCCCCTATAACAGTACTAATACAAAAATCTAGTAGCCATGGGTTTGGCTGGCAGACATACTCTGTGTTCAGAGGTGAGAAAAGACAGCAGATGTGTTTTCTGACAGGGCAAATGGAGTGGTCCTTGCCCTCATCAGACATCAGTACCAGGTCAGGAAAGAGATTAGGACTTGGGGCTTGCTTATGCTGATGGCAGTGTCTGGCTGTCACCACCACTGGTGAAGCTGAGCTGTGGGGCTCAGCCTGGCAGGAAGCAGGCGAGGAGCCATGCCAAGCAGAGCCACTCCTGCCAGCCCCACCACCACCTGCACGCCAAGCACAGCGCTTCCTTTGAAACTGGAACCATGGGAGCTTGACTGAAAGATTGCTCCACCATGGGCTTGTGGTGGCCAAAATTCACATGTATTACCCCTTTGAAAGACAACCAGTCAAAGCAGAGCTACGGCAATTAAAATGTAATGTGGTGGCTTCCATATTTGTGTAGGAAGTTAACAACTGCAGGGCACAGAAGTGAGGCTGCTGTACTTTTATTTAGGCCTGAAGCTGTCTGACATTTCTTGCTCTGACAAAGCAGGGTAAAGTTACTTTTCTTTCCACAAAGATGGCACACAACTTGACACATCTGCCAGAAAAGTAAAAATAAATCTGCGTTTTGTTTTTAACAAAGTACTGAAGTAGTTATTTAAAAGAAGGATTGATTTATCACACAGAGACAGCTTCTTGGTCCTGTGCTGATATCAAGATGCATACAATTTGTTAAAAAAAATCAAACAACCAAGTAAAGCCTCTTGTGACCATGTGCTCATGACAGCGGATTTTCAGGAGTGGAAGAAGAACATTGGTTATTTATCTTGAAAAACTAACCAGGGATCATAACAATTCTCTAAGATATTTAACTCAGACATCAGGAGCAGTTTCCAATGATGGCTTTGTTTTTGTGCATGCAACTTTTATCCAAAGATATCTGCCCATGATCATAATTAATAACAAAACTACAATGTGTTTAATCAACTGGAAGGATTAACTAGTATATTGGAATTTTTTTTTCCCAAAAAATCTTAGTAAATGTACATGTGTAAAAAAACACGGGTGAAAGCTCTCCTCATCAGAAAAGGAGCTCAGAACTCAGTTAGCCTGACAAAGAACTCCTTATTGTGTATATCCAAAGATGTATCTCAGCAATTTTATTTGCTATAAATGCACTAAGATTTCCCTGCCACAGACCTTCTATCAATATAGTAAACAACAAAGCAGCTGACACAGTAATGTACTGTAGATTTACCAGAACCAATTTTTTATTGAGGCATCCTCTATACACTTTGCACTCCTAAACTTTTGAAAAGTAGGATTTCACTTTTGGCTTATATGTTTAGCATTTGCTTCAAAGATGGAAAACTACATGGGTCTGCAGGTAAGATGTGCTGTCCTATGGGACAAGTGTGAGTCTCTAAGCCCCATTTGGGCACAATTTTCTGAAGATTTGCTTCTTGCAAGTGAGGCCAGGAAAGAAGCCTGAGGATACCAGGGTGACTGAGGTTTATGCAGTGCCATGTTTTAGTTAGATTTTTTGTATTTACAACCTTTTCATAGCATGTAGATAGCAGGTGGGAAGGTCTACCCTGTCCACATCCTACTCACAGCTGCAAACCAAACAGAAATCAAGGCTTTGCAGAGACATGGCAGAGGGATGCTTTGGCTCATGCAAGTCTGCCTCTGGCTCTGCTGAAGCTCCTGAATATCCTCAAACTTTACACAGCATCAGACTGCAGATTGTTTTCAGATTTTGGGAGCTCTCTACCAGGAGGCCAAGCTGTGTGCAGGACCAATGTCTGTATGCTAAAGAAAGATAGTGTGGTTTTGATGCACAGAATCGCTCTGGCTAAACTGTTCTTGAGATAAGGTGGCAGCAGGCATATTGCTATGGGAGGCTCCAGACTGCCGTGGCGATAAGGAGGTTGCATTAAGAGCAATGTTTAATTTAGGCCAGAGCATTTATACACCACCACTTGTGAAGAGTGATGGTGTTATATTAAGTGCCCACTTGATGGCAGTGCCGGTCTGCACACGCTGGCTTTCCCTGTTCTCTGAGCTGGAAGGAAAGGCAAGTAAAGACATCAAGGCTTGTCTTACCTCCTCCCTCATCTTCTTAACTGTCTCACCCTTCTGTTAAAGAAACAGAAAAAAAGTTAGGCCGGACTGATGAAATGAACCGATATACAGTATTTTGACTGTAGAGAAATAGAGAAAGTAATTTCCTGACCTTTCCGATAATGCTTCCAACCTCCTGAAAGAGAAAAAAAAAAAGACACTATGAATTATATGATTTGCTGAAGAAGAACTTTTGATCTGCTCCTAAGCTATTTCACTATCACATTTTTTTTTTTCAAACCTGCAACGTGAAGCATAGCCCCTTCTGTTGTTGCTGTATACACATATGCAGTGCTAGGTATAAAAAGGTAGACTTAAAAATGCAGCTTCACAGTCTACCGATTGTGCAGGAAAATACCTTTACCAGAAACTGATCTTGCAGTTACAGATCAATGCTGGTACTATCAACACGTAGAAACCCCTATCAGGGAGTCTAAAGTTTTAAAATAATTGAACTGCACAATCTGCTATAGAAAATGGGATGTAATACAAGCAGCAAAAAATTGCTGATCTCTCTAGGACTGGGTATTTACCCCTTTTAAACCATGTAATAACTAGAGCTGAATTTCCATGCCTGCGAGTGTTATTGTGTAAACACCTGGTGGCCTGTCTTAATCTTCCTGTCAAGCACTTACACAGCAATAATGCTAATCACTTTTTAGGGATTTGGGAATTGCTACTGGGCTCCCACAACCTAATAATAAGAAATGTCGGTGTGAACACACAATAGGGAAAAAATGTGGCAGTTCAGGCAAAATCCCATGGGTTAAAAACTCAGTGCATAACGGCAACAGGTAGCAAAAAAAAAAAAAAAAAAAAAAAAAGATTATAACTCTAAAATGAGTAGTTTGGACACATTACACAAATCATGCATGTGGGACACCAGACTGGAGATTATCTGACGGAGCGGACATCAGCTGAAGGAAAACAAATGCATCTCATGTACTCAGATTCTGAAATCTACTTCAGCAGTAAGACTGTCTCACATGGCTGATTGGTTGGAAACATGTGATACACAGTTTCATCCCTCCTCCCCAGTCTATGTATTTAAGTCTGACCTATCCTGAACACAGTCCAAAGAGTTAGATTTAAGGAATTGTCCTCCATGGTTCTGTCCAAGGATGGACTCATTATGAAGTGGTAGTAACTTGACTCTGCAGTAGAGGACTACCTGCAGTGACCTTTTGAGAGCTATTTCTTACCAAAATGTTGTATATAACCACATAATATGAAGCCATTTGTGTATGCAACTGCTCACATCCTTCTCACAAGATTTAAAGACTTTTCAGTGAGAAGACCTATCTCAATGAAGGACTTTGGCATATGGTCCCTTTGCATTCTCTAAAAGTCAACAGATAACACCAGACTGAGGAGAAGAGTTGATACACTGCTGGACAAGGCTGCTACTTGTAGTCACCTAGACAGGCTTGAGAAATGGGCTGAGAGAAACCTCAGGATGAATAAGCTCATGCAGCAGGGCAAGCTGGGAAAAACCTTGCAGAAAAAGTCCTGAGAGTCCCAACAACCAACTTCACACGAGTGCATGAGTGCATCAGCAGTGCATCCCTGATCAACCAAATACTTTTCTGTTTTTGCAGGAATGCAGTGAGCAGGCAAGGCCAAATGATTCTTGGCTTCTCCTTGTGTCTGTGAGACTGTGCCTGGAGAACTGTCTTGTTTTGGGCTCCTATTACAAGACAGAGGGGGCACACTGGAGTCAGTCCAGTGCAGGGGCACCAAGATGGTCAGAGGACTGGAGCTTACACATGAGACAAGGGTATTTGTTAACCCTTAGAAAAAGAAGACTTGGGATGATCTTATTGCAGTGTACAATACTGCACTTTTTTATTAGGCAGTTGCAACATGAAATTCCTACTCAATATGAGGAAAACAAATTTTACCATGGGCATGGCTGGACACTGGAACAGGCACTCAGAGAAGGTGTGAAGTCTCCATCCTTAAAAGTGTCCAACCTTTTCCAATGGGATCTTCTTGATTCAGGAAGTCAGACTGGAGAACTCTGGGAGTTCCTTCCAACCTCCATGGCTTTGTGGTTCTTGAAACATGGCCTGTGCAGCCACAGCAGTCAATGCCTAACTAGCCACCAATTCCCTCAACCTAGGGAAGCCCCTTCTCAAGATTATTTTCAAACTTTACTTTTTCTGTTTCCCAGTTCCCTCTCTAATTTCCCTTCCTACTTCTCTTCCAAGATGGGATTCTGCTCTCTTGTACATACTGACCAGAAAACAGATACTATTCAGACAGACATTATAGAGTATCTGCTTTGCAAAACTGTAGTTCTGCTGGATGATGTACAGTAGACCTTTACAACTCACACAGTTGTGTGACTGTTCTTGCTAGAGCTTCCCATGTCCATCTGGGACTGAGAGATGTCTGCACATCTGCACATACCAGGCAAAGAAACAGCTCTGTCAGGAGAGGAATGAATGAAGTGGAGCTGCTGCAGTTTTGTGTCTTGTGATCAAATTATCCTGTGTCTCTTTATAAAAGGGTTTAGGTCATGCCTTTTCCCAAGCTGCAGGCAGCCGTACCAGCATTCTGTGTAGGCTCTCTAATGAGGTGCAGCATTTTTTGTTAGCAGTGAAATAGATTTGAAACACCTACAAAATTTGTAATATCTTACTGGTTTTTTATATTATGACTGTAACTCTGCCAGCCTACCTGTTGAATGGGATGAAACAATACAGGGAGTAAGACTCTCAATGATAAACATTGGTAACCCCTGATATCTAGTAGTTCCTATCTGCCCACTCAGGACATTCAGCAGGTTTACCTTAAAAAAACTTTTTCCATTCTTTTAAGTTGCTGCTTTCAGAAAGAATGAATTTCATAAAATAGATTAGTAGGAGGTAGAAGTGAGTGGCATGGGTGAATGTATAGTGTTTGAATGGCTACGGACAAGCAATCGTATTTCAGTCCATGGTATAATTTCAGTTATAATATATGAACTTTCATTAGGAGCTGTAGGTCTGATCTTGCACCTGCAAGGCTCATGTAGTATGAAATCTGTCCCAAGCAATTTCATCATCCCAGGTCTTAATGGCAGATGATGTTCTTTCAGAAATCTATGGATGGGTCATGGTATTGAGTACAAAGATACCTTCCTTGGAAACAGGAAAAGATACTTTTTCTTTGCAAACGGAACAGCAATATCCTGTTTGTAGCTCTAGTAAATGAGGATTGAGGAGTGTTCATTAAAATGAGGAAATTGGGAGTATTTAAACAAGCAGAGTAGAGCATAAAGTATTAGGATTCTCAAGATGCTTGTTCCACTGAAGTCTGTGGGACTTTTGCTATTGATTTCCATGGGGACAAGAATTCTACCTGTCTGATCATCACCTTGTTATTACCAAAGACCACAAGCTGCTGAAGAACTGAGCAAAAGAACAGTCTGAATCCCACTGAGAAAAAATATTTCAGTGACCAGTCATGCCTTGGACTAGTGACCAGTTCCTTGGAACATGCTAGCAAATGTCACTGTAATGCTATACAGTACTTCAAACCTCCCTGTCCTCAAAGGATGAATTTAAAGTTTATTCTACAAAGATGCAGTTTCAGAACATGTAAGCAAGTACCAGCTCTCCCTTGGCACTGGGTGCTGGGATTGTGCTAGGAAATTTGATGAAAGGGTGAAAAGGGAGAGAGAAACATGGGGATTACTACTTTTTCCAGAATTACTGGTCCATACAAATTCTTAAAAAAAAAGTAAAAAAGAATGCCTACAACAATTCTAAGTGGGACACTTCAGATTTTCTGGGGGTCTCAGCTGTTTCTAGAAAAGCTTGCATAAGCATTGGTGACAACAGATCATGTACTTTAATTATGATGCCAAACCTATGTCAGCCACAGACTAAATAAGGAAGCTCTTTACACTTCATTCTTCAAACTGGCAATGCTACTTCATCAAATCTTTAATGTTTCTTTTTACAGTCCAATATTTGTTTCATATAGATTCTTACATCACCCTAAATTATAGTTAGGGCTTAATTAGATACTGAATGTAATTTTTATGACACTCAAGTTTTATCACTGTTTCTTGCCAAGGTTACTTTGAGGGCTTTCTCTTCCTCAGAAAATGTTTCTGAATCTGCCAGACACCAAACTGTGTTGTAGTTAACTGTAGAAAACTGAAGGGGTGGGATGTCTGTCACCTACATCAGTTCATTAAAAGCTAGGAGTCTAGTGTAAGCCAGGCACACAGCCTCCTCTCCAGTCCAGGGAGAGAGATAATGCAGGATGCTCTTTCCTGAGAGAGGAGGGAAGAAGCATACTCCCAAGGGCTTTGTCTTCCTCTCTCTGCAGTAGAAGAAGCCTAGACTGACACTGGCATACCTGATGTTTGGTGAGAGCAATCCTCCAGCTGGTGTCAAATTCAGCCTCAGGTGCAGGCCAGGCAGGCATTTGATTTAGCTGTCCTAGAAAATAATTGCCTCCTGGAATATACTAACAACTCTTGAACTATTTGTTGTTTTCAGGTGCTCAGGAATATAAGCTAAAAGTAAGTTTAATCAGTTTCAGATTGATTTCTTGACTAACCACCTCTGTGTAAACACAGTAGAAAAATATCTTAAATGATAACAATTACTGGGTTTCATATAATCACATTTCAACAGATGATTGAAAAGCAGTGCACACAAAAAAAGAAGTTAAATGCGGGGGAAGTAAAGCTCAGAGGGAGAAAGACAGGTCCAAGGCAACCTGGCAGAATGATGCCAAAGCTAGAAGTAAAACCCAAGCTCCTTGGCCTCAACAAACCAGTCAGAAACAGACATACAAGAGCTTGTCAGAACCAGATATGCCACAGCAATTTTATTGGATGAATAGGATGCCTCCCAAAAAGCTGTGTGCATGTTCCTACATCCAGTGACACAAATGCACACACACAGAGATTTATGTATTTGTCTGAGAAGTCCATACACTCGGAGAGGCACTAAATAGATGGATGTCAGCTTTCCTTTGAGGAATGACAGCAGTTTGGGGTGCCTATCCTGAGATTCATAAAAGGGGCCTGAGTTTCAGATTATGCTGAGTACCCACCTCAGGTTATGGCTTTCAAAGCGTGTATCTCCAGGTAACACTATCTCAAGCAGCACAGTCTCACACTTGGGACTTTGGAAAACCCCAGGATAATTTGATATGTACATGCTGATTCTCAGGTCACCTGAAATCTCAAGCCTGAGGGGGTTGAGCTGATTTATGAGTATGATATTCTTTAATATGCCATTTCTAATAAAATAGATAAAAGGACAAGAGGCAAACTTCCCTAATAAACACTGGAAGACTGCTTAGTATAAATAAAGTATAGTGCTAGCCAGCCACCCAATTAATTACAGATAACTTGAGTAAAAGCAATGGTAAAAACAGGGGATGCTTTCTTTCATGCTGAAGTGCAGCATATAATATTATTTGCATATTTTATTCCCATGAATGGGATGAGTTTTGATCTTAATGAACACTTAGGGAGTAGTGGGCCATGAAAGAGCAAAAGCTGTTTCTGCATCATCTATGGTGAGGGCAAGGCAGCACCAGCAGAACAAAAAAGGTGGCAGCAGAGAGGTCTGTGAGCCTCTTGATGGTGCAGATGACTAAATAAAGATATAAAGCAGGCTGTAGGAGAAGGCTGTTTCCTAATAACTTACTTCCTAGTGTGTCTTTTGAATTACAAGAGAAAAAAATTAGTCATGTTAAGAAAACAAGAGGCTTAACAAATGGCACCAAACCTTGGTTTAAAGATTAACCTTTGATATGTAACTGTGAAGTGTGAAATTCCATTAACTTTCTAAGTGTGAGGCTAGTTTAGTAATTACTGTGACCCAAGAAATGAAAACAAAACAGGTAGCCAGGACCATTGAAAATCACAGGCCTTGCTCTAGTACTGGGGCATGCAACTTCTATTATCAGCACTACGAGGTGAACAGACCACTATCCTCCCAGGAACCCTGAGATAAAGCCATGTCTAGAATGCAAACACATTTAAGAAATAATATAAGAATATATACTTTCACCCCAAAGCATCTGACAAAGCAAAAGCCCCAGCCTTGATCCTGCAATTCATTCAGGCAATGCTTTGATTGCATACACTTAAGTGCTTTCTGTGAGCAAGGATCAGGTAAAAACAGCAGGACTGGCCTCTGCAAGCAAAAAAATCTGCTAGAAATGCATTGAAAGGAGAGAAATACAGACTTCCATGGTGGGAAAGTACATCACAAGACAAGGAGGGATCCTGGCTACAGCAAGCCACACCTGCACTGGTTGTTTTCTAGACCAGCAGCAGTTGTCTTTCTCTCATCTACAAAAAGATATAACAGAATTCAACTTCTCTCTTCACCTCTATTGTTCTGACAATAGTTTCCAATACTTGTGTAAACTCATAAATGTGCTTGCACTGAAGACCCCAGGATCATGTTCCGTGGAAACGTTCTGAACAATGTGCTTGCATAGAGCATGCAAGGCGGCAGCATTTTTCAAAGGCTAGAAGAAAAGTCAGTTTTGGGAAACATGATGTAATATGTCTACCTCAGGGAACAAATGGCTGCCTCGGACAAACCCAAAGTCCAATTTGTGTCCAGGGATTATGTGGGATTAGCCTCAGTGACATGGGAGATCTCACGTTCGCAGGTGATGCTTCAGTAGTCACTGCCTGATTCTAACAGCCTAATTTAGTAAGGCATTGAAACCCAAGCCCTTACTGAGACAGATCTCATGCTAACAAATGTGGCAGTGTATGAGGAAACCTTCAAATTATGTCCTTTCTGCTGGAGATACCAGTGTTATGAATCTTCCACAAGTCCATCTACCACTCTTGGGCAGCTGATCCAATGGGCATTTCTCATTTGCTTTTTAATATCAGATGGGTAACCAATTTACATTCAAATTCCCACCAAACTTTCCGATCTTCCTCCAAAATACATCAATACCTGGTTCTGTCCCTTTGTCTCTCCCCACCCCTCCACCTGTGATGCTGAAGAAGTAGGCTGTGTGCCTTTTGCAGCCACAGTTTGTTACAGCTATGGACTGATGAGGAGATTCTCTTTGACACAAGTGTGAAAATTCAGCTATGGAGATTGTTTTTTTGGGGGGCATACAATGCCCAGGGTGTGAGGGAAAAAAACTTCCATCCTTTTCATTGATTTTGTAGGCCAGTGGGAAATTCTCAGCTGTTACTACAAACACACTAAGAGGAGATCCCTCTTGTGCTGTGTATTTGAACACAGAGCTTTGTTTCATGACTAGAGCTCTTAGGTACCACAGTAATGCAAACAAACAAAACAAGAGCTATAATAGCAGTAGGCAGGACAGTCAATCCTCATAATACCCTGACAGCATTCATGGAAACTAGAAAGAGCAGAACAAATATTGGCTTGGTTGGCATTTTATGGCTTGGATTAAATTACTGAGAAGGAGATTCTTAAAGTTACTTTGTTGTATGCTATATTTTAATAAGTAAGAGATAAAAGAAAAAAATGGGGAAGGAGAAGGGCATTGTGTAAATATGGGGAAAATGATTTCTATGCTTGCTTTAAAATCTTTCAGGAGGCTATTAAGCAGGCACAAAAAAGTGGACACTAAAAGAAATCCCTGATGCTAAAACTGTATTATCTATAATGATGAAAATGGCATTTTTCTCCAGGATTTTATTCTGTCTATATTTGAGTTGTTAAGTGTGAGCAGCCACCTAAATGAGCCTAAATTTTTTTTCTTTCCTTGTAAAAAAATCTAAATGATCAAATGATCACCAATATGTCTGACAGTCACCACTGAAGCTGGATGCAAGGCTGCTATAAGCCATCCTCCCAGTGCCACGTAGCTCCCACTGATCCTGCTGAAACCACTGGAAGATAGAGTTCCTCAGGGCAACTAAAATTAAGATGGAAGTACTGGAGGTTTAGCACCTAAAAATCAAGATACTCACAGGGTTTTGTCCAAACCCAAACATTTGACTGCAGGTATATTTTTCTAATTCACCAGTACTGAAATTGTGGGAAACATACTATTGAGCAAATGATATCAGGGAAGGAAGAGCTCCACTCAGTCATTATCTTTCCTCCATCAGTTCAGATTATACATGCCACATAGTACTTGTGCTGCTCTTCCCCAGGCATGTTTAAAATCTGCTTAGGTGACTTAGAAAACCTCATAAAAATCCCAACATCAGACATTTCTCTTGAGATTCCCTAATTAGATCAGGATTTATTTTCAAAAAACTATTTTATCCCATTATTTCCACCCACAAGCACTTGTATCATTCAAAATAATGATACCACATTACACTCATATTTATTCTCTCCAGGTGTTTATGGCAATGTCTGAAGAAAACTAGGCACAGGCTCCTCAGCCTCCTAAACTTTGCTATTTTTCTGTGAATTCCCCTTTTGCTCGATCTTCAAATCACTCATACACGTGGCACCTGCTGCTGAGCACAGAACTGCAGGTGTGATTTTGCCAGAAGAACAGTAAGGTAATTACCACCTCTCTGCCCCACGATGCACCAATGCTATACATCCCAAATTACATACACTACTGCTGCAATAGATTTCCTCTTCAACACAGCATACCCCAAGTGTGCCACTCTCTAGACACTGCCACATCTGATGCCTCTCAGCCTTTTATGCTTTCCAGATTTCCTTCTCTCACTAAACACGTATCTTTTAAATTATCTTCTCCAGCTAATTGCCTCAGCTCTCCAATTTACACCTCTCAGTATTTGGCAAGAGTCCGACTTCCCTGACAATTTTCCCTTTCCTCCTTCATCCTACCTGTAAATTACTTTCGTCTTCTAACTAACCATCCGGCCTTATTATTCCATTTTGTTTTCTATACCTGAACTCCTCCTCCTTTCTCAGAAAGATTCCTCAGAATCAATATATTAATATGCTGTACTTTGGTTTCTTCAATGCACCCAATATGGTTTCATCAAAACACCCCTCCAGGCAGTGCCTTTGCAAATGACTGATTTTTTTTTTTCTTCTGCAGGTTTCTACTGGAGAGAGGAAGAAGTCTCCAGCTCCATCACAGCAAGATGGAGACCAAAGTGGATACCATGACCCTGCTGCCCTTTCCATGCTGGCACATGTGAATATTTTCTCCTCTTCCCCTCATAGGCCTGACTTTTAAATCTTCACTAAGCTGCTTTCCAGAAATTTAACATCTTTCTACTGGCACAGTCTCTTTACTGTCCATGCCTAATATTAACCTTTAATAGTTAGTTTTTAGGATCTTAATCAGTCAACACTGATTTTGTACAAATCCAAATCTGTCCAAAATCAGGTAATCATTATCTAGCACAGCCAGATTAGGTCCTTTTTCTAGATTTTTTTCTTTCTGTGCATGAACTGACCAAAACTAGAACAAAAGCATGGCAGATGTGAAGTACTAAAGTATGCTGGCAGATTCTGGTGGGCAAGGCCATGATTTTCCAGAGTCTTCCAACCTCACTACCTGTGTCAGTAAGCAAGAAGAAAACCCAGCCACAGGCATAAAAAAATTAGCAACAGGTGAACAAGGAGTGATAAGAGAGAAACATGGATCTCCATCAAAGACCCTATGAAATGAGGAGAACCAAAAGAAGTTTGATTTTTGACAAAAATTTTACAAAAGGAAGAAAAAGGGAAAGGCACATTTCTTTTGGAGCCTGACCTCTTCCCCTCCTTACAGAGGACTCTGATAGCTGGGGACTGCTTGCCTAGGAATGCATATTTGAAGAATTGCTAGAATTGCTATACATGATCCAGACTGCATTTGTACTCTCTAAGGACAGCATTTGGAACTGGTGGAATGTGGCCAGTGTACCATGACTCCCATGGATGTGGCTCTATCAGGGGTGCTGACTCCAAGAGAGATTGCACGGAGGGTGGAGTGAGAGTGGAGACCCTGTGGCTGTGCTCTGTGGCAACAACATCCACTAACACCACTTCTGATACCCTGGTGCAACAACCTAACACCCTTTGATAAAGTTATGTTCCTTGGAGTGTACTTTTTCTCATTATAATCTCATTTTAATATAAAAACCACACCTCCATCCCTAAAGTCACCCACCTCCAAGGTGCAACCCCCCCTCACGGAGGCTGCACACTGAATTTTTTGTAGCCTCTACCTTTAAATGTGAAGCCAGAGAACTTTGCACCAGTCACAATAAAGATGTGCTTGACTACAGTCACTTGAGCTCCACTTGCCAGGTAAAACTGTATCAAAATAGTTAGCTGGAGAACAGAAGTTGGGGAAGATACCATTGCAGGCAGGGACACCCCTGACCTCTGGGAGCAGTCAACAGGCTGAACCTCTCTTCCCCCCCATTGGGATGCCTTTGGGTAAGATTTGAACACTACTGTACCCCTTTTCCCTTCTCCCTTTACCTCTGTAGAGTTTCTTTAATAGTATAAATCTCTACATCGGTGTTTTCTGGGCAGGTTCCACCCCCTCCAAGAAACCTCTATAGATTACTCTATAGATTATTATAGATAACCGAGGTATTTTTTATGTGCTTCTTCTTGCAGACAGGAATCTATCACTGGCAATCCAAAAGAACTTGTATACTGTTGTATCCTGTGATTTAATAAACCACACTATTCATTAATCTTGTGGTAAGAAACCTCATTTAAGTATGGACCAAATTCCAGCGCGTGTCCATGGTAATTTCTTTATTAGTGTGGTGTCAGTGGTGCTTCTGGACCCTTGTTTTCTGGCCTGCTAAAGGTGAATTGGCCATCACTCAGAATCTAAGCTCAGCTGCTCCCAGCACCTCTAACATCTGAGGGTCAGCTGCATTGCAAGGGGGCTTATTTTCTGCCAAATTTATTTTCTTGCTTTAACGCAACAATGAATTCACACTCCATTTGTGTTCCCGAAGCCCTTCAAAAATGTTGATCTGATCTGTGGAAACGTTGCCCCTTTTGCCTTTGCTGGAAGCAGAAATTTTGCAATCCCTAAAACGTTCTAATCCTTCCCAGAACTCATACTTTTAAAGTAGACAAAGATAATAAAATATCTGTACTCATTCATGTCTCATCCCTATAGAGTGATTATATTTATTTTACTTCAAGAAACAGCAGGAACTAGATGGAAAATAAGGAAATAGGCCAATGTAAACAGCCCCAGCCCATATTCCCTGTTTTTCTCTACTGAAACCCACAAAACAGCTTTATTCCTTAATGTGGTGCATCTTCCTCATTAATATAAGATGAGAATGCACCTCTGCATTATTTAATATATTATGTATATCAAACTCCTGCAACTCATGCTTTGAAAGGCTCTTCTGTCCCTGAGAAGAAGAACGCTGCCTCCGGAGCAGCATTCATGTAACTCAGGCAAAAAGGTCCCAAGCAGCAGAGGCTGTGGTGCCATGGCAGTTTTATGGGATTTATTAATTTCTGTCTAACTTGTCCACATAAACTTTCAGTGATGCGTGATGCATGATGCAGCATGCCTGGTCAGCTTCCTCCACTCCTCACACATCTGCATAACAAGTTTTTCCTAAATTTGCTTTTGCAGTTTCCTGCAAACAGAGACAGTTTCTCCTCCATGGATGTGGAGAACACCTGAGCACTGTGCTAATTGCATACCCCTAACACCTGCCCTCTAACTCACTGCAAGAAAGCATGACATGTTTTTTCTTGTTTCTGGCTTCCCTTCACACACTATTTCAACTTTTTTACTGATGTAACACAGCGCAAGATGAAAATTGGGCCTTTCACCTTACACTTTGACACACTTTTGAAGTGCTGGCTCCAGAGGTCACCTTTCACAGGCCTCTGGCCACCTTTCACAGGCCTCAGGCCCTGGACACATTTAGCCTGAGGTTAACCTTTCATACCTCACAGTGGTTATCTTTATGCTGGGCCCACACAAGCCTTTTTGCTTCTTCAACAGATTAAAAAAAAAAAAAAAAATTTTAAAAAAATTGCTATGCTGACAAAGAGAGGCTGAGCTTGTCCTCCAAGTGGCCGTCCCAGGTGCTTGGGCAGGAGGCTGCACCTACAGCTGCTTCCTCCCCCAAAACCATGATAAAGCAAAGGCACTGATAAGAGGTGTCCTACCAGCAGGGAGGCACCGGACCTAGGTTCTCCTGGAGCCCAGGACTTTTCTCATCTGTTTTCTTTTCATTAAACACTAATGTTGTCTTTGGTTTTTGCTGCTTCTTCTGTTTATGGTTGTTAACAATGCTCTTTTATTCCCTGCCCTTTCTCAGAGGTCTGGCCATTCATCAGAATGCTGATTTTCCTGTCTGCGGGTACTGAATTTAATTGTCTAATTATGATGTCCATCCTTGACTTAAAACTCCTACACAAATCACATGAAAAGCGCATGCTGAAAATTTTGTAAGCCTGCAGGATTTAAAGCCCAGATAACTAATAATAGTAGCATAAGTTATGGATTTTTAATCTAAATGACTGCAAATGTCACAAAGCACACAGACCTCGCCCCTGCAAAGGAACATCAGTAATGAAGGTTTAGAGAGAGAATTAAGGTTAGCAGGGACAGACTCTCATATTTCCATGAAATGCAACTTCAAAATTATTTTACTTTAAAATTATCTAGCTGAATCCAGTTTGCTAGTGTTATTTTTATAACAATCTTTTAAATTCCCCTCTTCTCTTTCAAGTTATAACCCATTATTTACAGCCCAGCCTCTGCTTCAGTTAAGGGTTTTGTCTAGAAATACTAATTAGAGATCAGCTATTTCCACCACTGCCATTAACAGAAGAATTCTTAAGGAAGAGCCTAGAAACATGTTCCTTTTTTTCAGAGGCACATACAGCTTTCAGAGTGACCTTCTCACACTGACTTCATGTTGACTCAGACTTCTTTCATTCCTCTATATAATCATTTTTAAATCACAGAAATGACGCCAAAGAAACCATAAGAGTCTGACTTCTGCCACCAAAATAAATTCTGATTTAATGTCTTTGCAATGCTCAGGCACAATAGGATACATGATTAGAGCATAGCACAGTATACCCATCGTGCCTTGTTAACTGAGGATGCATGGGATACTCCCACTTAAAATTTGAACTTTGTAGCTTTTATGGGTTTAATTTAGACCCTTGGAGGGGTCATTGAGGATTTGACACACAACACCCGTTATTGTTAAAAGTGGTTTCACACACAATCATTGATCTTTAACACAGAAAATTAGCTTTTCCTAATATAACTTCTGATTTCAAAAAAATATTTTGTTTCAAAAAAATGCTAGCCCATAATTCAACTAAAACATCATGAAAATGACAGATATTTGGTTTTTGCTTTAAGGGCATGAGTCTTAAAGAAGAAGAACTGCCTGACAGTGGTTAAAAAAACCATGCCTAAGCACATGGGACTTTGACTGAAACCAGTAGGGTGACTTATAACTACCAGCATAAGGATGTGTTCAAACACTTTTCTGGATTGGGACCACAACCCAGTAGAATAAACCTAATTCTGAGTGCAGATATGCATACATATTTTAGGTGGGTTTGGTAAGAGAGACATTAAATTTGTTTGACAGATCCCTATTTAAGATGCAGATTTTACACACCAGATGCCTGCCTGAAGCTGAAATTTTTCAGGGGAAAAAAAAATCAAACAAAATCGTTAGATCATTTCTGAGAAAATATATAGTTTGATCTGACATAATTCTGACTGTTTTAATTTGCAAACCTAATCTATACCCCCTCATACTTCTTAGCAGCTCCATGAGTAAAATATAGAGGGAGAAACCTTAGTCTCCTGTTTGTGCTATGGGTATATCCTGTGCGTTCATTCCATAGGTTGAAGGCATGCACTGTTTTAAAATATAAATGTATTTTTAGTTAGTATATTAAATTCTAGGAGTAAAATAACTTTTAGATTGATTGACATAAATTTGATCTCCAGAATGATATCCAAATATATTCACTACTCCATGTTAATAAGGAGCCCAAGCCACCTACTTTTGTATACCAGTCATTCATTAAGCCTAAAAATGGCTGGTGTGGCCTGATGTAAATAGTACAAACAAAGCTATGAAATGTGTTTTTAAATTAAAACCCCCTTTTATGGCCTGGCAATGTGAAATAAATGGGCATTTGACTGTAAAGTCTGACAATACTGAATTGGCACTTCTTTTATAGCACAGATTTCACACTTATCTGCATGCTTAAGTGCTGCACTGGACAGAAATAAAATGAAAGTCAACATTCCAAAACAAACCCACAGAGGACCTGGATGAATGCTTAGTATATCAGAGGGTTCAGTCTAATAAGATGCTACAATGGAATAATCAAGGACTATCCTGTTTGCATTCAAGAAAAACAGTAATTCTGTGGCATTTATGTCACATAACTCAATGCTTTGGTATCTTGAATAAAACCCCACACTTGCAAAATGAAGCAAATTTTGAGAAAGGTGAGCTGTATGCAGGTCAGCTTTATGCAAGGATCTGCCTGATCTGGTCAACTATCAATTTTTTTCCCATGCCAAAATTTTGCAAGAATTGCTCAAAATGGGTTCCTTACAGGAAGGGCTTGTTCCAATGAATTCAGGCTGCAGTGCAAACTTAAGTATGACTCCTTGAAAGGCAGAGTATGATTTTTTTGGTCATGGCAATGGTGCTTTTGACTCAAACAGGAGGAGGAGGAAGAGCAGACCCCCTGCCAGTGCCAATGTCAGGTTCTGATGTTATCTGCACACACTCAATACACATTGAACTGCTGTAGCAACAATAAATGCTTCACCTTGCCATGCATGAGAAGGCGTATGGTAAGCGTGACATTGAGACCTCCTTCAGGTGTTTTTCCATCCTTCGTGTTCATCCTGGCCTTGTATCTTCAATACTTGAAACCAGCTTCAGTTTGGTGTTTGGTATTTTTTGGGTTGTTTTTTTGTTTGGTGTTTTTTTTTTTTCCTATATCACCTAATCAACCTACAAAGAGAGGAAGAGAAAAAAACCAGTGAGTGGCTGAAGCCATGCTGAATTGAGAATATCATGTTGTACAAACCAATTAACATTCCTCCCTTTGATTAAACTACAGTTTAGTGCTGAAAAGGCTCCTTTGATTATCATTCCTCCCCAACCAAATCTTTAGCTCTTCACCAGTTACCAGATAAAATCCCTTTTGAAACCTTAAGTATTCTCTTAACTTGTATTTTGAAGCTGAAAGTACACATCACAACAGATTGAAATACAATTTTTCTTCTAAACAGCAGTTTCTCTGTTAACATTTGTAGTGTGTATAAGAAGTAAATATATGCATTTTTACATGTGCCTGGTACTGTTTTGTCTCCCTGCTACCACCTCTTTCTCTTTTTGCTGTTGTAGAAGAGAGATTTTTGTTTTCTCTCCAGCTAGAGAGAAATTAATTCTGAGCCTAAACACTGATCCCTGCCAGCAACAGTGGATGACACATTATCAAAGACATCTGAGTAACTAAGAGCCACTTGCTGATGTAAATCTGGGCACTGTCTGATTTCGTTTTTGTCTACCAGGCCCAGAGGTGGCTCTGTCCCTCAAAGGCCAAAGCTAAGCCTCATCCCTAAGCAGAAGGAAGATTTTTCCTAATTCCTAATGACAAATTGCAGATTTTCAGTCATTTACAAAGCCATAAATATATAAAAAAAATGCTAATGAAAGCTTCAAGGGCTGGCTTTGAAAGGATAAACAAGATGCATTATGAGTTTGTTAATGCAAGGACATTTATCAGTACAAACAAAAATGGGGGCAGGAAGGAATATTACCAAGGGAAGACAAATTCCACAGAAAAGGAGGATTAGAGACTTCTTATTCATCTTTGTCCTTTTCAGACCTATCTGAAAACCTTTAAACAGGCATCATGCCTCTCAGTAACCATCCCTAAGTAATGGCAACCCTCCTATGCTTTGCATCTTGGAGCTTCCCTAAAATTTGTCTAGCTTGGACACTGGCTAATGAGCACCCCTAGGGGCAACCATTTTGTATCTCAGAGCATACAGCAGTCTCTCCCCGTGGTGGAAAGCTGTTGTCTCCTTGTGGAGACTGCTCAGCCATGGAACCAAACTCCTGGAGGGACCTATGGGATCACGCCCCTAAAAACATTGGAGATAGTATCATGTAGATTGTTTCATCAACTGATTAAACTCTCTTAAGAGCTACTAAGCACTGCCATATTAGACCAAAGTAAATCCCATCTTAGTTGAGTATGTTATGTGTGAGAGAACTCAACAGGAATGCTTAAAAGAGCACAAGGAGCACGTAGAGTCATCCCTGATAAGAGTTGCTGAGCTGCAGCAATCAGTGATTTGGGTTCTATGGAAGACTGCATCCAGATCAGTATTTTCAAGAGCCATTGGTAGAGCACTGCTCCATGAATTTGTCTAGTTATTTCTTCAATCCATATGTCTGGTGTCCAAAAGTTTTGGTCTCACAGGTTAATTATTAGTGTGGAAAAAAAGTGCTCCACTTGAATGGCTTGAATCTGCTGGCTGTTATTTCCATCTGTGATACATTTTGTCCTCTGTGTTTTATCAGAAGACCACTTCAGGAAGTCACTCCTCTGGTGGCTGCTCCTTTTTGCTTCACCCCAAGCCTGCAAATGGCTCAAGTATTCCTGATGCTTTTTGCAACTGGGAAATACATTGGAAAATGCAGAGTTCTCTCTCAATTCCCTGCAGGAGTACTTAGAACCACAGAGAGCTTCTGTGCCTTCAGTGACTGCAAGAGGCAGACAGGCTTGAGGAGAGGTGAAAAGAAAGAGCAACTTAAACCCCTCTTTCCTGAAAACAGATTAATTATTTGCCACAGTGGAGCAGCTCCTGCCTACCTGCTCCATTTCTAGGGCTGATTTTCCCTATCCCACTGGACTCAGTGTATTTCATACCACATGCTCTATCAGCCAGACTACAGGCACTTTACAGAAGCAGTATTGGCCATCTGAGCTCTCCAAGAAACCCATGGTAGTTTGGGGCATGCTTGGAAGGTTTCACCCAGTGGATGTGTTTCAAGTAGAAGCAAGGTATTTAGGATCTTCTCTGGATCAAAGTTAAGCCAGGAAGATATGTTTGTAATAAATCCCCATGTGGAAAAAAATAATCTCAGACTAGGTACAGGTTTACAGTTGCCATGGCCTTTTGCTGCTGTGATACTACAGCAGTATGCTCTATTGTTGAAAAATCTGGGAGGAAAGCCTTTTTCCAGACAACACACCAACCCCCACTCAAGCATGACCTTTTCAAGAGAAAAAATTAAAAATAATCAGCATTTTGAGCTGCTTTTGGGTTTTTTTCAAAAACAGAGGTTAAAAATGAAATTCCACTTCAAGTATTGTTAAACATATCACTGTCATCAAATTTTTTGAAGGATTTTGTTTTTGCCCCTAGTCCCAACAAGCTCAAACTCTAGCACCTGGTACTGAGAAGGAGAACAGATGCCTGGGGGAGGGCTGAGAGCATGTGTGCCTGCAACGAGTTAGGCAGCTGTGTGAGACAGATACAAAGGGAAAGAATTCAAAAAGGCAACCTCACATGATAAGGAAGAATACATGAAACCTACACGTATACCATGAAGAGAGAAGAGTTTTTACTGTGCCAGCTAATTTACAACTGCTCCAGTTTTCTTGAGAGCCTAAGTACTCTGGTAAAATATTTACAGCTTTGCAAAGTTAACCTACGGGACTGTTAATTACCAAGTTTTAAAGACAGATTAAAATAAAATGCATTGGTTTTGTTTATTATTTGTAAATAATGAAAACCAATTTTCCCACAGGCATCATCAAAAACACATGCTGGTCTAGTTCTCTGCATGTGTAGAGATGTCAGACCATGGTACAAGGAGGAGAATGGTTTTTTCTACAAAGGCTCCTACCAGCCACCAATGCATCCACGCATTTATAAACCTACTGCTGTAATGTACGAGTACATCATGAGTACTTAATAAGTGAAATAATTTCCCTCTCTTTTGCAAAATCAGTATTATGAATGATTTACTGTGTTCCTGGCTTATGCTTGCCTCTCTGTGTGAGCAAACAGAAGAGTATTCAGTCTTCATAGGGCTTTCCATTCTCAGGCTCTGTCTGATGAGATCCCATAGTTACCCTGAGGGCTTGGAAAGTTGAGTCTTAGTCTACAAAAAACCCCCAATGTATCCTACATGATACCAGAGGAAAGTCAGGGGACTACACAGGTGAGTAAAGAATATCACGCAGGCAGGTAGGACCAGAAGGAGGTTGTTGCCAGGTGGGTGTTGGTCTCTTTTCCCAAGAAACAACCAACAGAAGAAGACAGCCTTGAGGTAACAGCCTCAAGTTGCACTAGGAGAGGTTTAGATTGGATATTTGGAAAAATTTATTCACCAAAAGGGTTGTCAGGCACTGAGACAACCTGCCCAGGGAAGTGACTGAGTTACCATGGCTGAAGGTATTTAAAAGATGTAGATGTGGTGCTTAGGGACATGGTTTAGTGGAGGACTTGATGTGTGCTGGGTTAATGGTTGGACTTTATGATTTTAAAGGTCTTTTTCAACCAAAATGATTCTACAATTTAATGACTACAATGCACAAAATACAAAATCCAGGGCTCTGGATTCTGAAATATCTGAAAATCTCCAGGTAATACTACTACTACTAATAAAAATCATGCCCAAGGAACAAAGGAAAGCAGATCAAATTAGATAGTTTTCATTATAGTAGATCATGGCCATCTGTGGGGCTGAGCATGGACTTTTGAGGACATTTCCACTTCTGTTAGTCATGTAAAAAATGAAAATTTCTCTTTAGGTAGAAAAAAGGCATCCAAATGCATTAATAAATGCCAAACCACCACACGTGGTGGACACGTGGTCTTATGCAAATGCCTTTTATCTGTCAGCATTTGTTTCTATACATTTTTTGAAATTTGCTACATGGCACGTCCTGTGTGCTCACTAGGCATTACATAAGGACCACCCATTTCCTAACATGGCTTTTCAGTAATGGTTGTTACAGTAAGCAACTAAAGCAATAAGCAGCTAAGCCATGTGTTCATCAGATGACTAGAAAGAACAACACGGTTCCTCAAGGGCTTCACTGAATTAATAAAGGTTGCAAGATGAACTACACAGCTGAAGGGCAGTACCACAACCCACACGCAGCACATGAGGTTAGGAGTCCATGGGGCTGAGGGGGTGGTGTGGGGTGGCTGCCTGAACCCTAAGACATGGAAAGTCAGCCTCATGACCCCCTTTCTTCCTACCCCTCAAGCCTGCTAATCCTCTTCCTAGAAAATAAGCAGGCCATTGCAGAGAATATGGCTACACAGTGCTGAAATACAAACACACACACGTTTTAAATCTTGAAGGTGACCACTTCAGGTGTGTAGGATAAGAAAGCCTTTGAGTCCACAGCAGGCAGGGATACCAAAGATGAATAAAATCAACAAAGTGGCAAGGTAAACATCAGGCAATTGACATTTGAGTTTAAAGCCAAGATAAATTATTTGGCATCCAGGAATTTGCCAAGAAACTACTCATCTAGAAGTGAGGGAGGAGGCATAGAGAGTATGTATGGGGTAAACTGGGACAGAGCTGCACAGCCACAGCAGTGTGCTGGAAAGGAAAGAAATGCAGAGAAGAGATAAGGAGAAAGGCATGCAGAGAGAGAGAGATGAAGTTTCAGATGGCTGATATAGACAACAGTGTGAGAAGATTCAATGTGGAATTAAGAACCAACTGGAAACGAGATCTAGTATTTGAAATCTTGATCATATGACTGTTAAATCTGAGCCTGTCAGGAAAGATGAAACTGGCCAGAGCACCCAGCACAGCATTCCCTGTGACTGAGCCTCAGAAGGGACTCTTGAATGTGATTATGGTGCTTCATCACCATCAACAAAAAGATGTAATTATGTAAAAAGCAAGAAAGAATCCCCAGATGAAATTCAAAAGAACAAATTCCAGTTGTTCAGCTGGAACAAAAAAAAATGTAAAAAAGAAAAAAGAATAGGGAAAATTACAGTCATGTTCAGCAGAAGCCATATCCAATTTATATGAGGGCATTCAGCCTTATATGTAATGTTTAAAATAAAAAATGTCTGTCACAGAGATGTTCATGCTATCAAATTAAGGAATAACCATTTTTCTTTCAAGTTCTTCATTCAGCTAAGCAGTTATCTATAGCTTTTTGCTGGAAAGTAACATCTCTGGCTATCAAAGGGCAAAACAGTGTAATTATACAGGAAAAAGCTGGCAGAAGTTAAGAAAACTCCCACAACCCAAAGTGACATCAAATGCAAAGCCAGCTTCAGTTGTATTTAGTTTCAAGGATCTTCTTTTCAGAAATGGCGAAAGGTGACAACAATAAACAGCTATTTACAGTCTTAACTGAAGCAAATGAAGACGACTGGACATTTGCTAAACATACACTTCTGTTTCTGTATCAACTGAAGGATGAAGACATCTACTGTTACAAAACCATATCATTGTGAGATTACTAAGAACAAAAAGCTCACAGGATGCCCACTGTAACAGCAATATAACAGTAAGAACAATGACAACTTATCAGATCTTGTCTCTCCCAATAATAACTATTTGGAAAAGCAGAAATCATGCTTTGAAACACTGCAGTTTTATAGAGAAACCTCACCAGGAGGTTCATCTGATTAATGAACAATAGATAAGGAAGCAGGTGCAGTATTAACCCTTCCACTCTAACAGTTCCATCTCCCAGATTACTAGAGAGAACTGTACACAAATGGATGAGGTTATGTATTTTATTTACATCCTTATCTTTTATGTCCCAAAGTAGATTTAATGTTAATCCCCAACTCTTTAATGAAGTGAACAAGATCTGAAGAACCTGGCTCCATTAAACTGCCATATCATGGTCCATTTTAAGTAAGTTGGTAGCTGGGATGGATCCAAAAATCCAGAAATGAGAAAATCAATCCTGTCTGTTAACAGAACAAAATTTGTATCTGTGTGTCAATTAGTAAAATGGGTTTCCACTAAAAAGACAAAATAATATAAAGGAACAGCTCATGAAGGAAATTTAAACAAGCAATAGAGAGAACAAGGTTTAATGGAAATTCATAAATGACATTCAGTGAGATCTAAATGACAGCTAATAGGCAAATAAGCTGAATAGGGGGAACTGAAAGAGCAGCAATTGATAATAACAATATATGTAAAATATCTGTTTTACAAAAGACATAGTAAATTCTTAGCTCAAAAGTCAAGGGGGATTAAAGAGCAGCACGTTATTCTACCATTTAACAGCTACAGATGAAAGATAGTTACCTGCCTTTGCAAGCCATGTGCTTCTTTTATGAATTATTGTAAAAGTCTCTCTATGTCTAGGTATCTGGAAGTAGCAGGTTTGCCACAGATGTGAAACTGGTAAGGAAACAACAGTCTGAAAAACTCACAGAACAACTTTAAAAGGCAGTAGAAAGTATGAAAACTGGCAAACATTCAGAAGAGCTGCCTTCTGAATGTAATTTTATGAAGTATGTGAAGCTGTACTAGTTTTTCCTTGAGGGGTAAGTTTAATGCTATTTTGTCAGAGGAAGAACCTATTCTACCTATAGAAGCTGTCTTCGTATTCTCCCTAAAATGAGAATTACCTTGTATGACTAATGTCTCATTTGCTGAAGATCACTAGATATCAAATGATCTTTGAAGAGAACAGCAAAAGATTAGAGACTTTTTTTTGTTGTTGTTCCCAACTGATAGATGTTTAGCTATGGAACTTGAGGTATATGAGCTCCATTCTTTAAATGGACCACTTTTACACAAACCAGTCAAAAGGTATATGCTTCAGGCAAGGCACAGTTTGTTTCTTTTTTGATTTATTAAAGGAAATAAACAGCAACATAATTATTAACTCTTCTACTTACTTTCTGTAAAGCCTTTTGAGTAAACAACATGGTATCATGAACATATTACAAGAAGAAAACTCACAGAAGCACAATAAAAGCTTATCTCATTGTTCACTAACCTATTTTCTCATGTCAGCATTCAATGATGAATTAATTATCTAATGTGAATAAATATAAAAATATTATGCTGTGTATGAATAGGCACCCACACAATCTCTGCCAAAATATTGAAAGTTAACACTTCTGAAAACATCACATGTCAAAAAGGTATTAAATGTTATCAAATGCCTGGAAATAAAATCTCAGGAAATCTAGAAAAGCTGGATAACAGCCATCAGCAAATGCCAAATGGATCTGGGATCCTGAGGGAAGTAATTTGCAGGCTATGGAAAATGCAGTGATTCTTTTGCCAATGATATCTTCCATCTTTCAAGTACTCTTTTTTTTTTTTTTTTTTTTTTTTTTTTTTAGAGCATCTTTATAGTTTGCCAGAAACTAATAAAAAAGCACCAAAGTGTGCACGCCAATACTTTGTAGAGCTCCATCAGCCAGCTAACTGGTCTGGGTATCTGCAGCCAGGTAGCTAAAAGCTCTTGTAGATAGAAACTGCTATGTTAGGCTAACGAAACATAAACACCTCCACAAAACAGGAAATTTGTGGCAGCCCACCATAAATTATTCTACACAAATATTCTGCAGGAGCATTCAACAAGTTCAGGATGGACCAGAAAGTGCTTTCTTTCAGTTCATAATGGCACATGATTGGATTACCTGCAAGCTCTATCATGGACCTGGTAGTCTGCAAGATCAGGGAAGAGCATAAATGCATGTGTTAGATGAGCTATCTACTGAAGAATAATTTCTAATCATAGCTTTAAGCACAAAATCAGCTTTACCTGCCCCTTTAACCCGTGGCTCCAAAGCCCTTGAGTTTATCATTGTATTTCTCAAATCTTTTTTTGTTTTGTTTTTGTGTTGCTTAAATTTTAAAACAAATCTTTTGCTTTACTTGCTTATGTTTAACTAAGAATAGACACAAGAACTAACTTGCATTAATCATTCTATATGGTCTGAGATAATAAATTTAAGGAAGAAATGTATGTAGAAGCCACAGAAAAAGTGGGGGCAAAAACCTGAATGTACCACCAAGAGTATCAGAGCTGTCTCTCCAGAACAGAGATGCTTACAAGAATAACTTGCCATATAAGAACAGATTTTCATTCCACACCTGTTCCTGGAAAAAAAACCCTATATTCCAATGACCTAAACATGGTCAATGTGTGTTATATTTGTTATCTCTGCTGCCTAAAGTTGACTGCCTGACCTTGACATTTCGTTAACTAAATATTCGTATTTTGAAATAAGGTTTTAATTTTAAATTTATCTCACTGTATATCAAAGCAAATAAAATGACTAAAAATAATCTGGGGAATACAAACTTTGTTGATTTAAAAAGAAATGCATTTGCACCAAATGAAAGGGGGTCAGCTTAAGCAGATGTTTCTTTTTCCATTTTTTAAAATCTCAGAGAGAACAGAGAAGTCACTCACATGGTCTATTTCCAAGATATTATAAATGAGCAAGATTTATATAGATATATAGAAAGATACATTATGCATATTTGCATAGAATATGACTAAGTGCTAAAAAATAAGCAAGGTACCTTTTTTACATGACAGATGTGGACAAATGTTAAAAGTTTACTAGAGCATAATCTAATAAACAAATATTTAGAGCATAATCTAATAAACAAATATTAAGAATAGCATGATTTTAAAATGACATTTTATCTGTAGTAAAAACAGTCTCACAGATGTAAAGAAGAATTATCATTTTCTTTGCAAGCACATACAAGATTACAGACAGCTTCTTATTGATCAATGGAAAAAAATGCCCCAAATCAAAAGAATAGACCAAGAAAGACAGGACCTTCTTTAATGGGAAATGTAAAACCATCAGGTATGTTCCCACTGGGAACAGAATAAACAGATATTTCATTCTGTATGTATTCTATGTAGCTGAATTTTTCTAATCTCATCAATGTCAAAATGACATCTGCCTTAGAATATATATTTGCCCAACCTATTTGTAAATTATATGTTATGTAGACATATCCAGTTCAATAAACATGAGTCAGTTTTTTCACTAAATCCAGTTCAAAACATGGCTGTTGGTTAGGGAAAAGAGGTTAATGATAAAAATATATTTTACTTCATTAAAGAGAAAAATATTATATATTGAGATAATTGAATCTCTGGCACAAACAAGCAAAAATATCATTTTAGTAATCACCTTATTATGCTGTTTACAAGGCTGTGCTTTGAAAAATCCATTCAAGCTCCCTAGATAAATAAAATAGAGGAAAAAAGGAAATCCACATAGCACCTATGGGAAGGAAGAGCATGCACTCCCATCCTTCTGTCTCGATTGGATTGGTACCAGCCTCTGGCATGTGAGTCACAGACTCCCCTCTGGGACACCCCACTCGTGCTTGCTTCATGAAAGGATGGGTTTGGACTCATCTAAGAGAGAGAATCTGGTCCAACAGGATCACAGCTGTAACAGCTGCAATTATGGTTGAGTGGCTGAGTGACATGAAGTGCTGCAACAGTCAAAAGGATAACAGGGAAAACAAAAAGCAGAATTGCAATGTCCTGCCAGGTTGCTAGAGTTATTGCCTTCAAAACTCACACTCACAAGATGAATATTTAGGTTCTCAGTCACTGATGGTTAGTTAAAACATACAGCATGATAAAAATTTCACTGTGAGAGACAGGACCATGCAGCGGGTAAAAACCCCCCTTAAGTTCCCAGAGCTTCCTTTGAAACTAGATTAGAAAAACAAAACAAAACAACAAGAAGATAACGAAAAACCCCAACAACTAGACCACAATAAATGACTCACTTAAGGGCAGTCAATACTCAGAGTAAAAAGCCAAACGCATGCCAAGTTTTAAGTGACTTAAATCAATATTTTTGTCACTGATTTAAACAAGGAGAATCTTTACAACTCAAAACTGATTCTAATTGATGAACTATTCAAAAGTGAAGAAAAATCAAATAGTTTATTAATTAATGACTTCAAAGTGCCAGCTGTAAACTATATCTTGCTCTAGCACAGGTGAAAAAAAACAGCTAAGGCTATCCATTTGCTACTTCCATCCAGCCTTTGCAAATAAAAGAGCCTAATTTTGCATAAACAACTCATTTTCTTTGGAAAGTTACTCGGTTGAAACAGTGCTTCATGAAGTATTTGCCCTTTTGTCCTTTTCTTTCAGTCCCTTTCCTTACAAATACATGCATGCCCACCTACCTATACACCCATATATACACGTATATGGGGTCACTGACCAGTTTCAATATTTTGAAGACACACAGGGGTGTCTGGTGTTTCAAGAGCCACAGCCTAAAGAGAGGCACAAGGCTGTGGTGCCATCACAGGAGAAGCTTTGTTGTGAGCCCAGCAGTGATTGATCCCCGTGGGGCTGGTAGCAGGTGGGTGGGCAGATGCCCACTGCTCATCCCACTGCTGACAGCCAGACCCACCATGCACTCTCCTCACAGCAAGCATCACAGGAGAGTAAGGTGAGAGGAGCAGGGTCTGGATGTGAACTAGTGTGACCACTACAAAAGCCCCCATGTTGGCAGGGACTCCTTACAAAAGGTGCTTTAAGGAGACGTAGGATACAAATTTTGATTTTTCTCTCCAGCTGCTCCAGTAGTTTTCCAGCTCCCACACAACCCTACTGCCTTTAACACAGTTTCACAGTGTAACTGGATGTGGAATTTGGCCCTGTGTTCTTTATGAATACAAGACAGGATCTGTGCTGACACGAAGGATTTGGTGCTGCCCTTACCATCCCACCTTTGGCTTGGGACTACAAAGCTGCAGAGACATACTGAGGAATAAGTTACTATCAATTAAAAAGAAAATAAAACATAAAATAAAATTAAGCATTAATGAAGTTCTGGTAGGATCTACAGCAATAACTAGAAGAAAGCATTAGCAGCGCATTTGTGACAGTCAATTGGAAGGACTGAAGATATTATATAAGGGAAGACCTTATATAGGAGCAGGAAGATATCAACTTGAAAAAAAACAGGGAAAAAATGTATGGCAATAAATTTATGATAAAAGTAACAAATTTACATTACACTACATTTACAATACAAATATGACAACTAAGGAAAACCAATTCTTAATAATGAGTCAAATCTTGAAGGCACTGATACAGAAGACATGAGAATGACCTAAGGCTGCAATTAGAGGTTGAAAACCTCTACTTTTGGAGCAGGAGAAGAGGAAGCAACCCCCATTCACATAACGGTATCCTCTTTTATATTTGGATCTGGACACTCAGTAACCACAGGAAAAAAAAAAAGTAAAAGCGGGTCAATGAAAGGAGAGTAGAAAAACTACTAATAGAAAATTAAAGAAAGATGGAGGAGGAGCCTAGACAGCAACAACTAAGTCAGTATTCAAAATAGGGAGCTGGTCTTGGAGGGAGCCAAAGAAAAGGGTAGAAAGTAATGTGCTGCAAGCAGGGCTGGCTGGCAAAAGGATGATTTCAGAAGACAAACTTAAAACTCAATTTCCATCTCAAAAACCTGTTTGGGCTATCTCTCAGGCTGAATGATGTTCTCCAGAAGTAGCAGTGCTTCCGTCATTTCCACATAAAAAGGTTGCATAAAGCTTCCTGGAAACTTTGTAAGAAATATCCTGCAGAGAGCTGAGACACTCAGCACTGGGAATGCTGGATGAGATCTTAAACAGAATTTAGACACACAGTGCCTGTTACACAGGAAATTCCACCCTGCAAGGTTTGCTTTCATTCCAAAGTGACCAAAATAATCAAATTTTGAAACAATTTAGTGTGTAGGTGAATTTGTGTGTGTTTTACTATAATTTGATGATCCAAAGAAGCTATTTTGCTACAACTAAATTTTTGGACAGACAACTTGTTGGTTTTGTATTCTTTTATGTATAACATATCCTAAAGTAAAAATTTCTCTTCACAATGGAAAACCAAAATGGCACAATTTTACAATTTTGCTAAGGCAGTACAGACAGTCATTATCAAAGTCTTGAATTTAATTTTTTTATAAGGAAATCAACACATTCCCACAGAACATTTACATATTGCCAAATGGAAAAAAAAAAATTGAAAATTTTCTATCTGCTCTTACATAGACTTGCTTTGGAATGGGAAGGAGATAGAGCTGAATGAACTGATGAGGTCTTCCCAGTCTCCAGTTTCCAAGACTTTTTACATTTTTTTGTCTCTTTTCCATTTTTACAAGAGCCCTGGCATTATTTTTATTGAAGTTAAGGAGAGAAGGGATGTTTTAGAGATTTTTTCTTACTATTAATTAGTCAATAAGTAAGCTAGCTTGCCAAGAGAAAAAGGAGGTCATACAGTATTCAAAAAGATACAATACTTGTTTTCTTATTTTCCCCTCCAGTGCTCTGCATTGAATTCTGAAAAGCCCCATTTCAGATTCTGCACTTTGCTATTGCACATGTAATAATAGGACACACTGGCCTTTGATACAATTCTCTTCAGGGAACAAAAGTTTCCTTTGGCACAACTACAGCCACTGCTTGTTGTAGGTTACGCATATCTTTCCAGTCAAGCATGATTAATAACTGTTAAAAAAAGTGCTCATGACCCATGGCAAGTATTCTTTCAACTATAATACCAGCATTATGGGCTCTGAATCTCAGTAATTTTAAAATGTGCTTCTACAATGGAACTATAATTTAATTACTTTTTCTGCAGCCTGTTCCATTTTGTTTCATCACTTTGCACCATGTGCTTGGCAGCTTATGGAAGACTGCATCTGCCTTCAGGATTATTTCACTGGGCTCTTTCGACATCTGTTTCTGAAAATGACTTTATTTGCAGAGGCATAAAGAATAATCAGAGACTTGTTTAATCCAGACAAATTGGAAGAGAGACACAGAATTGGAGTCTGGGTAGAGAAGAAGGAAAAAGAGAAAGCAAATCTATGCTGTATGCTGCAGAAGACATCAAAATAATCTGGTCTGTTCCTGTGCTTCTGAACATGCTGTTATATGATGGGTGAAATGATACATGAAAAGACGAGTCACTAAGTCAGTTCCTTTTCATGTTTGGGTGGAGTTCATAGATGCCTCCATAAGCCATTTGAACTAAAGCTTCATGTTGTGCTTGATCAGTTTAATATAATTTTCATGAACTACATTTGCAACCTCCTCCTGTGGGAATCACAAAGCAGCCTGACATGATCTGTAGCAGTTGACAAAAGATCCCATAATAAATGAGCTAAACACAGGCTCCAGCATGACCTGATACCCTTCCAAACACATCTACAGCCAACACCTGTTGCTGAGTGCCATAGCATGGACCTCTGGGCACAGAGTTTGGCAGTAACCCTGATGAGCAACTTCCCACATATTAGCAGACATAAACTGGGTCACCTGTGTATCAGAGGAGCAAGTTCAAGCTATCTATAAAATAGATATCTATAAATATATCTATATAATATATCTATAAAATGCCTATGCCCTGTATTAGACACCATCGAAATCACCAATGGTGACTGCCATTTATTTTGCCATGTTATGGGTGGGTTTGTAAATCCACAAACCAGCACAAGTATTTAGAGAAGTGCTTTCTAACAGATCACAGGTGTTGGGCAGGTTTTGTTTCATTCTTTATTCTTTTTGTTTATTGTTTGCAGGGAATAAACAGATACTTGTCAAGAAGCATCCCCTGCCTCAGTAAGGAGGAGCTGCAGGAGAGCACCTCAGGCAACAGAACAGTAACAACTGAAGAAACCATAGAACATGGCTCTAGGGACCAAGGACACTAAAATTCAAAGCACCAGAGTGAGCAAACCATAATAAAAGCAAGCAAAATGATCTCAAACACGCTCTCACTTTCAAGAGTTTAGAATCTTGCCTGCCTTGTTGCTCCTTTCCTTTCGCAGATTTTTTTCTTTGTTATTTGCCGGTCTTCTGGGTTCTTTTGCTCTAGCAAGCATGTCAGGAACAGTCATAATGAATAGATTATTGAGCTGGCTTACAAACATGTATTTTTTCTAGGAATTACTTAACGACAATCCAAAAGGAGGCCATACAGTTCTTAGAATAATAATGAAGAAAAACTGTTGTCCCTGAAAATAATAGGTATCACACAAAGAAAATAGTTGGACTTAAACAACTTGGTAACAGCCTGATTCCCATAGCTCTGTAGCCCTAACTAACTGTCACAAGCATTTGTGTTTTCCTTTCCCATATGGCCAGACTGACTCTTGCTCCAGTCCAGACCAATCCCAGCTTTCTTCTCGGACTTCATCCACCCAGGGCACGTAGCTCCCTGCACCCCCAAAGATTCAGAGGTGCCTGTGCACTGTTTCCTGTCCCTGTGGGAAGCTTCCAAAAAGGAAGGACGAAAATTTTCTCCTCTTCTGTAATCCATCACTTCACCTTTCCTCAGCTACATCCAGCAGGTGAGCCACGGATGTTGAAAAGCTCAAAGCTTCCACATTGCTGATCTGCTTACAGGCAATACAAGATGCAGAGCTCCTCTGGCAACTACATGTCTAGGAACTTGGCAAGACTGACAGACCACATTTGGAAGCCTGGTTATTTTCATAGAAGATGTAATCCTAAAAGCAAACATCTCAAACTTTTGGAAAGAAATACAGAGCAAAACAGAACTACACAGCTTAGAAAAAGGAAAAGAATCATCAGTGATGAGTATTTGCTAAAGAACACTCTGAAACCCAGGAGAATAAGTCTCACTCCCCTCATTCCTCACTAACACCCTGATATCTCTCTGATATCTGAAGAGGTGAAGATATGATTTCACCTATTCACAGGTTTTTATTCAACTAAAACAGGTGGATAAGCTGCCCTGAGAGAGAGACATTTCAGAGGCACGGCATGCCTGTGAAAATACTATTAACCGTGATTATTAACAATTATTTTCCCTTTTTAAAAATTTTTATATTTTTTAAGATAAATTCACTTCCTTTCCTTATTTTTCATCTCAGAATTGTGGGCTGTAACATAGTAGCTGCACAGGGCCTATGGCCATACAAAGAAAATAGTCATTGTTTTTCTACAGCTTCAAAGTAAACCGTACACAGGAAAAGATCTGCAGAGGGTTATTACAATTTGACAAGACTTCATTGTCTTGCCAGTATTTCCAAAGAACAAAAGCCATCACGCTTAATTAAATTTTTTCCCTAAGGCATTTATAAGAATTTCTTGCTTAACAGCCAATATGAAAATAGGTTTGCCTCTGAAGTACCAACTAAGGACCACTATGGGACAAGGAGTAGATGTCTGTGTTGTACTGCTGGTCAGATGTTCCATAAAAAGTGTCCTTAAAGACAGGGTAAGTGTTTGGCCATACAGGTGTTTACCTTAGCTTAGACACATGAACCTGGGATAAAGATTTGGAGCTGTTGATAGCAACTGAAGAGACACAAGACAACATAACCTCTTAAGCACTGATAATAAAAGCAGTTTGCAAGGTCAGGGCCATGTCAGGTCTGGGTAGCATGGGGTGAGTGGCTCTTTATGCAGGTTACTTTAGAGAGCAACACAGTTGTGAGCTTGTTTGCCTGTGCTAATGCCAATCTGGATGCCAGTACCTGCTGAGATGTTTGGAGGCTGGGTACATGTTTCAGTAAGCAACTGAGCCAAGTGTTGAACAGTCTCCTGTCAGCAGGATGCAGACAGGAAGGGGGAATGAGGAAAGAGTGGGAGATGCACCCTGACTCCAAGAGAGACGAGGATCACGTGGAGCTGACTTGTTTTCCTCCCAGATATGAGGAAGCCAAAGGAGAAAGGGTGAAAGGATGACATCAAGTCAGAGAAAGGTAGTTTTGTCATAACTTGATGAGGGACAGAAGGTGCCTGATGCTGCAGAAAGCAGAGGACACGGCAGCGAGATAACTTGGCTATAAATTTTTCATTTCTCCAAGGAGGTGATGAAGGTAGCATCAAGAGAATCATAGAAAGGAACTCAGGAAGAAATCAGACTCAGGAAGTGGCAGGAAGAGCAGTTCATGCTGTGTCCAAAGACATTTCTACCAAACTCCAGTCAGAGAAATTCAGTTTATGCAAAATCCCAACATGCCTTTTACCCACCATCCTGTCTTAGGCAGGGCACGGAATGATTTTTTGAATACACTTTGAAGGCAAGAGTGGTAACAGGGAGTAGCTCCTCCAAAAGTGAAATCAATGTATGTCAGTAGAAACAGCAGAGAGGCTAAGTGTCTAGATGCTGTCAGGTCCATACTTGTTCAGGTGCAGCTGACTATATAACTCGGTGATTTAGGCCCCTTAATCCAAACACAAAGAGGATCCTGGAATTTGCCCAATGTGGGCTCAGCTGCAGTCAAACCACCACACTATCAAATGTAACATGAAACAAATTATGTCTGCAATCATTCAATCTTAAAAAAAGATCATAAGCGTATGACAGTCATCCCCCAGTATCTACCCAGAGACTGTCTGAGACTGACTGAAATCAACTAGTTACACCCAGTGATGTACCTGAAGAGCTAAACTGTTCAATAGAGCTGCCCTTAGGTCACTACAGAAGGAGGACCACACTATAGTGTATTGACTGTTCTTCCACCCTTTCCCTTTGACATGGTCCATAAAAATTAACCATTTTCCTTGCAGCATTTAAGGAAATCTTATGAATTTCTTTCTGAGGCTCCATTTCTCAACTGTGTAATTGATTTCATCTACAATGTATACATACATCCTTGAAGTGAAATTAGCTAAGAGGGGATGAAATGAAAATGGACCCTGTTAGTAATGGGTGGATCTAGTCCCTGTCTGAAGCTATTTTCCACCACAGTAGGGGAAGAAATAAGATACAGAAGAAAAATAATCTGTGTAGGAGGCTTCTCTGTGCTCTGCTTAATTAACCACTGTTTGATATGAGGAACACACAGCAGGGTGCACCTTCATGTCTGCACACGTACTTACATACAGGACCAATGTGGACTAGTAACAGGGTTGACATATTTTCTATAAACTGGAACTGACACCAAAACATTGCCAACAGGAACTAGTCTTCATTAATTTATAAAACAAGTCAAGATTTTCCCAGACTGCAACGGCTCTGAGCCTATTTAATACTGAATTCATGAGCAGGATTTTTTTCTTCAGGATCTTTGTCTTCAATTGCTACCATGAAGATGACTCACTGTCTTTGCGACAGCACTCAGCCAAGCTATCTAGTCTTCCCAACCTGTGCTGTAATATAAAATCAAGATAATTGAGAGATCAGCCATGCAACACACATATACATATATATATATTAATTCTGATGGGGCCCAACATACATAAAGCTGCCTGTGTTAGCCCCAATGCTCCCACAGTGCTGAGAGATAATATTCTGATCACACAAAACGCAGCAGCAACCACTGTTTTATCACACAGTTGTTCTAGACACAAATGTCAGATTATGTGTTGTTCTTGCCAGTGCAAATGTCAGTTTGGATCGTTCACAGGCTACAGACGTGCCTCAGGTTACCCTGGGTCCCATGGGGAGCTGAGGCATGAATTCTCAGCACCTTACAGGATGAAAAGCCTTTGCTGCTGTGATAGGCAAGAGTACGTTGATCCTGCCTTTCTGGCATGAAGGAGGCCCAAATAAAATGTTCCGACCACTAAGATTCAGGATCAAACAAAAGCAAGGCAAGACGACAACTGTGGATATGTAAAACTAATAAGCCAGCTTCTCTGATCTGTGAGCACAGGTGAATGGGGAGTGGAAAGTCACAGGTGGGGCTTTTCTGGGCACAAACCGGACCCTTAAGGAGGGATGTCAGACGTGAAAAAACCATGGAAAGGAAAGCATCACAACTCTTGGTGAGTGTTTTCTACAGGTAACACCTCCTTTAGTGTTTCTACAAACCTGTTGATTTTAAAAGGCTACTGGTGGACCTCCGTAAGATAAGAGGGTGAAAAAGAGGGCATTTGAGGGAAAGGAAATACCAGACATACAGGGTATGCTAAACGTTTCCCTCTGTTCTCTGTTTCCCTTGATTTCCCTGTGCTCTAAATGGGAAAGGTGGCAAACCACTCAAGGATTTCCTGGACTTTACTGATAGCCTCCAAATGGCTCTACACAATTTCTCATTGTGACAGATTTGGTTCATGGCCAAATTGAGAAAGAAGCATGTAGACAGCCTGAAAATGTTGAACTTAATTTTTTTTTTTTTTAATTTTAGTAAGAGAAACATAAATTCTGTTGAAGTATTAGGACCCTGGGGAAGAGTTACACAGGTAATTTGTTATATATGGCTATCTGAATAAAAATCCCCAAACCCTCCAACAACACATGGTTGCCTCTCAGACTATTTCTTCAAAGAGGAAGTTTCAAATGCTACATAAAGTCTAAAGCATCATGTTTTCTATGAGGTGTGCATGTGTTAACAGAAGAATATCTGTGATGATAACTCCAAGCCCCAGGCAAACCAACAGTGCCTCTGCTCCTTCTGAGTCACGCTGTTTGCTGCCTTCCCTGCGTCATGTCTCTGCCTGCTAGATTGAGACTCAAACCTAAATCTCTGTAAGCTGATTTTAAAAAGAATTAGTAAATGAGAAACTAGTTTAAAAGTCCTGTTTCTGTTACCCAAACATTTGTCACGTATCCTCCTTTCCCAGACATTTTTGCAATTAAAAAGCAATGGAAGCCAGCTTTCCTGGGACTACAGAACATTGAGAAAAACCACCACACTGAAATGTTACTGTACTCAATAGGGCTTGAGATTTTAGTAAAAATAACAGCAAAATAACAAAAGACTTGTAAGTCCGAAATGCACAGATGACTAAATACTTGTGCACTACCTTTCAGGTCATGCAAATCCATAATACAAGTCATCCCCTTTCTATTCCATGAATCACAGCAAAGAAGCTGATGTAAAAGAATAGTTCCAGCTACATGTTCTGTTCCCTCCCACCCTACTAAAGTTGCTGACGTCTTAGCATTTCTGAAAACAACTGCTTTGCCATCCAGCTTTTGGAAATACATAATGCAAAACTCAGTGGGTCTTACCTCCTCCTTACTGATGGACTATTAACACAGCCTTACTTAAATTTGCATGCAGACTGAATATAGTAACAGCTGCAGTCTTTCATAAAATGAGCTACAGAGTTATTAATTTATCCATCAAAGTCATCAGAGTTTCTCACTTGTGGCCACAAAATTTCTTTCAGAAGACACACTTCAAAAAAAACCCACAAAAAACACCAACCAAAAAAACCATGGAGGGGAGGACAAAATGACTCATATATTTTAGCAAAACATAAGCTGACAATTCTGAGGCACGTCGGTTTGGCAGAAAATAAATTTGTATACATTACAAAAAAAACTTCTTGCTGGTCTCTTCCACAAATGCATAAGTAACTGACAAGCTACTTGAAAATTTTTCTTGAAAACAGCTTTTTCAGGAAAAACTGAGTTGTTCTGTTGTTAATTTTTCTGGTTTTAATTTTAAACAAGGAGTCTTATTTTTTGCATGAAGGACATTCCAAATTCGACTTTCCAAATTTAACCACAAAATGTTGTGTTTGCAGCATAAATAGGAACAACGGTGTCTCTTCACAGGGAGAAGTCTTTGCTGGATGGACTGGCAGCAAGCAGATAACATGTAGCTGCTAGAACACCAAAGTGTGAACCCACTGGCTTGGCTCTCTCCCTTTCTCTTGTTCAGATCTATCCCAGTGCAGTTGCAACCTGAGCTTTGAAAGAAAACTCCCTTTCCTCACCTCATTCTCTCTTGCTTGAATGTGAGTGAACTTCTCTGGACTGTGATCAGGAAGAAGGACTTCTGTTTCTCTGTGGAATAGGGACACTGCTGTCCCCTGACCACCCCTTCCACAGAAGAGCAGCTCAGCATGAGCAATGAAATGCAATTATGGAAGGATGGATGGAGTGAAAATGCTAGCAATTCCAAAAAAATAGGCATGAAGCATGACAGCACACACACTACAGAAAATGGCAGAGTTACCCACAAGTCCAGTTGGGTAAAAGCCCCTGTGCCCAGTATTTTTTATTTTGTAGGCACCTCTGGTGGGTGCAGCCAGAGTATACAGAAATTAAGTCCAAGGTCTCAGGTGCATTTGAAGCCATCTGAATCCAACTATGTATGCTAGTTCCTACACTGCAGACATCTCCCAGCTCCTGCAGGAATTCTGGCCCAGCACAGCCTCACTATTTAGCCCTATCCAACGTGGGACTGCAACCTCAAGACCTCGCAGACTTCCAACCCTCCTCTCACTGTCAGAAAATGGTGCTGCAAATTCTGCATTTAAGTAACATCCCATGGACTATCTGTGGACTTGCCTCACTTGGATCAAGGAGGCAAAGGCCCTCCCCACTCACCGCAGGGAGATAATAATTGTAACAGCTACACAGCACCAAAGGAAATGGAAACAACATCCAATTCTATACATAGGGTGAACTGTAAGAGCATTACTCTGCACAAGAGGCTTTCTAGTAAGGGCTAACTAGATCTATACTACAGGTTTCTGCCAGCACGGCCTGCCTGTCAAGGGGCAAGAAGATGCAGTTTTGGGGCACTGAAGCTCTGCCAATACAACTTTTCAGGCCTATAATATGGTCAAAAGCAGAAGTAGACAACCGTGCTTAGAGGCTGTGTGCAAGCTTTGTTTACTTGCTGGTCCAAGCTGCAAACACAGAAGGGGTGCACCGGTGGCAGGTTACTGTGGGTTTACAAAGCCATGTTAGTGTTTACATCCCGTGAGCAGGCGCCCTTCACTTGACTGGCAGTGCTTAAGTGACTGAAGGTATCCAGGACTGGGCCTTCTCCTTCTGCTGGCAATGTTACCTTGAACTCTGCAAGGTGAAGAGGCATTTACATCTTTAGTAGATTAAAAGTAGTTGGCTTCATTTGAGTTTGCTTTTCAAACAAATTTAATTTGGAGGATTTTGTGTCCATTTTGTTCCTGGTTTGTAACAAAATAATCCACTTATTTTGCTACATGTCCCTGCTTTAAGATGCTTTATGTCTGCACAGTTTTTGTGACAGAATTACCATTTATCATATGCTGTCACTGAAAGAGATTAAATCCTAAATCTTGCAATACTGTGGCAGTTCAGTGATGACTATGAACACTGTAGCTAGTTCAACCACTGCTTGTCAACAGCTTGATAAATACAATGTTTTTATCCTGCTGGTAAAGTGTCTGTAAAGAAAATTTAGTTTTTGTGTGTTTGCAATTCTTAAGCATGCTGTATCTGGCTACAGGTTTATCCTGCATTTTTGACAGTGAGTAACAAATTGACTGGACAACATATGGTATTTTGTATTCAAGGACAGTTGTGCATGCACCAAATCTGTGGGGTTTTTTCCATCGTAGAGCAATCTGGCTCAAAGTAGTACCACACAATATTACTTAATTTAACACAACCTGATTCATAAGTACCTCCAAAAATGCACTGATAGACCCACAAAAAACTTTTCTAATTTAATAGTTTGTTTAGAGCTCTTTAAATAGCTCTTTAAATGTGTACATAGAACTGAAATAAAATGCCCATGGACATGAATAAAAAATAATTTCAAATTACTCAAATATTCTTTCTCTCTCTGTGCAGATATGTGCTTAAGAACTGTAAGTGACCCTGAGCCAGTTCAGCTCAGACTTCCAAGCTCCTGGTATAACAGCAGGCAAGCTCACGTTGCACACCCTTATCTCCAGTACATATGCTATTACTTTCACATCCTTAGAAGCCCCTAGGTAATTTTCCTTTCTTTCATTGGGACACTCTCAAGAAGGTGCTGTCACATCAGAACAGTGGCACTGTACACCTCACCCTGTAAAAATGAAAGCAGTTACAGAAACATTTTATGTGATGACAAATGCAGGTTAAGAAGTTTCCATCCTTTTTTCTTTACCTTTGCTTTTTTCCTGCAGTCCTCTGTCCCTTCAGTCATGCTGATGCTACTGTAAACTGAACAAAACTACCCGAGTAATTTTACTTGGAAACCAAACCAACTAAACAAAATAAAAACAGACCCCAACATCTGGAACTGGTTTACAACACAACCCTGCAAACACCTGGCGCAGCATGGAAGTGAGTGAACAATGGTGCAGGAATGGTGACTTTGCTTTTCTCCAAACTGGCTTTACTGACAATGTTTGTGTAACCATATCTTGTTATACAAAATAGATGGTACTGAAGAATCAGATGTTACATTTTTCTCTAGCAGTTTTTTCCCTTTTTTTAGTTGGCCAGGGTTAAAATTTTCTGCTGTTTCTGAGGGACCACGTGATAACTTGGTGTCTGTCTGTAATTCCTTGCTATGTCTCAGCCATGCTGTCTGAGTTCTAGGAAAGGATGTGTTCATTGAGATTAATTTCTCAGCCATGTGCAGTGTTAACTGCCTTAGCAAAAAAAAGTGTAATGGTAATTTCTTACTATTGCTGCCTTCATCAGTCTTAGAGTTGAAGTTGGTAGTTAACCAAATTGGAAAGATTTGTCCAATCAGGAGGGTAAATTAACCTGAAAATTTCCTCAACAATTTACACATCAAATCACAGGTGTCACCTTTTTGCTTTGAAGTTTTCCAGCTAGCTGGGACAACTAAGTGCTCAATACAGACAGGAAAGTAAAAAAAAAAACCAAACAAAAAAACCCCCAACCACAAACCACAAAAAACCCCAAAAAGTATTGATTGAAGTTTCTTACGTATGAAAACTGTTGCAAACACATTTTGATCACTGAATGCAAATGTTCTCTCCTATTGTAATATCCTATTATTAATAAGAGAAGATGATGTGTAAACCTTACTGTTAAAATCACCCCTTCCTTATCCTTAGAGAAACAATATGAAAAATCCTTATAGCCAATTTTAATGCTACGGAAATGTAGGCACTATTTCTCCTCCCCAATTTATCTGTTTTTTCTCTATTTTGGAAAAGTACTTGGGCCTCAATGCTATCAGGTGAAATTCAACAGCATATGTCCTGTCAAAGGCATACCAAGCAAGTGGAATTTATTTTAGTGATCTGCTGGCAGTCCAGTATTAATGGCTCAGTGATATTAACTGAATTCTTCCTGCTCACCTGAAATGGATTTAAACTCATTTTTGACTTGCAGAAAGAACTGCACAAGTAATCTGATTATTAGTAATCTGGAATGATTAAAGAAGTTGCTTAAAGTGAAGTATGTGGAAAGGAGCAACAACTAGTACCTGTAGGTTTCCTGCTTTTCCCATCAAAGACACAGTAGCAAATGTTACCATCTCATTTTTATGCCAGTGTCCTGGTATGTCTTTGTATAACCATCGTATTCTGACAATTTTGCTAATGTGATTTTTGAAGACAGATTGAAAACAAGACCTAAGCTGAGAATGCCAGACCCTTAGATGACCCTTCTTCCTAACTCAACCCCCAAGTACAAGTACTTCCACCAAGCCCCAGCAGAGAAATCTAAGCATCAAAACTGGGCCTTATCTTTTTCTTTTTGTTTGTTTGTTTTCCACCCCTCCATTAAAAATATAATTCCTTATATATTTTAATCTGCAGTGTCTTGCCCGATGAAAATAAGGCTCTGTAAAATATCTGCAGTGCCCCATTAGGCCTCTCTAGACCAGGAAAGGATGGGTACCTGGAAAGTACATGCCAGTGGCCAGAAAATCACAGTTTTAAGCAGCTAAGGATTGCATGCTCCTAACAACTCCCCAGAGATTCTGCTGTTCTTAGAAACTCACTGGTTCAAGCGCATGACCTATATCCTGCCTGCTGACAGAAACTTGCTTCTCTGCTCCACACTTTCCTTTGCTGGCCTGGTGGCCTCCTGCCAACAGCATCTTTGGACCAACTTCAATTTTTCTAGTCTTCAAACCTGGACAGACACCTCCTCTCCCTGCCTAACAAACCAGGGGACATGACCCTTTCTCACCATCAGCTTGCCTCCTCCATGTGGGATGGGATGACAACCTATCCAAAGTGCAGGCTGTCCCCCAGCTGAGCTCCCCTGCTGCCATCACAGCTGCACACACTGTTGGCAACTTTGGGAAGCAGATCAGCCTGGCTTGCCCATGGCCAGAAGCCAAGAGGAATGGATAAACCTGGTTGGACTTCTCCCTTCCCACAGTGCTAAGAATCAGTTCCTAATCCCAATGCCTTGCTTCTCCCTGTCACCCTGGGGCAGTGTCAGCAGTAAAGTCTCCTGTTTCAAGTTCATCTGATTTCAACACAAGACCATAATTTCCCTTCTTGAAGCCATCATCCCCCTTCATCACACAATTGTCAATTCCTAGATTAACTTCTTTGACAACATCCTCATTCATTGCACCAAACTGACTCATGCCCTGAACATTGCTCATCTCATGCCCAAAGGGAATGATGCTCCTCTGGAAAAATGGTTGCAATTATGTCATTCATGACTGTAACAAAATATGTATGCATAATAAGGCAAAACTGAAGACACAGAAGAAACCACACATCTGGCTTTTCCTAACTACCAAAAGCTTGTTTCTGTCACTCTAAAGTTCTTTTCATGTTGTTTTCCAGTGCAATGTTATATACTCTTTTTCAAACACAGACAGTGGGTGTAGTGCCACAGTGGAAACAGATATAAAGAGTGTCTGTCTTGAGGAATATCCTTTCAAGCAAAAAAGATGTGTAAATAAAATAGCCTGAACCCTTTTGCCCTCACACAGCTTCATGATCTTCCCCTCCCACATATAGCAAAGCAAAACCTACAGGCATCACAACTCTGTACCACTACTAAAAACACAGGGGAATTCCCTCAGATGGAAATAAAGCTAAACATCCCCTAAGTCTATATTGTTGCCAGTCTACAGTGTGGCAGCATTTGCAGCACAGATATTAAATCCCCAGTGTCCAACCAACCTAAATTCATAAATACCATCTGGAGGGGCTTTTTTTGGTTTGGGTGGTTTGTTTGTTTGTTTGTTTTTTGAGAAAACAAATTGCACTTTGACCCTCCTCAGTATGGAGACTATACCTTAACAGTTATTTCATTTATGGCATCCACTTTTGTTCTGCTTTACAGTTAGCATCACACAGTGCACAAGTCATCACACCCTGTGATTTTTTAGAATATGAATCAGAGCTGTACTGTATGCAAGCAATCAATACCAAGAAAAAACAGCATTAGCTTTGGTTCTGCACTCTCTTTCCTTGCAAGCCAGAGTCTTCTCCCTGCCATGCTCAGTGTTTCCATTTTTAAAAAGTGCATTTTTAGTATTCTGAGAATTTTAGGCACTCCAAAAATTTGTAGAAATGTTTGAGCTTCTGAATATAAAGGGTCACTCTATGCTAAATTAAAAAGGACTGAATAATCATTTACTTTAAACAAAGACAGTTTTGTTCCCTGAAGCTGTTTCTATGCACACTGATGCGGGCATATAACTTGATCACAAGAAACAAGAAAGCTTTGTAGTTTGCTTTTTTTTTTTTTGGCTTACAAATGCAGTCCTGTTCACAAAGCAGTCACAAAGACATCACTTGATTTTTCACCAGTATCGGTAATGAAACAATCGTTTCTTGCTTAAGTTTGATGCTGCATAATTAATACACAACTGCAATGTAACAGACCTGTCTTTATGGGTTTTGGGGCTTGCAGTTAGTTCCAGCCATGCCTCTTCACAGACAGTTCACACGGTGCAAGCCAGATCCCAGACCTGCACCCTGTGGCCCTTTGATTTCCACTGTGGACATGCTGTGAAGTTTTCCATACTGTAAGACGAGAATGCCTCACAGAAATGATCCCTTCAGGGCAGATTTGTGCCAGGAGTGATAAAGTTAGAGGCAGAGAAGATCTACACAAATCTTGGATGCCATGACAGTCTGCTGCTTCTCTGCTGTGCAGTTTTGAGCACGGACAGGTGTCCAAAAGAGCTTTCTGGACTCAGACCATACCTGAAACAGCTCTGGAAATTTCAACAGCATTTATGGTCATATAGGTTTAAATGCTCATTTGCACGTCAGCCTTTAGCCAAGGGAAATTATCTTACAAAGCACATTTCATTTAAGAATAAATGAAACGGAGCCTTGGATATGTGAAATGACTTTGGGACCCGAGGTGAAAAAAAGCCCAAACATTTACTGCTGCTCAGTGGGTCTTCAGTAAGACACTCAAAGCCTGGGAACAATATTGTCTCTTCTTTGACCACAGAAAACTGCATCGGCACTGACTCTAGTATCAGAGAAAACAGCTATCACTGACTTTCTCCAGTTACAGTCGAATGAATTTTGACTCTACAAGTAGGGCAATGATGGGACTTGGAGGCTGGAGAGACAGTAAACCTTTCTCCATCCCCTTCCCAAAGGAAGAGTTTTGCTGAGAGTCAGCTTTAAGACTGCCAGGATGTGAAGTTATTGCCCAGTTTTCTGATGGAGCATGAGCATGTGTGTTGTGAGGCACCAAGTGGTTTAGCAATTCAAGAAGAGCAAGCAATGCAAATAATTTCATAAAGCAGCAGACAAGGGCATAGTCTTTTTGCCAATGCATGATATCCATGACAATTTGGACAGGGTACTTTTCATCTGTCACTGATCTATAATTCGCTTGATGTTGTCACACTGAGTTATACAGTTTTACACAAAAAGTGACTTTATTCATCAGTTACCCTCATTTGACAGAGGAAAACTGTAGAATTATTGCATTGTACATGAAAGAAAATTGGGTGCCAGTAAAAAAATTGAAATGGACTGCCTATCTTAAGGACTTTTGTAAGAAAATGAGATAGATGTGTTTTTCTGGCATTGTTAATATTAACTTTCATGGAATGTATGTATTTAGTGATGTTCCATAACAGGAGATGTCAGAATGAACCTGATGTGTTCAAATCCATTCTGAAAAATCATTCAGACAGGCAGACCACAATGACCTTCACTGGTTCAGTGACAAAATTGCATCTACTTGCTTTAACCTGAAGCACACTTCCAAGTATGTCATGGACACGCTGCTCGGTGAGCATTCACGTGTGGGTTTGCAAAGGCAGTGGGAATAGTGGAGGGCACGAGAGAATGGTTACCCTGACATGGTGCCTTTACCCTAGGGAGACTCTCTTTCCTTCATAGCTCCTCTGCAAAGAAAATCTAGCTGTCAAGTGTCAATCTGAACTCAGATTAGAATGCTGATAAAATTTCAACAACATAAAACTGCCTTGTTCATTTTCAAATTTTGTAAAAACTAGAAATAGTCTCAGAAAACCATAAATACTTACTTATAACATCTGGAAGCTTGACTTAAAAATCAACACTTCACGATCTTCTGCCCCCTACACTAGTGTACGGGGCTTAAAATTTTGTATGAAGTCAAATTCTCAGGATATGCAAACCAACCAACAACAGAGCTCTTGCTTCCCTCTTTTTTGACTCTTCAGTTTGGTTCTGCTCTGTTAAGCTAGGATGAAATCACAGCAAACACTACACTAACTCTTCTGTTAATTAACAACCTGCTTCGCAACTGCACTTTTTCTTCCCACTAAGTGCTGCATTTTCACAAAGTATCACTTGTAGTAAGGCATTCAAACATGCTAATCTCAGCTTTGCCTCCCAGGGAGATGTACGGGCTTACTCTGCATTAGTTAAAGGCTTCTGAGTTGATTTCCTTTTATTAGTGTTATTATAACTGGAAAAAAAAAAAAAAAGAATTTGTTTTATTTTTGCAAACTTGCACAAATCCTCAAGAACAGATAAAATGACTCTCTAGTATGCTTTATGAAGTTACCAACAGTGTCAAAGAAATGCAGATAGGAGGGGGCCAGGAAGAAAAATTCTTCAGATGTCTCTGTATTTTTTCCACATAGGCTACTCTGAATTGGCTGTGATGGGAATGGGACAGAGAAGTGACTGCAGACTGTGCAAAGCAGATAAGATTGCAAATTGCAGCATATCCAAATTGTTCAGTGTTGCTTCTTATGAACGTTTCATATTCAGGCTTTTTTTATGATCTTCACCTGTATCATTATTAAGGTTTTCAAGCTTTGCTTTTATCCAGTTGCTGGGTAGTAATAACAAAGATTGAAAAGTTTAGTCACAAGACAACAGGATCCAGCACTTGGTTATTGCAAATTCCTGTTTACTGCAAACACTGACGTATGTGACAAAAGAATCTGGGTCAAAAAAGAACAACAGAGAATGCTACCTGTCTTTGCACTGAGTAGCAGGCAGCTAGGAAATTGGCAAGCTCTAGCACAAAACCAGTAGGAAACTGCTGCAATGAGATGATTTATTTTTTTATAAGAGCATTTTAAAATTTCCAGCACAAATGAGAAAGTTGGTGCTTTCTGTTTAATTAATGCTTTACTTTCCAATAGATCTAGGCATCTGTGGCTTCTATTTCTGTATCTGTGCAGCAGTGAAATTAGTCTTGCTGGGAACTGCAGTCTTGGTTGTGTTGCTAAACAAATTAGCAGGGGACTGGACCTGTGAGTCTGGGAAGAAGCACTCTTCAGAGTAGTTGTCCTCTGCTGATAGGGAAAGAGAGAAGAGATGCCTCAGGGAACACATTATTAGGACTGCCTGGGAAGAGAAGCTCCAGGGATCTTGCTCTATTTTGAAAGCAGCTGCTATACTGATAACATATGATAATCTGCCTGAAAGATTCTTGGGTAATGTTATAACTAGAATAAAATTGATGGTGCAATTTTTGACCACATTTAAGTGGTGGGAGATTGTACAGTATTAAGAAAAAGAGGAAAAACAGACCACTGCACAAAGAGAAGCTCTGGAGTGCATGAGGGGTATGTTAAGAGAGCATGGAGAAATGAACACAACGGAGTCAGAGAGCCCCAGACCAATTTACAATGAGTCATGATACTCCAAAATAACAAATCAGCATAGATGACATATCCAGTCATCACACAAACAATACACCACTTTGATCCAGCTCTTGAAGAGAGTAATTTGTCCTGTAAAACTGAGCATTAGGATGAGCCTTCTTTCAATGAAATGTGCAATTAATTTGTTTTAATTAAAACAAATTAGTTTGTTTTAATTTTTTTAATTCAAGAGACAAACACATTCAATTAGATGTTATTGCTGAAGATGCAGTCATGTTTGAAAATGTCAGTCTGTAAGAGTTAAGGCTCTTCAGAAGTCCACATACACAGAGCACATTATGTATTGTTATTCTTCCAGATGTATTTGTACACAAATTTGGTAAAACAAAGCTTTTTTTTTAAAACCTTTTTCTGAAAATATACATACAAATCACTTATAGAAAGCCTTACTTATGGTACCTTGACCTTACGACAAGTTGTTTTCCGTTAGAGTAAAAAAAAGTCTGGAGTGGAGTAAATTAATTTAGCTTATTGGTATTACTGCATAGGGAAGGGTGAGGCAGGTTAGGCTCCAACCTACAATGCTAGAAATAGTCATACACACTTGCTGTAGGAGTTTTAAGAATAGGACCTTATTTTAAAAGAAAAGAAATAATTTACAAAAGTAAATCTAAAATCTATACTTCTTTGAAAAAGTTAAGTCTTAAAAACAAGAATTAAAAGCACTGAACTCCTTTTGTGCAAACAAACAGGAACTCCACTATGAGAATAAATGTCACCCACATAAATAACAGTGGAAATTGTAGATAAATTAATTGACTAAAAGCACACCATTAAAAAAACCAAAGAAAAAACCAAACCAAACAAAAAATCCCCAGTAACACACATGGGCTGTTGCAATGTAGTTCTTAGGTGTTACAGAATCAATTAGTGAAATGAAAAAGTCAGGTAAACCCATCAGTGTCAATTAAGATGTACTAAAGATAATATTGTTGGTGTTCTTACAAATGTAAAGGCATCTACCCTTGAAGTGTCATTATTCTGCCCCTGTGTGTGAGCATTAGCCTATGTCTTAATGATGCTCAATAACACATACACTTTAATGGGCTGGTTTCTTAATTTGGATTGCCAAACAGAAAGTCTACATCGCTGCTTTCAGATATATTATAGAAATTTGTAGCAGGACTGAGTGGTTTTGCATTAAACATTGCGACTCTAAAACATCTTTTTTTTTTTTATCTTTTGTTCCTTCTTCAGGGGAGGGCTTCTCAGCGAGGCAGCATCTAGTTTTGTCAAGTTTTATGGTTTGCTTCTTTTGAAATGCATAGCTGCTTTATATCTTCAGCTTTGAGAAGTTTTTAAATGTGTACATTTACAAGATCTGGGTGTTTTCCACCTCCAGTAAAGGGGGTAACAGGCTTTGGGAACTTGCAGAAAGCCTGGTTGCCTGTTGGCTTCTGCTCCCATTCACCTTGAAGAGGGGAATCATAAGCCCAGGCTGCTCAGCAAACAACCAGGCTGTTGCCCTTGAAGGCACATGCACTGACAATTTGAGAGGAGGAAGGAAGGCTGGCAGCCACTCTGCAAGCTCTAGGCATGTCTTGTCCCTTTTCCACAAAGGGGTTTCACTGAGGGACGTGAGGGACTCAGGTGGAGTTTGTTGACAGTCAAGACTAAAGAGGGACCCTGATCTGCTGTTTGGTTTGATGTGCTTCTGACAGTCCCTAAAATTTCTTTGGATGACTTTGCTCATTTATTGTCCCCAAGAAACCAGCACGTATTTCTTAACCTACAGGTACAAGCTGACTGCTCCCAGTGAATGACTGAACAGATATGGAAGGAGAAAGAACAAGAATCCATGTTTTCCCTTAGGAAACCAGGACCCCTTATAGCAAGAAGACACCCCACATAAAGTGTCACCTCCTTGACTGGACATTCCTTCATTCAGATAAAGAAAACCTTTGGACTAAGGTCTTCTCTGGAACGTTTCAAGAAGGATTTATATTGCACTGTGCTTACCCAGACTGCTAGCCCTTGCTGGGCTGGGTGAAAGGAAGGAGTAGAGGTGTCCTTTGCCTCTCTCTGATGTGAAACAGGGAATGGTACTCACCCTGCAAGGAGTAGGCTTTGTCCTTTGCAGACGTGGTACAAGGGCTGTTCTAGTCATTAACACTAAAGGAGGCAGGTGAAAAAGGCAATCAATCTCTCATGCCTTGCCTGGTACATAAAATGAACTGAGTTAGAACTAAATTGTGTTGGTAATTAAATCATATTGTTAAACTAAGCCATTTAACACGGACAATCATTAGTCAAAATTAATTTTTTAACACTGTCCATGTTAAAAATAGAAAATCACTGAATTCTTTCTTTGTTGAGAAAACACACTTAATACAATTAATACAAGACAGTCCTCCCACTCCTATTATTGGCATCATTAAGCTTACATGGGGGAGGAGAACAGGTGGAAAAATGTCTTTTTCTCTAAATGCCACCCTGCTGTCCTCTCCATCCCTGCCCACCAGCTTTGAAGAGGGCAACATATAGCACTCTGTGCTCACCAGGTGTGCTTTCAGCCATGCCAATGAAAGAAACTGAAGGTAGAAACAAAAGAACATTTTGTTCTAAACACTGAACATCAAAGGTCTTGATCTTGAAATGCCAGTGGTCAGAGATGTCCAAATAGATATGCTTCAGCAAGAATTGTAACCTTTAATAAAAAGGTACAATACTTTCTAAGGATTATATATCTTCAGCACAAACACAATGTATACAAATAAAAACAAACACTATAGCTGGTCTTTAATGACACTTAATTTACATAAAAAACTAAAATGGAGTGCTTATGGAACTGGCAAAGAATTGAGATTATTATACTTTGGAACTGCTACTAAAAACCCCTCCATTTCCATAGATGCTTCCCAATGCATTACCTTTTCAGTAATGAGTGCTAGATTTAATCAGAGACAGGTGCTCACTGAAATACAAATCCATTGCCACTCGCTCCTTCAGACAGCAAAATTCACCTCAGAGTAATTTTCCTTTTTGGAGAGGACCAGCAAGCTTTAAGACTCTCTTGAACTTTCAAACTAGTGTTTAAGCAAGACCTAGGAGAGGTATAATTATTATGAAGACCACCTTCCTCAGTGCTTAACTTAGGTATGAAGTCAATCATACAGCACACAAGTCAACAATCCATGAGATCAGTGGTGTCAAAGGCTAACAATACAGTACGATACAATACAATGAAAACAAGCACAGGCACCTTCTTATTCAGCATCCATTCTTAGGAGTCAATTATCGACCATCTATGTGAGTCCATTTGAAGTCCTTCTTGAGCTACTTGAAAATAAAATTACACCAGGTCAGGTCAGTTTAAATGGCTGGATTTTTTGTTGGCTGAAGTACAGATATCCTTTTTTTTTTTCCCTGTACTTTAATGCCAGCTGCAAACATCTAGTAAAGCTGCAGTATTCCATTTATTTATTTATTAAAATGAAACATCATATTAACAAATACCCCAAGTTAACATTTGCAGAGATTAAAACTCCTTAGGACCAGTCAGTTTTTATTGAAGTTTGGCAGCAGTCACTCTTATCCAGCCTTTCTCTTCTCCAGCAAAAAGAAAGCACACAACAATATCTTCAACACATCAACCCAAACTCAAGCTTTTAAGAGCAACTGCTCCTCAAGTGAGCTGCTATGGCCCTTGCTTTCAGACTGTTGAGATTTGCCATCAATCTCAGTGAGATGGAAAGTCCAGGACATCCAATACCTGAGCTCCAGAACAGGGAGCACGGAATGAGCTGTCCTAAAAACCCTGTCAGGAAGACATAATCCATCTTTCTTCTCTTCGGATTCAGTATCATCATTCTGATATAAACTCCACATTATTTCTCTGCTTTCCTTATCCATTTAAATAAAAAAAATGGGATTTCCTTTCAACTGCTTATACGCTGATCTGGTACTTCATTGTAAAAAATTAATACCACACATAGCAAATCATTGCAACTACATTAGTATTTCTATGATGAAAAAAACATGAGAAAAGACCATGGTTAAGACAAAACTGATACTACTATGTAGATGTGTCTGAGCAAAGGGCAATTTTCTGACGCTCTAGCTTGTTCAGTGACCTGAAAAGAATATCCATGCACAGAATATGCTTAAGAAAATGCATTCAATAACTTAATTAGCTACTGCAGTTTTGTTTGGTCAGTGTATGATTTCTTGTAAAAACTTCCCAGTTCATGGGACTTCACTGCAAGGATTCAATGAGATCCTTTCATGTTGCACAAAAATGTTTCCATTCCACGTTATTAGGTGAAAAAGTGTCCCCTCCTGACACATTCCAGGACGGTGCCTAGCCTGGGAGGAACTGGTGGCACAAATACTCAGTGTAAGTAACTGGATGTGGGCATTCAATCTGCCATCCTAGATTCTGATTGAATGCTTCTATAGCACAGCCTCTTACAGGAACTTCTTATCTGCTAATACATAGTATCTGCTACCAGGTACAGTATGTAATTTCTATTTACCAAAATGACAAACTAAAATTAAATCACTAAGCACAGAAGTTAAAAAAAATCTATCTGTTTACACTGGGATGGGTGTATCTTTATACAAGTAATCATTCAACCAGGAGTAGAGAATATCCATCAAATAAAGAAACCACGTATCTGAAATTGTATTCTAGTAATGAGCGTGGAGGTATGTGCCCAATCTGAATAACACGTTGAAGAAAATGTACTACCAGAAAGGTGCACAATCTTTAGATGAAGATAAACTGGTGTCTTTCCTGTCTCTGCCATGGAAGTAGTGTGGGATCTTGGTTGACTACTGCAAAGCATATCCTCCCCTGCAAGCATAGCTAGCAATTCTGATGCTTTTCTGATCAGCTGATTAGTATCTTGGGAAGACACACCAAGAGAGCAGTTAGGGTATAGCAAGACATGGATTGTTATAGGGCCAGAAAGGACTGAAATGGTTAGAAATCTCTAAGAGCCTCTGCACAGCATCAGGCATTGTCTTGCCCTTCTGTATGGATAAGGTCACTATGACTGAGAAGGGGGTTGTGTCAATACCTTCAAAATTCAGTAATAAACTCTGGTTTGATCATATTTTCTCCATTACTTTGAGGGAGGCAAAACTTTAAATCAAGGATAAAACTTGGAGATCTTACATTCCTCTCTCTAATTCCCTAAGAAAATTTAAACTTAGATTGGTGAATGATGGTTCATCCATTTTTACTGAAAAACAAAGACAATCCTACGTTTATAGTTAGGAAAGGTACTCCAGGAAGCTGTGTCAAAGTACAACATCATTGGGGAGCTCATTTAGAGAACGCACAGCAGGATGCACAGTCACAGAAAACCATAATTCAAAAAATATGACCTAGATAACAGTATTTCCTATTGACTAGAATTAATTAAAAACAACAGATTAAAAATGTGCTGCACTGGATTCTTTGAAACTTGAATGTCACATTCAGTTTAAATAACTCAACTCAGCTAACAATTAAAGCAATAAAAGCAACTGATTGGTTGGTTTTTTTCCTTTTTTTTTTTTTTTTTTTTTTTTTTTTTTTTTTTTTTACTGTTCCAGTATGAAACATGGCTCTGGATTTCCAGGGCTTCATATGAGTGAATGCTTTCTTTGGCTATGAGCAAAGCAGATACATTCACAGACCTAAGACTTAGGTTCAAAGGGATTCCAAATACAAATACAAAACTCCTCAGAAAGCCTCAAAGTTTCCATACTATAAAAACAAAGCAATTTCACATAATTTTAGATTATTGAGTTATGCTGTCTCATGGTAGCAGTGTTATCACAAGGTAAGAAATCTTCAAACCTTTTCTGCTTCCTTGCTACTCCCCCTGTGCTACAGTGAAAATCCTTCTTACAAGAGGAGGCCCAGTTGTGTCCTTCACAGAAAGAAAAAGGAGAGAATTAAATTCTTTCCTCTTTCAGAAAGCTTTTGAGTTGTGCTGAACAGAGCCCCACATTACCTCTTAAATTCAAGAAGCTACTTGCATGTTTCTATACTCAAAGTTACAGATGTCCTTAAGCACTAAACCAATGCCAAAATACCATTCTACACTGAGCCTATTTCCAAGTAGATCTGTTTTACTTTAAAAGCTTTACTGCCATGCAAACATGAATAAAGAGATGGGATTCATGGACTTGTCCATCTTTTTCTGTAAAAGCAACATGATGTACCTCAAAATATTTTTTGGTGTAAATTCAAAACTTTAGATGCTGCAGAAGGTCTTCTAGATGTTTCTATGTCTGAAAAAGACACTCACCGCTCAACATAAATACCCACAATCTAAACAATTATTTTAAAACTATTACATTTTTTAAAAATAGTTTTAAAATAATACAAAATTTAGTAGAAGAATCATAGAACTGCAACCAACATAAACACATCTTCATCCTTAGAACATTCAGTGAGTTTAACAGTTTCTTTAAAATTACTCCAGAAGCAGTTTTGTATTGTACAATTACGTTATACCTCCTGACTGCATAAGTCAGCCACTTATCACAAGTTAGCACTGATTTTTGCCCCAAAACAATTACAAGAGCTACTTACTACTCATATTTGATATTCACTTACTATCTATTAAGACACATTAATAATCTAGTAGAAGATGACTACAGTTACTAGCTAATATAGGGCCCCCATCCATCTCCTGAACACACCACACTGCTGGTCAACCATGTTGCAGGAAAGAAAAGCTTCATTGCACCTTCTGCAGCCTGGACAGTAAACAATCTGCAAAGCAATCCCTACTGGATTTAACAGCAGTGGTTGAAGAGATTGCCAGTCCTCCCATCCTCTTCTGACACCATCCCATTGACACAGTTAAATCTGACAAGCTAGTGGCAGCAGATCACTCACTGCCTCAACACCAAATAAAAGCTGAAGGTGGATTATACTGCCCTTGGGCTGGGAACTGCAGTGGCTGGGGAGCTGGCCCACTACTTTTGCTATTTTTGCCTTAAGGATAGGGAATTTCAGCAGAGGTAAGGCAAAGTTGGTCTCTTAGGGGTTGGTCTCTTTTCCCAGGGAACTATCAGCAAGACAAGAGGGCATGGTCTTAAGTTGTGCCAGGGGAAGTTTAGGTTGGATATTAGAAAGAATTTCTTTATGGAGAGGGTGATCAGGCATTGGAATGGGCTGCCCAGGGAAGTGGTGGATTCTCCGTCCCTGGAGATATTTAAAAAGAGACTGGATGTGGCACTCAGTTCTTAAACTGCCTCAGCCTGAATCAATGGAGCTCTTCCATAACAGCCCATGGAGCAAAATCCAGACCTGCTCCCCATCCCCTCTGCATACATTGTCCACAAATGGATTTGAGTTTGGTTTCCTCTTGTTGTCCCAGTCACCAACTAACATCTAGGAAAAAACTGCTTGTAACTCACTTCACCTATTTTCAGGCCTTGCAGGGCCAGTAATTAGAAGTTAAACCTGGTATCTTGGAGGTAGTGCTCTTCCATTGGGTTTTCTGCAGATTGTCTCAGAAGTCCTAGCACACTTGGTAGGGAAGAAGCCTGTTCAAGTGTTTCTAGTGACAGTGATTGCTTGGTAGTCACCTGCAAGACCTCTCTAGCACTTTGTTTCTCACTCTCACATAGGATGCATTACTTCATCTATTCAGACTACAGGCTGATGTAGGACATCAAACTGCTACAAGGTCCTCTGGCAGCAATCTTTTGCTAGGTGTTGATTTACTCCATTTGGTGTCTTAGTGTTTCTGCAGAAGTTTTCATCCTCTCAATGTTCAAAACCTTGTTGCAGGCTGAATGGCTAACCCAAGCTATGCTGTTCTCTTACTGTCAGACTGCACTCTGCCCAAGAACTGAAAGGTAAAGTTGCTCCTAGTCTTTACCTAATCTCTTCCTTCTTGAGAAGCTCTGAAAAAAAAATATTCCCAACTATTTTGCTACTTTACTATCCAATCAGAACCACTGTTGTTTTGTCCCTTTAACTGCATCGATGTTTCTTCTTTGGAGGTCATCACTTCCACTGAATAGCACACAGTCAAATAATACTTCCTGCCTGCCTGATGTGCCAAATCTCTGACTTACATTAACCTTGACAGCTAAAATTGTCTAAACTGTATATGCTTAATAAGGGAGTTTTTTCTTGCATGCACGAATCTGATGTGTCCACTTTCAGCCCCTCAAGCTCCGGAAAAGCAAATGGCTTGCTATTCCTTTTTATTTATGTACTTCATTTACTTGAGCTCCTTCTTGTTAGGAACATTTCAGTATGAGTTTGGATCTTAAGAATTAAATCCTAGGAGAAGCTGGCAAGCACAGTAAGAGACAGACAGCCCCAATGTGCCACAACACTCAGAGTAAAAGGACTTATATTTGGTAAGGATAATGCCACTAAAGCTCTGAAACAGGAGCTCATTCTGTTGTCTCTGCTACACTAGGGGCAAATCAAGAGCAACTTCAGGACACAAACTGGATTTCCAGCAGCAATAGAAAAGAACCATAACTGGTTTTAAAGAATGTACTTCAAAAAGTTGAACACGAACAACCTGTAGGTCTGTCCTCCTCCCTTCACAACCCCGAGTCAATGCAGACTTGCAGGATGTAATTCAGGGAAAAAACCCAAAACCAAAACAACTTGCCCCTTTTATTTTTTCCAAGTTATTGTTATGCTCCTAAAAAATACTGCATTTTCCAAGTAAGGTCAGTTAGCCAAACACCTGCTTTATTTCCTTGAACTGTCCTCTCTTTTCTCAATAGAAAATACTGCAAAGTCTGTCCTTGGAGAAGGCTGCCCACAATTTGTACTTAGGGTGTGACTAAGCATTGTTTTGGATTGCTGAAGTCCCAAATTCAGTAAAAGCTAAATTTATGCTGAGGTATATTGTTACTGAGCACAAGGCTTACCTATATGCATAAATCTCACAGAATTCAAAAGGATTTAAAACATTTACTTCCATTCATACAAGGAAGTTGGATTTAAACATAATGATCAACTGGTTTACGGTGCCAAGGCTTAAGCAAGCCAAGGCAAGCAACAGATTAAATTTAAAAGCACTGTTCTTCACTCCTGTAATAACAAAATGATTAAGAAGTGGGTGCAGAAAGGGCAAATCACACTTTGTACTCCCAACCTCCTTTGCAAAGGATATACTTACAAATTAATGTATATAAGTTATTTTAAGCACATCATTGTGTCTACTCTTTTCCCCTCCTATTTTGGGATTATTTTACTATCTGGTTTACTTCACCAGGAGTAGGAGATTCCAATTTCCACATGAAGACTTGCTCCCATTGTTGGGAGATACCATATGTTAAAGTTCAGATAAGGTAAAATTTCTGTGCCAAAATGCAAGTAACTCACCTGAGGGTGAGCTCTCTCAGACTAATATCATTAATTATTACTTTCATCCTTACTTAAGAGATGTTGGAACAGGCTGTGGCTTAAGCCACTGTATGAAATAAATTTGGGTTATTGAAAAAATCCGTTCAGATCCACATGTACAAATCCAAATTATTCAAAGCCACTGACGGTTATACTGTTCTCCAAAGCCTTAGTATGCCTCAGAAAAATTGATACATGTAGCACTCACAGTAAGAAATAACTTATTTTAAAAATTGAAAATCTAGTTGCAGATGGATAGAAGTAAATGAGTTTTAAGTGATTTTAGGAAAGCTTGGCATTTACCTAAACAATGAATTCTAAGTTCCACTTCTCAGGCTTGGAAACCCAGAAGTGGCTGTGGAGAGCCAGTAAACAGCTGACATATTAAAACATAATTCTGCAACGGACAGCATTTGATGATCTCCACATAAACGTGTATACATACAGAGATTTTTAACTGCATAGGTATGTGCTTTATAAAGGCCTTTAAAAGGCATAAATAATATGCAACAAAATTAAAATGGCACTAGGGTGTACTTAACATCAATAGAACTTCCCATTATCTAAATATTAGCACCTCCAAAAAAGCAGCAAAAAGGAATTATCTGTACCTTTTAGTCTTATAATTTAAAATTTAAAAGATACTGAAATTTACATTAATCAAAACACAAGAAAGCATCAGTTTCACTGGAGAGTTTATAAAAATACTATTCTCTGCTTTGCTTGGAGTTCTGCTCCTCAGACTTATTACTACATCTCTCTTGCAGTTTGGTTAAATGTCAATGCTCCAATTACTTTAATAGTCAAACTGTGCGCTATTTTCACCACACAGTCATTCAGGCTTGTCATGTTTGACAAATCCAGTAATTGAGATGAACTCTTGGAGAATACTGACATGTAACCTGTCATTTCCTACTACAAAGCATTGACCTCGGTGGCATAAACCCCAGAGAATTTATCCAGTGGCTTGAAAAAACAAACAGGATTTTAAGATCATAATTTTACACATCTCCACGCATTTCCTTGTTTATTCACTTTATGTTCCCTAGAAGTCAGAATTAACACAAGAGGAGCACTTTAAATAAGCACAGAAAAAGGACTGGAGCAAATATTCTGGAAAAAAAAACCCCAAACACTATTGTAAATTAGAAATTGTCTAAAAAATTACTGAGTCTCCGTGTAATGTCAGACAGAGTCAACACCCCCTCAGTCCTCCCCTGCCCCCAAGCAGCTGCACCCCAACTTCAGCTCATTAACAGTAGAAGGTACTATGCTAACAGCATAAAGTGTTTCTCAAACAGTGCTTGTTTCAGTCAGTCTTACAGTATGTTAACCCTTTCTGGGGCCTTTTTCTTTTACCTTTTCTCCACCTGCATGTCCTGCAGCCAATATGTGGGTAATGCTCTGAAACCTTGGGGCATCCCCATCCGCCTCGGGGTCACTGAGCCAAGCACAAGCACTGCAAAATCTACCAAGTGTGCAACTTGCTTGGTTGACAGGTTCTTGGGTGATGCCTTTGGGATAAGCATCAGTATCTAACAGGTCTGGGCAGCAACAAGCCCAATATATTTGTATCGAAAAGCAAATAGTTTGCAATGCCAGCTCCTTACAAAGACAAAATCCAAACAAAGGATTGGGATGAGATGCAACCTAAGTCAAATACAACTTGGAAACTCCCCTGTGTTTTATACCAACTGGGGATCTGCTGCTGCTTTTTTTACAGTTACAAAAACTACTATGGACTTTTCTACCAGAATTCAGCCCTTCTTTGGATGAAGTGCTGTCATTTCACATAAAGAATAATGGAAAAAAAAAGAAGAGTCATGATCAAAAGCAAATGGTGGATAAAAATATAAAGAAGAAATAATCCACACAGACAATGCCAGCTTCCAAGGACTGACCTTTGCAATTGCCAAAATTAAACATTCCTTTGAATGTTTCTGACTGCCTTTATCAGAGACAGTGGCTGGTCTAGGACACATATTACAAAACTGAGCTGTAAGAGACCTTGCTTCACATTTGCTCTCCTGAAGGCTTTTTCTTGATCCTGGGCAAGTGAATTAATTTATCTATTTCACAAGCTGATTGATTGTTCCTCTCTGGAGTCTTTGAAAGAAATGTGTTAGCTACTACAGGTCACTTAGATTCTGTAGGGAATAAAGACCTGTTAAATACCAAAGATATCCTGTTCATATAATTTTTCTTAACAGGCACTAATTCACAACCAAGGGTATAGCAACCACCAAGGCTGAAAGGTCAATAAAAGGAATAATCTGAGAACGAAGAACTAAGAGCAAAAGAGTTTTGTAGGAAATGAAAAACTAGAAATTGTTTGTGCAAAGTTCTGTTTCCAGGAAAAAGAAACAGTTCATACGCTCAGTAGAAGGGGAAAGCGAATAATTAAACAGATGCACTCTGATTAAATTTCTGATTAAATTAAATGTTTATTTTTGCATTGTTTACTTCCAGTATTACTTTTTCAATTAATCAGGCATTGCCCACCTGAGCGATGGAGACAGAAACCAATGAAACTACTTAGAATATCAGACAGTGTACAAAGCCTAAGCAGTGGTGGGTGAGAGCAATTCCCTCTATTACTGCTGAGAGTTGCTTAATTCTTATCAAGACTTAATTCTTATATCAAGGCTTAATTCTTAATTCAAGTTGCTTAATTCTTATCAAGGAGGAAGCCCCCTTCAGACAGGGGCTCCAGATTCCTCTCTTTTCCACAAGAATGCACAAGTTCTTCATGAAAGATGGTGGTTAGTTACTCATACATCATGAATTCAAACAGAAATTATCCCATGGTACATCATGCAGCTGACAGAAGCAGTTCACTGCATTTGCCATGAGGACCCTGACTCACAGAGGAATAGAGGACTGATTCTGAATCACAGTCCTCTCCACAGCCTCCCAGTCCTTCGTACCTCCATAGGTCACAAGCATTACACCAAATATCACAATCATAACTTTCTGCCTGTTCACATGACACAGACCCAGCTGAGTCCTGTGATGAGGAACAACCAGTAGCAAGAAGATCATGAGGGGAGACTAGGCTCTCTCCCAAGACACTGCAGACTTACAAGAGTTGTTCCCTGAAGTCAGCAAGGCCTCTTGGACCATCTGCATGTGACTGCAGCAGCTGAAGGAGTTTCCATGAGTGTCAAAGCACTGCACAGATTCACAGAGCATCTGTAGGCACCACCACAATGCAGAGGACAACTCCTTGGGTTTATCTATGACCACCCCAGCTTAACATGCACTAGGAGGGTTGCTACCTCTCTGAGGAACATCTACAAAGCCTGAAGAACAACACGTGCAAAACTGTGGTCAGTACTCTGCCCTCTTTCCTGCAGAAAGTCCCTGCCACTCTTCCTGACTGAGAGAAAGCAAGTTATGTCCCATTTCCATCCCTGCTGTCCAGGGGATTGATTTTATTTTTCTCTCATTTGCCACCCGTCTACTATTAGATGAACATATTACGTCAGTAGTCTAGACAACTTCATGCCACATGGGACTTTAGCATGGACAACTTTTCCATCTGGAGACGCCAGCCTTGCCATCACCTCCCATGACAGTGGGCCTCTGGCAGAAAGGCACAGAGCAATGTGTTAAGTGAGCATAACCAGTGCTTGGAGGTCTGAGTTGGGCTGTTTACTGCTCAGCAGGTAGAGTTTGAGGTGTTGTTTATCATGTTTGATGCCATTTACAATTTCAGAGAACTGCTGTGGGAAACGAGAGGGAAAAGGGCTGTTAACATTCTCCTGCCACAGGACACAGTAAACGCAAACCTGTGAACTCCCAAAACATCATTCCTCTCCCTTCCCCAGTAAATCTAAGCCTGGTCTGACATCACCAAGCAACTGTTCCTCTCCCTACACCTTCTTGCCATAGCTGCAGAGTGCATTCTCACTGCTGTACAAAAAAGGGGATTGTCACTCCAGTACTTTTCATACAGTCAAGGAACTGTAGACCACAGCAGGGAGTGAGTTCTACAAACAAAGTGGAACGTGATGACCTTCAGGGCATGGTTAGGAAAGCTGATCCCTACGGCAGCAAGTTCGCACTAGATGACCTTTTGAGGTGCCTTCCAGCACTCTCTTCCATGACTCTGCTTGCAAAGCCCCATTTATTCAAAAGCATTTATGGCAAAGGCATTTGTGTTCCTGTGTGGTACATGCAATATACCACACATACAAAACTAACCTATTACCTATGTAAGTTTATATATGTTATCTGGTCACTAACACAAAATTCAGATTACTTGGTAACCATATTTAAAATTTTATTTATGAGGTTAGCATTCGTAAGTTATGTACATAAAATGACACTATCATTAGCTGGTGGCTAATAGCTAAGAAAGCATCTGAGAAACTGCTCTCCAGCATTTTCTTTTTACTGCAATACAAAATCACCTACTGTGCCAGAGGTAGTTGCTAACGAGTATATGACAAATAAACATGCTACAGAAAACTCCAGATTTACATCATGTATTTTTCACCATAAAAATCCAAGGAAAAATATGCCCACAATATATCTGTTCCTGATATTCGGAGGGAGAGGCAGAACTGTCTCATGAAATTCATCTTTTCTTTTAATAATCAGTCATCAGTGTTTCTCAGAGAATTTTCTAGGCCCCAGAGGCTGTCAAAGCCACTTTTGCTGACTTTTTTAAAGTCAGCCATATATCTTTCAGTAGTCTAAAAACAGATTATCACATCCTGCATTTTTTTTTTCAGGCCACATCCTTCTTTTCTGCAATCAAAGTCACAGCCAGATGTTTGAACATCTAGTCTGAAGAAAAAAATACTTTGCTCTTAACAGAAAGTGGCAACAAGGAAGGAGGGGCAGAAGGGAAGGAAAAAAGCATTATTTATAGCTCTAAGTTGGAAAGATGGGCAACTGAGAGGAGTAAAAACTGAAAGGAGAAAAAAGTTGAAGATCAGTTAGGAGGACTGTGGCATGTGTCTTCCAAAGATCCTACTTTGCAGAATGGCCTGCAAGCCAGGCGGGTGTCTTGGCTCCCAGAAGATTCTAGGATGGAAAGACACCTTGCTGCTTGGTGGAAGAGCTGCAACAATGTAAGGAAGTTCTAACAGCCTCCCCTCGATAATTAGAGCACCGAGGGACAGGGAAAAGCAAACCTGCTTACAGACCTGAAACTCTTACATACGTTTGTGGGCTATTTATCACACTTAAATGTTTAACCATACTAGATTTAAACAATGATTTACTTTCTGTCACAAAATCAACACACATTCTAGTCCTTAAAAATATGTTTGTCTTCTCCTCAGAGTTCAAGTTCAGGTTACTTCACAGAAAATTCACTTCATGCTGCCTCATAAAAAAAACACCCAACAACAAAACGCCAGAGCCCAAATTACCTTTTAGATATTAAAATGGCACTGTGCTGTGATGAACTTCATGACTGCCATTGACAATCTCCATCCATGTCAGTAAGAACCTCAGTTACTTAAATTTGACTGTAAAGCATCCTAACATATTCTCAGTGGAACCGTTAATGTCTATGAAAAGTGTTGTAAATTGGTGTCAATAATACTTAATAAAGGACTTATTAATCCATCTGGAATAGAGGGGCCAGAGGGTGTGATGTTCCATAAACAACCACATATTCTTTTGTAATCATGCTAACCATTTCAATTTCAGAAACAATTATGTTGGTTATATACTGGACATGTTGCTCATGCTAATATGACTGATCTTTAGCATTATTTAAATTTACATTGTCAAAAACTGAACTAGGTTATTTGTAGAACAGAAGAAGCCTTGCATTGGCAGGCTTATAGACTTCACAGATGAGAAAAGGGAGAGTGGAAAGACAGCAGGAAAGAAACAGGTTAGTCTGTGTCTCTCAAGCTAAATATTGTGCATACACTACAAAATAAATTTGTGTGCAATGCAATTACTAAAGTGTATTTTCTCAAAGTGCCACTCACAGCGTCACACGTAGGAAGGTCCGTTCATATCAGTGCTGCATCCCACGAGTTACAGGAAAAAGGATAGATCCTTTAGGGATGGTCCTAACAGGATACAAAAGGGCTCCATGAGTAATTACTTCTTCCCATAACCACGGAAAACTGAGATAAAACACACTGAGTTAGCCATAGTACTGCTTTCATAAACTTACTGATGGAGAATGAAAAAAAAAAAAAAAAAGCAATAAAAAATTAGTCAGGGTTTTTCTTGATGCTATATTAGACCTCCTTTTAATAATGCTTGCTTTATGTGGTTCTGGAGCTATGATGCTTTTGGCAGAATCTTGTTGCTAAAGCATAATCTCACAGCCCAGGCTGAACTTTTTCATTTATTCTGAGAGTTTAAATAATTTTGACCATTGTATAGGAATATATACCATGGAACCTGTATTTTCTGTCATAAATTCCATACATACTATATAGAATTTTAACATAATATAGATAAAAATTGCATTCTTTTAGTATGCATGTTTTCATATAACTCGTGTTGTATGTAATAGATTTTATGTGTTACAAATTAAAGATTTATAAATAAGTATACTATTTGTAAATTATATATAAGTAATTATATAATTATGTTTCCATATAATTAAATATGAAAATTAACAATAAAAATATCTTATGTAATATACTGTCCTATGCCCTTTCCCTCAACACATTACAAGACTCATTGTACTGCATGAACAAGTAACAATAGAGGATGTTTATTATGCATATTGGACTTGTAAAAGGGGAAAACAGTTATGTATCACCTATTTAATTAAATTGAAATGAGAGTTCCACAACAGTTCTAAACTGGAAAATCTGAATAATGAACTGTACCAATAGCTATACTGCACCATGACTCTTCAATACCTAACCTCGATATCTTAAAAACACTTTTCAGACTTGATCTCCATATTTATCTGTTTCCCTTCCAAACAGAATAAGTGGAGTAGCTGTTGAAAATTTTCTGTTAATTGTCCTCAAACATCTGTTGAATAATGCTGGGAAAATAAGAAATCAAAAGGATATCTTTAATAGCTGTTTTTTCTTTGTCTCTTTCATATACACATTCACAGATCAATGCCTAAAAGCTAATGAAAACTTCAGATTATTTTGAGTGGAAACTGAATTCCATTCCTAAAGGCACAGATGTCCAACACTGCTGCCTACACTGAAAATGAAGCTAACACAAAAGTTTCCAAATAAGAAGGAAAAAAGAGAAAAAAACCTTTATACAATAAAAAAAAAATAAAAAGATGCAAGAACGCACACACACACACAAACATGGAGGAAGCCTGTCTTGGTGCTACAGTAAGGAATCATTTGAACTTATTTTTCTGGTTGGTTTTAATCCCACCAGAACCCTATCAACAAAATGATAACCATTGTCTTACAGACTGCCTACTCATTGTTAACACACACTTAGTCCTGCCAACACTGGTTCTACTGTAAACATGATCAGTGTGCAACCATAAATGAACAAAATTACCATCTGCACCCTGAAGAACAGAATTGCAAGCGTGATTATATCTCTTACATGTTGTAAGTACACAGTTGTTTTAAATTTGGACTTAAAACCTGCTTTTCAAGTAACAATTTCAGTCTGCTTCCAAGTCACCAAGGTAATGGCTGTAATAAGTAGCTATACCTCCTAATCAGTGAATGTCACAATAAGCATAGTGCATCTATCTATCTAATCTTTTTTGGCCCTGTTATTATGGTTTATGAGCAGTTTTACCACCCATATGTTATGCTGTCATGTTCCTCTAAAAGCTGCTTATTAGGATTAACTTGAGAAAGTGAAATATGAATGCCTGGGTAAATTGCAGAGCTGAATGCTGCTAAAAGCAAGGTGTCTGAGGTCAGAGAAGACGTGCCAGGCATTGCAGGGCATGCCACTTATTTCAGCAGGAAACATACAGAATTGGCTTTAGCCTCTGTGGGGCTTTCTGACTCTCTGCCACTGTTGGCTTCATACAGAAAACAACAGCTGACCCTCATTTATTTCTACTCTACTAATATGTACCAAGGATGTCTGTACAAAACATTAGAATCTATCTTTCTCACCAACTTTCAAGCCAGATGCCGTAGCAACCCTGTTATTCACCATGTTAAGACCACAGTACTTTATGAAGAATTACTCATAAACCTGACCTTAACAATACACCAAAATTCAGAGGAATACTAAACAAAAAGTTCACCATGAGGCCAGATCTTCAGGTGCAGAACCTCCATTTTTTTGTACAAAATACAAAAGGTGCACAATGGGGTATAACTGGAAAATGAAAAGGAGCCCCCCCCCAAAAAAAAAACTCCCCCAAAACCCCTGGGGATCTGCGATGTCACAGTCAAAAATGAACTGTGACTTGAGTAAGAACCAATCCTGTAAGGCTGTTGGGGGCAGGAGAGGTAGAAAAATCTCATTCTGAAAAATATCAACAGAGGTGCTATATGAAGAAGATGGGAGGCAGTCACTGCCCTCCACTCAGCACTGAGGCTCCATCTAAGTTATGAGGCATTCCACATGCAGGGAGTGTGGAGGAACTGGAGACAATCTAAAGAATGAAACATATTTAAAATATGTTCTTAAAGATTTGATCCGGAAGGGGTTTTCTAGTTTTAGGAAAAGAGGAGAGGTTTTGGAGAGGAAAATATTCTTGAAAATGAAGACAGTGCTGGTTTTCTCCATGCCTAGACAAAAAATATTGGTTTGACTTGCAATTAAAATATATAACAATAAAAAATGATTCTGTGATTCTAATTAGTAAAAGGGCAGACCTTTTAACTAGAAGGACCACTAAGATTGGAAGCAGACCACTGCATTCTGTCTCCTTTGCTGCAGATTTTTAAGAAAATAATCCCATAAGAGATAACATAACTTTAAATAATTTTCCACCCTAGAAGAACCAGGTGACTTTTAGACATCTCTTCTAGCAGAAGCAGTGTTAGTAACTGTGGTCATGCACAGATCAGAGGGGAAGACATGAACCCTTTTCCCCTGCAGCACATTTTTCCATCTCAGCTGAGCAAAAGGATTGGCAGGTCCTGGCAGTCCCATCTCAGGGCCTGGAGGAGTCATCCTTGCACCGCTTTTTGGCCCTCCAGTCTACTGGTATTGCTGAGACTGAGAAAAGAGGGCTGCATAAAACCATGGTTGAATGACAAAATTTCCATCTTCCTGCATGAAAGCAGAGTCAAAAAAGATACTTTCTTCACAAGTCCCTCTGTCAGCATGTTCTCCAAAACCCCTCTGCTCTTTCCTAGAGCCATCCTCATGGTGTTTCTACAGCTTCCTCTGGCCCACCACTCTGCTGCCTTTTCCCCCAGCCCACTCCACTGGCTTTCCAAGCTTTCTCAAACCTTTTGATGGAGATCTTGTTGACCATGGGGAGCATTCTGCTGGTCTTGTTGGAACCAGGCTACCTACACAAGGCAAATGGCCATCTGATGCTCACCCTGACAGCAAGGCTGAGATCTACCCACTGTATCAGCAAAGCACTAGGCCAAGAGATTTCTGTGATGCTTCTTGCTGCTTTATTGGAGAGGCAATTTTACTCCTGGAAGTTGACCCACTTCTCAAAGAGGGATTTTACTCTGTTCCCAAGTTTCAGTACTGTTCCTTTCCAACAACATACACACCTTTAAATCACTCTTCTACCACTGCAAATGGATTCCTTCAAAAGACAGTGGAGCTTATAAACTGTTTGAGATGGGAACTCTTTTTTGGTAGCTGCCTCTGAAATGTAGGAAAAGGTCATTGGCCAGAGTTGCCCATGATCAGTTCTGGGGAGTTTCACTCTGCACAAGATCATCAGCAGTGTACCAGAGATATAAAGTTAATGTGGACAGCTGTAGACAGAACAGCATCCATACCAGTACTTTGATGACCTTATACACTTGAGTGAGCCCATGGTTGGCTGCTGAAGCAAAGGGGATGCCAGCTGATGATGCACAGGGTAGGCACTGTGTGTTCGCAGCACTCTCCCTACTAATGAGGTAGGCTGCTGGGCTCCCCAATAGCTGAAGTTTCTATGGAGCTTTTATCTTCAGCTTCAATGAGTTACGATAATCCAGCCTGGTTGCGCAGAGTCTGTTCATCACTACTGCTAGATCCATGCCAAAGAAAAGAAAAGCATGGTTTCTTGGACAGCCAGAAGTAGAAAAATTAATTTCTGACTACTTCAAGCATCTTGATATTGAAATACCAGCTGCAGTAAAACACTGCACAGAACTTTCAGTGCTTTGAAAGATGAAGGTCAAGTGCCTTCCCAGAGAAAAGGGGTCACTGCCTCTTCTAGTTCCCTCAAATCACTCACACTAGATGCATTTCTATGCTGTAAGTTGGATTGAACCTGAGCCAGTCGCTCTTGCTGAGTAATTGAAGTGTGTCTTGTGATCTACATGTCAAAAACACTAGGATGATCAAGTATGAATGTTAATATGATTTAAAAAGCTCTTTGTAGTAGCTACAGCTAGAAAGACACCATTAGGTCTCTGTCTTTGCTAGTCATGGAAATATAATAAAAGATTAGTATAAGTAATTACATTACAGTGGTCAAAATAAAAGAGCTAAGTAGTGTGTTCTCTTGGGTGTCTGCACTCATTTGCGAGTCTGAAGTAGCAGTTCCTTAATGTCTTAGCTGTGATACTATACTATGGAGGCTGTATTACAAATGGACTGTAGCATTCTATTTGCTTCTTTTGAAACAAAACTAAATAAGGGCAGCACTATACAATATACTTTGGAATAAACACTTCTCTGATGCACAACACCTAAATGTTATAGCATAGATGTATGAGAAGATGGGCAGCATTCAGTACTCTGCATTAGAAGCTGCTAGTAAAGTAGTCCCTTGCATGTGAGGTGTCAGCTTAAAATGTTCAATATAAACCCATCTTGGTTTGGGGGAAAAAAAATCCCAGTCTACCAAATTTATTCTTGGGATGGTCAAAAATCCCCATTGTTCCAACAGTGTTCCTCTGAAACATCATTCCTTGTTAGTTATTATTAATACTTTTAACCAAAGGGAGGTTTGGCAGCAGCTGGAAGTAGCTACTGACTTTTTACCCTAATAAGCTGAGGTGAAGGAAGGGACAGGAGGGAAAAACTGGCTTTTCCCAGAGACAGAATCTTCAGCTTCCTCAAAGTAGAGGAGGGTTGATTCAGAGTGGATGTTAGGAAGACGTTCTTCACCATGAGGGTGGTGAGACACTGGCAGAGGTTGCCCAGAGAGGTGGTGGGAGCTCCATCCCTGGAAGCTTTTAAGGCCAGCCTGGAGAGGACTCTGAGCAAAATGTACCAGTGGGAGGTGTCCCTGCCCATGGCAGGGGTGTTGGAACTAGATGATCTTAAAGGTCCCTTCCAACCCTGAATATTCTATGATTCTATGAAGTGAGTTCAGGTTGCTTCTTCAGCCCATGAATCTCATGTAGCATCACCAAGCAGAACTCCATAAATCCTCAGCTGCTGTTCTAAAATGAAATAACATGACCAATAAGCACCAATATTAACCACAAAATGTATTACTCATTATGTAATATTTGCTTCTGTCATTCTCTGAGGGAAGAATGCCTAATTACTTATGTTATATCTCAGTGGAAATAAAATAAACAAGATGCTGCTGGATGATGAAAATAACCATCATGTCAACACACGGTATGGGAGATAACCCTAAGAGAGAGGTATTTACTCTGAAGACATGTAAATTATAACAAGAGTTTTAAGAAAAGCACTGCCAGTTAAGGAAATTGTCTGACTTACATCAAGGAACTAACATTTAGTAAATACTATTCACTTAAACTTAACCCATTAACATTCTGTTCATGTGTGCAGGGGTAGAGAACAGTGGCATAGAAAACTGATGAGATCCTAGCATTTTTTTTTTCTGATGCTCTTTGGCACTATGACTCCATGTAACACAGAAATGTAGTTTTCTAAAAAAATTATAGTGGTCATTACTTCCCTTTGAACATATGGTAAATTTGAAAAAATCTCTAGCAGCCTTATGTCTTACTGCCTGCATAAGTGTACACCTTGTTTTTGCCTCAACAAGCAATGGTATAAACCCATGTCTTTTTTTCCTTTCTGCTGACTGCCAATCCTTTGTACACATTTGCACAGAGAAGCATGTAGTAAAATAAATAAATAAATATTACTATTATTAATAATAACATGTGAGATTATATTTCTGCAATCAAAACAGGTAGCCATTTCTCAGGAATTTTGTATGCCCTCTGCATGCAAAACCCATGGACCTCTGGAACAGCTGTTGGTTATTAGTAGTCTATAAACCTGCACATCCATAAAAGCGTTGGATGTGCTTGGTTATCTATCATATATGCAGAAAGGTAATGGTGTGGCACACATTAGAAACTGTGAATGAACATTTTTGGTAATGCTGTTTTTCCTCCCAGAGGTATACTCAGGCCAAATGAACAGCCTCCAGAAAGTAGCGCTGATGCAGCGCACAGCTTGTAAATCCATTCATGAGGGAAGGTGACATGAAAGATTAATTAGATACTTGTACTTTGCTGGGGCCACAGTTGTCATCTTTGTGAAAAGGCACCTGTTACATGCAAGTGTTTATTGGGTTTAACAAAATAGGTCATAACTGGACACGAAGCCTTAAAAATTTTTGTTTGCAATTGAGAGAGTAAACATTTAAAGAATACAACAGCCATCGTTCTACACATGCAGCACTCTACAGTGGAGAACTGTGAGACACTAACATTACTGTTAAAAGGTTTGTGGCAGTGACTACCTGCTAAATACAATATAATTAGAGAATACTTCCCTATGAATTAAACACAAACGCTTTGATATTTGACTGAGCGACCCCATGTAGTTTCTATTAGCATATTAAATACAAATTTAAAACCCATCCTCAAGTGCCCGATTTCTTTTTTTTTTCCTGAAACAGCAGTCAGACAGAACACAGCGTTTGCACACCAGGGGCAGGAGTGGGGCTGAGAAGCTCGGTCAGGCATGAAAAATTGAATTTCAGCGAGGCAAGGGGAAGGACATTGTTGGGCAATTACAGCGCTCCAGTGTTTGCAGTCCGCAAAGGCTGCAATCATCTGCAGCGACAGCGTGGGGCACAGCTCCCCTGAGGCACTGCACTCCAGTTAAATCAATTTGTCAGGAGCAGGGCCTGCTCCCTCTCCTTCTGCAGAGGAGGCCCAGCCGAGCGGAGGACAGCTGGGGCACACAGCTGTCTCTCTGCAGCAGATCAATTAGGACATCAAAATTCATCTGCTAATTAGCAAGCGTGTACGGAGGGGAAAGAAACCTCCCTCAGATGAATCGTTTCCACGTATTAATGAATCCAGTGGCATCCCAAATTTAGAGCCCAGCCCGATGAGAAGAGACGCGGCCACGTGAGGCACCGGGTAACACGAGGAGACAATTTCATTATTGCAGATGCTGAATCTGCTGCTGAGGTGAAAATAAAACTCACTAAACCCAGAAATTTGCACTTCCAGTGTCAGTTAAAAGACGACTCACCTGTAGTACAGCTACTACTGTCTGATCACGGTGTAAACAGTGATAACTGTAACATGGCATTGAGAGTCAATACAAGTGGAACCAGGAAAAATACTAATCCTGGTCAGCCTGACATAATGCTTGATTTGAAATATATACTGAAAAATCACTTAACTTTTTTGATTAAGGACTGGGCCTCGGGTCAGCAATTTTTATCCTCGCTTTTATTTATTTTTATATACAACCTTTGTTTTGTTATTAGAATGACACTTACTGCTTATTCACATGTTGCAATGTTGCCAAGGGGTGTTTTTACAAGAGAACTTGGCCAAAGTCAGCTGCTGATCCAGTGACGTTTCACGGCTTAGCAGGACAAGGTCACTAAGTGTTGCTTTTTTTTTTTTTTTTTTCCCCTGACACTTTTAGCATGATTAGCAGAGACAAAACAAAAACCTACCAACATCAAAAAAGTCATACTATTATTTGCATCAAAACTCAGAGCATAGCTGCTAGTTCTTGCACATGCAGGAGCCAGGGACATTGATTGATAGTACATAGAAAATTAACTTCTTCAGTTGGTAAGCTCATCACCAGACTCCCTAGTTACTCCCAGTCCCTCTGCCATCACAGCCTAATGGCAATTGACTTGAACAGCTCTCCACTCAGTAACAAGCACAAACCCTTTGTTCTTGGAAGTTTGTCCAGGAACACTTGTACGATGGCTATCTTGTCAAAAATGATTAAGGAAAAGACAATGTCAGCATGGTGAGGACTAAGACAAAATGACCTCCCAGAAACAGTAGCACAAAAAGGGAAATATTAAAATTGGCATCAGCAATGACCCTACTGCTCATTTGAAGCAGGTGATTCACTACAGTTGAATGCATTTTCCCAAGGTATTTCTTTTTTAAGGTTCCATTTTCTTACAGCTGTATGTTGATGTGATTTTTTGCCATTTGACATCAAATAACCAACTGAGTCATTATTTTAAAATACAATAACCTGCAGCATGGAGAAGCCACAACATACAATATCTACTTGGAAGCTATAGTCTTTAACCTGACACACAGATAGTGACTCCTTACCTTGCTCCTAGTTGTTCACTAGTCTCACCAAGATTTTGTTCATTTAACAGCACTCATTAAAACCAGAACTGCATTAGGTGGCTGAAAATACAAAGCCACACAGAAATGCCAGTACGGAGGAGCTCAATTCTCTAAGGGAAGGCTATGAAATGTTATTTCTAGCGGTGCTGCAGTAAAACAAACTGCCCAAGAGAGGCAGGTCCATTCTCTTCTATTGAAAAAGAGGAGCTGAAAATAAGTCACAGAGGAGGTCAATCAAAATAGTTCAGTGCCCCACTGCCTTGCAATAATGCAGAGCATGTATGAAAAAAGTTTAATAACACAAGGAAGCTTTATTACTGCCCTCACTTCTTTTCAAATCCTGCACTGAACTTTCAGCTTGCACTGATTTCCATTACACCCAGTGAAAATCATGCATAAGCAGGAGTGTGAGCCACCAAGTTTTAAAGCTCTAAGCTGCCATTGAGTTCTACTTTTCTTCCTTAAGTGAGGACTGTTGAATACAGCAAGCACTGAGCTGTAATATATACTTCATTAAAAGTGGTCCAGAGAATGTGACATTCTTCTTATCGTATTACCTCAGTTACTGGCAGGATAATATAATTACGAATCACATTGAAGTGGCCTACAGAACGAATTTAATCAAATTTTAATATAAAATATGGTCACTTAGAACATATCCCATTCAATACCCTGTTCACTCAAGATGCTGTATAGGTAATGGAAATGCACAATTGTCATTCCCAGTAACAAAACTACAATCTCTTTTAAGTCAAATATGGCATCAGGATGTTTAAGACAACATTAGAAAATGCATTATTGGAGTCACCGCTGTTGTGGTTTACTCTGTGTATAATTTAGCATGCATGACTGCTGTGTCACTTTCAGTCCCTTATGTTTGCAATACTAAGATACAGAGAAACTAAGCATTTGCATGATCCTAGGAAGGAATAAGTAATTGATCCACTGAGAAAAACTCTTCTTTTTCCTACAATATTCATGCAGACCAAGTGCCTGGATTCTGTGCTGAAGGACAACAGGGCAATTTCAGAGCATAGTCATTGAAAGAACATCCATTGCTGCAATTCTGCACTTCTCTGACTGGGCTGATACCTACTGCTTTTGTTATTACTGGAGGACAGTCGAGTGTGTCTCATTGATTAGATTTTAGGTAACTCCAAATGCAAAGAGATCCTGCCTAAGTGTGTTAAATTCTCACCACGTAGATAGTTCTTAAGAGAATCCACTTGGGAACCATGGTTGCAAGTGTTCAGATATAAAACTAAACACAGAAAAGACACAAAAAGATACGAGATATGAGAGGTCGAGATACAAAATGCATTTGGGAAGGAGAATAAGTTCATTACTGTGCACACCTGCAGCATATAAACTTAGGTATTTTGCTTTTCAGTTTTCAGGCTCCAGCAAGACTCTCAGTCTTATAACACAGAAGGAGCTGTGATGGGTTACAAATTCAGTGGAGAGCTACGTTTTACTTTACAGTATCTGAGTATTCGGCCATGCAGTTTACAACTCTTTACATTTAGCCATTAGACCCATTTTTTGTATTTATGGGTGAAGGTGGATCAAGTCCATGAATTCCTTGGATTTTATTCAGGAGATTTGTTGTTTTATTTTGTAATTTTTTTTGGTTGGTTGGTTTTCATTCTTGTTTGTTTTTTACACTCTTCCCCCCCNNNNCCCCCCCCCCCCCCTCGTCCATCTGCTATTCTCCTAGGGCTCTCACCACATCCCCTACTGCCTCAGAGCATCTGTCTTGTTTATCCTTTCCTTACGCCGATTCCATTTGCTCTTTTCTCTTTGTTTTGTTTGTTTGTTTGTTTTTTTTTTCTGTTATCTAAACTTCTTTTTGGTTCCTATCTGCTCTGTCTGACTCTCTTAACTTCTGCCTCTCAGCAGCCCTCCCTATGATCCCACATCCCCACCCTCCTGCCTCTGGTGACACTCTCCCCCAGGGGTGACCTTCCTGCCATGTCCACCTTCTACTTCCCACCCCAGTTTCCAGGCTACCTCAAGGCCTTTAGTAGCATTATTCCTACCTGCATATCTCATGTCTCAGGCTCTTGCTATCCCTCTGTCTCTGCTCTTATTTTCTCTGAAACTCTGTTTTTAAAATTACCATAGCCAGCCTCAATTTCCATACAATTCCCCACTCCACCATTCCCTCAGAGACCAAGATGCTTTTTTCTGAAATTATTCCTTTAACTATACTTTGAGTGATTTCTTCTCCATACCATTCTCCTTACCTCTGGTCACTGGGATATTGGACTTTCCTAGCTATTTTTTCCAAATGTTCTCTAGTTTGGAGTTCTGCTCATTTTTTTTAAATTTTTTTATTTTTATTTTAGGTTTATTTGATGTCTCATACAATTCTACTCGCATCTTCTCTTCATGTTGCAGTTATCTATGATCCACCAACTCCTTCCTTTCCTTCTTCACAATTTTACCTCTAAACAGAAGATTTTTTTCCCAGGTTATTCAAATGGATGAGTGACTTCAAGAAGGAACGCTAAACTACTACTAGATTACTCTAAACAATATATTATCAGTTTGAACTGATTTATATGCAAATTCTAAGTGATTAAAATTATGACTAATTGTAAATATCTAAATGTACTATTTATAATGAAGACAGATTATTAAATACTGTGAGTGTTGTTATAAATACTAAAACAAACAACAGAAATGTATTGTATAAAAGTGAAATATTAGATAGGTCATCTTCAAAGTTAATGCAGGATATTCCAGTCTCAAAATCAATCTCAGGGAGATTAATTTTTGTTTGCTTCCTTATCTACACATCTTTTAAAAAAATCTATGGTGTAACTAGGGTACTTCTGTCTGTTACAGAAACATGCCCTTTCAGCACTACCTTTTCATTTGTCAAGACCCTGATGAATACAAAATCTGAAGCATAGTAAATTATCACAATCATCCCCCTGAATATGTTAGAATTTTAGCAAAGAAAGATGCTGCAACAATGTGTCTTGCCAAGTGAAATGATGGAACAGGGAGCATTGTAGGGGGCAATCCTATACATGAAAGAAAAGAAAACTTAAGGGTCTCCATTTCATTGACTGCTCTACTCTAATTTCCTGTCCACTTCTCTCTAAAAGGTTAAAAACTGAGCTGTCTTTAACCATGACAGCCTTGATGAATGTATTGACAAAATATCATGATCTACAGCAGATCTGAGTCTACAAAATGGCTGGATAAGCCCTTCCATTAACAATACTAATCAGATAAAGTACTGCTAATGGATGGCCTGCATCTGGTTAGCATGAACTGCTCCTTTTAGCATGTGTGTGCTCCATTTCTCATACATGATCAAGTTGTCACTGCTATAAATTTATACATTGTATATGCAAAATTGTTTATTATTTATTCTCTACATCTGCTGCAAATTTGGGAAACAGAGAGCTTGTTCTTTGTTCTTGTCGTTAAATCTGATTATTCTCACACACTGCTAGAAGTTTTTATGATCCAAATAGCAACAAAGGGACAAACACGTAAAGACACACTAGGAATTAATTTATACATGCACTTTTCCCTCCTGCTGTAAAGCCTTTATCTACAAAAAGCGTATCCTGATCACATTTCTAGGCAAAATATATTCTAAAACTGGAAGCCTAATACCTCTTTGACAGATAGGCTGCATAAAACCACAGTGCCCAGAACACCACTCTCTTGATGCAGCTATAAAATAAAGTGCACAGTGTTTACAGGAAGTTAATTGATAGCAGTGATATTGTAATATAAATACTTAAGTTGTTTTGCTCCTTCCAACTTTAACTTTTGGTTTATAGAGGAGGGCAGCAGTCTCTGCAGATTGTGGCTGCCCTCCATTTTAAAGCAAACAGATTTCGGAATCTTCCAATATGGCCCAGCAAACAGATTTTTGCTTCAAGATTGCAAGGTTTACAGTAACTATATAAAGATATGTCTTTGTAAAGACTAATAAAAAAATTGAGAATTCCGAACTCTCAAAAGGACCTATCCAACTTGAAATTGCTGTCTCACCCCCTAAAGTTTCTTCAGTGTCTCTCTACATCAAAAATCCCTTGCTGCTCTACAAATCAAACTAGAAAGACCCTCCTGAAAAGCCAAGCTACAGAGACAAGACAGGCTACTGTGAAAAACTTAACAGAGTGTCTTGCTATGGCTAAACAAATTCTCAGTTATGAGTTTCTTCTTAATAAGGATATTGGACATCAAGGAACAGTTTTCTACCAGCAAGGGGTTTGGGAGGTCAAAAGTTCCCCTCTGTCCATAGAACTCTTTTTTGTGATACTTTATGCTCATAGGAAAAAACAAACTATGCCTTCAACTTTTATTCATTTGAGATTAATAATTTGAGCTGCATGAAGCTAGGAAGAAAATAGACCCTTAGAATATTAGTGATTTTTAAACATATTTTACTTCAGTTCCCAAAATTCTGGAACTTGAGTGATTTATATCCAAGTAGTACTAGCAATGCTGAACCTTGCACAGCTAGCTCATAGGACACATGTGCTGTTGACTCTCACATCATACAGAGAAGCTGACAGACACTTTCGTATCAGGTTACTAATAACCTCTCTATAAAAAAGAACAGACAATGAAATTTTATCCTTTTGAAGTGTCTTTTAACAACCACCCAGTCTAAAATTTCACTTTCAATCAATGCAAACCTTATAGGTTTTTTTTCAAAAGTTCTTGCTCCCTGCTCCCAAATGAATACTGTGCCCAAGATTTTACAAGGATTAAGTACTTTATTTATTTTTTTTGAGGTAGTAGAAGGTTTAGATGCCCTTTCAGCTTTAAAGCTTTGATCTAAATATTGTCATGCCCTGTGTAATTTGGATATGGCCTAGTGCCACACAGAAACAATGACTGGGGTTATCTCTGTGCATCTTTTTGCCAAGTTTTGTAGCCTTCCACCTGTGGATGGAAACAGACGCCAGATTCTATCAGCTATAAGTGAACTCTTGCATCTCTTCTCTGTAATTCAGTTATTTTTCTCTAAACTTTAGAGAAACTAAAACTAAACTAAACTTGGCTGCTGCCAAGTCAGGGTTCCCTCCGTGCTGTTCTTATTCCTGCAGTGAGGTTTACTCATCTTGGTCAATCTTCTTATAATAGTTGTCAACTTACTGTTCTTACTGTTATGCTTTACGTGCTTTCAAAGTCTTTAAAAAAAAAAAATTATTACATCAGAATAAAAAACATGGTCTAAATCCTCAGTTGTGTGTCTTACAGAATTCAGCCCTAAAAGACTATGCCAAAAAGTACAATTAAAAAAAAAAAAATAAAAAAAAAATCTTTGCTAACTTTCTCTGGTACTTTACAGCCCCATTGCATAAAAAGAGGATGGATAAAGTAAAAGAGAGGAGAGTTTTGGTAAAAGGAGAACTTGAGCTACCATTTTCCTCTATTTTCATAGTTTTAAGGATTTCCCCCCCCTCAAACATATATTATGAATGAATCAAATTTTATCTTCCCTATCTTTATGAAAAGGATGAAAACCACAGACTGGAGGTAAGCCAAAGGGCAGCTGTAGTTTGGCAGCAACCCAGCAATTCTTACCAGGGCTTCTGCCTAAACACTGGGCCCAGGAGGACCAAGAGCTCCACACTTTGTACAGGGTGATGGAGGGACACGGCTTCAACACGCCAGCTGTGACTGCTGCAACTCTGCTCTTCCATGAATGCTCTTCAGCCCTGAAGTCATAGGTACAGAAAACTTTTTCTTGTCTGTTGTGGTCACCTTGACACTGTATATACTTTTCTAGTGGATGGGAAAGTATACAGTTGAAGAAGTACCTCTCACAACCTATAGTTAGTTCTCTCTTGGCCATTGCCTAAGGGCAAGTGCTCTCATTAAGAAACTGAAAGCATTTATTTCAATAAATTCATGGGTGTAAGTTGCTGGAAATACCTGTGGCTATTCTTAATACTAAGATGGCATCTTAGAGTTATCAAACTGCTGCTGAAGTTTTAATAGGTCTGTGACTTAAATGTGAGAAATTCTTAGAGTAAGTCTGTGCCTTATACAACACAATGTAAGAAAAAGGTGCATTTTCAAACAGGAACACTATCCATTTCCTTTCAGAGTAAATTAAATTTGTGATTCAGTTATTCCTTTGTTTTAGTTAGAACCTTTTGCTACGTTAGCAATTATGAAATGATTCAAGTTTGGGTTTTTTTCCCTTTGTGGAAAAAAAAAAAAAAGGTAGCTCAGTGGTAGAAGTGCCAGAAGGTGAAAGAGCCTTAGGAAGGGGAATGTTTCGATGTTTTGCTTTGGGCTGGCAAGCTATTTGAGTAACCCACTGGCTTCAGGCAACATCCCAAATAAAACACTGTGGTCTCAGATAAAGAAAAGGAGAGGGGTCATAAATATCACAGGACTGAATCACTAAAATGCAGTACAATTAACTCCACGAACTACAGCTTCCCTACCTGCATTAAGAGGGGTCATACAAGCCCCAGTCACCTGACCTGGAAGAACATTTGCCTGTGTGAGACTTCTGCCAAAGGCTATGATCAGACATGAGCATATTTTATGAAGATGACAGTTACTTTTAGGGAAACAAAGTCTGTGCTGATGTCCACCCCTGGCAGCCCTTAGTGATTTCAGTGCATACTTTAGGTAATAACAACCTCCTTTGCACTCCATGAGAGAGAAGGGAAAAAAAAAAAAAGAAGAAGAGAGAGAGGAAAAGAGAGAGAGAGGGGAAAAGAGAGAGAGAGGGGAAAAGAGAGAGAGAGGGGAAAAGAGAGAGAGGAGAGAGAGGAAAAGAGAGAGAGAGGAAAAAAGAGAGAGAGGAAAAAAGAGAGAGAGGAAAAAAGAGAGAAAAAAATCCCCCCAAATGCCCCAGACCCCCAGTGTCACATAAGTTAAAACACTACCTTCTATCAGAATGAAGCTCAATTCCAGCCTGACCATCTTCAACCATCTATGAACCTTCAACCAAAAATACCACATGTATACAGAAAATAAAGAACTATAATGTAAGTATATATGACTGAGCTCTAACTTTTCCTTCTGGCTTGCCCACATGACTAAAGTAATGACATCTGCTTAAGGTCAGAGGTCTGCAATACATGAACACAGTGTCTGCGGTATATGCCTTCCAAAGGCGGGATGTAGTGTCACGGATAATTATGACATATAATGCAGAAATGGCTCAGTTTCATTTGCAGTAGTCACTTAAATGTTGAGATTTTTTTTTTGAGAGTATATAGAAATAAGCCTGGAATCCAGAATTTTAAGACATCTCCACTATATCTCCTTGGAGATCACAGGGGTACTGGTTTAAACTAGAGGAGGGTAGATTTAGACTAGATATGATGAAAGAATTTTTTTTTTTCACAGTGAGGGTGGTAAAACACTGGAAAAGGTTGCCCAGAGAAAATGCTGATGCCCCATCACTGGATGTGTTCAGTGTCAGGTTGAACAGGGGACTGAGCAACATGATGTAGTTGAAGATCCCCCTGTTCATTGCATGTGGGTTGGACTAGATGAACTTTAATGATCCCTTCCAACCCAAACTATTCTATGATTTCTATGATTCTATGATCTTGTTGGCAAGACTGATCACTTAAGAACTGATTAAGTGAAAACCATGATTTTTTTTTTTTTTTTTTTTTAATTAATCTAACTTTACACTTGCATTTAAATTTGCAGTACATCAGATGATTGTACAAGTGGTTTGGGAAAGCTCCATGTTGAAGTTTCAATGCAAAAAGATCTCATTAGCAAAAGATTTTGACCATAAGAAATGAAAGGCTATAATCTAGCCAGAAACTGTGTGATCCATCAGTAGGATCAGGGGGTAGTGGGGGAAGCCATCAACATCAACAGAGAAATGTTCTGCTAGCTCAGTCTTGCTGGTTTTCTGAAAACAAGGGAATATATTTTCAGGCTGATGATTTTCAACTATTCTCAATTCACAGATCCCTAAATACTTTCCAGCAGAGCTGCAGACCTTTGAACAGCAAAATTAAGCCCAAGGCAAAGTACTTGCTTTTCATCTTTACCTGCCATGGGTTTCCAAGATACAGTTCACAGACCACAGGCTGGAAAACACTTTTTAAAGCTATCTTTTTATCACAGATTAGCTGTTTTGCTTAGAATCCTGTTATCCCAGCTTCATCCAAAAGGGAGAGGAAGAAGAGACACACCAGCTATGTCCAATGGACAAAATTTGTTAGAAATGAAATCACAGACATGTTTTCAGGTCTCATCATTATAAATATGTTTAGTTACTAATTACATTGCCTTGCTTTTGCAGTCTTTCAGCCTCAAATGAATAGTCTCCCAGACCACAGTTCGAGATATTTAGACATTGCTGTTTTAAATTAGGCTTAGGCTCTTAGGTGTCTCACGTTTGAAACCACAAGGTGGTTTCTGCCTTCAACATTTACACAGTGAAGAACTGAGGACCCGTGTTTCACTACCAGAGACTGATCTACAGCATGCAAGATCTGTGCAGAGACAGAATGTCTCTGGCCAGAACCACGGACTCAATTCACAGCCAATGTTCTGTCTGGGGTTTAGGGAGCTGTATAACTGCTACAATAGAGAAGTCCTGTCACCTCCCTTTACTGAAGAATCACCAGACATGGGACAAACATGCCCTTGAGCTCATTGCTCCAATTGAGGACTATGTGCAGTCCTCTCCACCTCTCCTTATTTCCTTTGTGAGTCTCTCATGCATTCATTCAGCAACAGATATGATAGACCCAAAGGACCCAGCCCAGTATTATGTCACTTGTATGAAGAGTCCTCTGTGTGACAGGTATCTCCTCAGGCGCAAAATTGGAAACAAAAGCATCTTTGTGCCCAGTGATCATTGGTGTCCCTGGAGCACTTTTTTCTATCCATGTTTTCTACATATGTTGGTCTTGAAGACAGACTTATCTTCTCTTTATAGAGTACTCTCAGTGCAAGCCTTTGAAAGAAATATCAATTTGAACAGCTTTCTTCCTGCCTGTGTACTTTTTCTTCCCCAATCTCTTCCCAAATTTTAAAAAAAATGTTTGAGCACTGAACTCCTGCTATAACTCTGGTGTTCAGCAATGGCATATCACAGCTCCTGGTAATACACCACATCACATAGAGAAAAAAGCAATACAGTCACCACACACTGGCCGAGGCACACTTGAGATGATGACTCAGTATCTCTCAAAAATCAGCATCCTCTCCATAATTTACACAGGAAATAATGATTTTTAAAATCCTCATAAGATTGTGTGTAGGAATTGTTTCATTTGATTGAAAACATGACAAAAGCTTGATAGAACTACCAGAAAAAAAAAATTCTTACAAATTTATATAGTGCAGACCAATATTCCAAGACCAATAGTTGGTTTTCACAGTGGTTTCGACGTTATCTCTTCCCCATTTCTACTACTTAGTCTTTTACTATGCTAACAATCTGTAGAAATCCCTTTCCTGGCAAACATCATCATCCAGAGGACAATTTCCCAGAGACATCTGGCTCAAATTCAAGATTGGTTGATAGGACCAAAGAGGGATCAGAAGCATAGGAGGGGAATTCATGAACACATCAACCAGAAATTTTGCATGCATCTACCCTTGGACTTGACCATAAATAAATAAATTTTAAAAACCTAATTTTTTTAGGTTTTGTATGACTGATTTTGAGGTTGAGTCAACACCTGTGATTTTCCATTGGGAGCAATTGTACTTTCAGAGAGATCCAGATCAAGTACACAAAATATAAGCAAAGAACCAGTAACACCAACTCTTACTTGTGAAACAAAAGAATACAGAAGAGGGACTCATATATATATTATTTTTTTTTCCAAATAATTTATACACATGACATCATGGCAGAGCTGATTTTTATAACCGTGTTACTATAAATCTGCAAAACATTACTTCAATAAAAACTTGATTTTGATAAGCCAGGAATCAGTGGTCCAGAACAGCTTTAATGAATAATGAACTACTTCAGAAAACTACTTCTTTTTTTGCATGAAAGAAAACTTGAGTCTTTTTTGTATGTAGCCACGAAAGCTTACTGACTGTCTTTGTTACTAGACACAATGGCAGCTGGGCTTCTTAATTAGAAATAATTGAAAGTAATGTTAACATAATTTACTACTAAATAAAAAAATAAATAAGAACCACGTTGTGGGAAATTGCAATGAAATCTATTATTCGTGGCCCATAGCCAAGAATTGAAAAATGGAAGTGAATTTCATATATACAGGGTTGTTTTTTGCAAAGAGTACTGCCAAACATGGACTAAAATAACTATGGCCACACTGGAAAAGCCTTCCTTACCACTGGCAACTGCCTGATCAGTGAGCATGCAGCAGAAATTCAGTGTTAACCCCAGTGACCTAACTCTGCCTTCTATCCTCATAGTCCTCCCAAGCTCTCCCGGCATTATCAAATAATGGATTTTCCATTGGTTTTAAACCGTGATTGTTTAACAGCACTTTGCAGCTGACTTTCCTGAGCTGATCTCTATACGTGGGTGTATGTCTGCTGGCTCAGGAGTAGCTGTAGTTGCATTTGCAGTGCAGGAGAGATGATGTTGTTTAAAAGCCATTCCTGCTCATCCCAGGAGGTACACAGACACTCAGCAGCTAGTCGAGGCAGGACAACTGTCTACGCTCAGCAGACTCATCAACCTCAGCCAACAAACAAAACAAAACAACACAACACAACAAAACCCACAAACCTCCCCAAACCAACCAGCAAATCCACCCACACCCCCCTCCCCCCCCCCCCCCCNTCCCCCCCAAACATGCTTCTGTTCCCTCTTGCTGAAAAGGTGACCAGAAGCAGTGTGATGGTGTGGTCCCTGCCTCTGCCTCACCTCCTGACAGCACTGTCAGAGACTATAAATACCCCAGGGACACAACCCTTGTGGCACAGAGCCCACTTGCACCATCCTCCCGTTCTCTGGCCTCATCACCAGATGCCTGAGTTCTGCAGGGCAGCAAGGGCACTCCCAGGCTTTTGTGACAAGCTGGAGTAACACGGCAGCATCATTTGTTTTGGAAACAAAGCACTACAGAAAGCTTCAGCTGCCTAAATAGGGACCAAATGGTTTCCTTTAATCTCGTGAACCTGCTATCTGTGGACCTCTCTCTCCCAGTGTACGTTTTTTTAAAATATTTATGCACTACAGCACAAACTCCCCCAAAAGGCTCGTAATCTCTAAATCACACCAAGTAAAAACCAAACCAAAAAAACCCCCCAAGCAAACAAAAAAACCCCCAAACCACACCCACCCCATCAATATCCTGAAGTCGGGGACTTCTAGAATACCACTCCCCCTTCAGTTAACAGTAACATCAAAGGCATTCACAAGACCTGCTCTGAGGATGGGGGAGGCAAACCAGGAATTACCACTCTGAAGTCCTCTGCTCCCAGCACAGTATGGCAAGAGGAACTCCACATCTAATAGCCTGAGACGGAACTACTCACCTAGTGAGGAGATGGTAATCAAAGCCACATCTCTGTAGATTCAGTGGCAATGAGGTATGAGACATGATGCCAGCTCTGGGGCTAGAAAGATGCTTTCAAATAGCTTAAATTTTCTCCCTAAATACTGGTATTTTCTAATTCCACTTCAATTTCTGAAGCAAGTCCTCTTTGCTTGGGTTCCTCTTGGGACGGTAAAACTGCATTTCAACTTTTCAGGACTAATACTGCTTTCAGATCTCAGTGACTGCTGACTTCACAAGGAAACACACTGGGTTCATCAGGCTACTTAATGACATTCATTTTGGCACTAATCTTAAAACACTTACTGAATTTAAAAGGTTATTTTATTTTTTTTTAAATAACCTAGCAGTCAGAATGGATTTGCTAACAACTGGCAAGAACCTCCATCACAAGAGGAAGAAGGCACATTTTGCCTTATTCAACTTCCACTTGATTTATCAAAAAGCATCTTCCAGAACAACACATCAATATGTTTCACACAATATTACAGCAATACTTACATTTTTTCCAACCAGAGATAATGAAACAAAAGAATCTCTGGCCCAGATTCCTGTGGAAGCAGATAAGAAATGTGGCTACTGATGTCATGAGTAAATCTGGATAGGAAGAGTAAGAAACCACCAATGGGGATACAATCAGTTTTTAAGTGTTTACATCTCAATGATGAGAAGAATCAAGGAACAAACTGCTTTCTTACTAATCCTGAAATTCCAGTGTTCACTCAGGCAAGAACAATATAAGATACTAGTAGTGTGAGCTATTTCACACAGATAATAAATGCTGGAAGGAAGCAAAAAGTGCTAAATGTTACTCAAGGGAGGAGCAGCAGCAGTAGAGAGAGACACGTAGGATAAATCTATCAGAAAAAGACTACTGAGTTGGAAAATACACATTACAAGAAAATTACAGAAAGTTAAAAAAAAGATTTCTTATTCTAAAAGTTACTATTGATGTTACTAATAGAACACCATGATATTTTAATGGAATTTCATGTAAAAATATAATTTCTTGTTAGCTCACACTGAAACTGAAACCATCTTGAATTCAAGGTAATTAAATAAGACATTTCAGAATCTGATGGACTGGGGTTGGTGAGGGTGAAGAGGAAAACAACCAAGCCTGTAAAAATTTAGAGTCTTCCTAAACACAGAAACTAAAGGTGGTTTTGTGAGAGTTTTGGTACATCCAGCAGCTGGTCTTACATGCAGTTGGTGTCTCTCTACTTTCTCAATTACTCTCTATTTTAGAACTATTACTTTGTTGCTCTCTTAAAATCAGAAATGACCAATCTGCGTGAAAAGCGCAAATACATAAAAAGATGAATTATTTTAAAAATAGTTTTTAACCTCATAAGAATTAAGGTCATGTACTTTGGAGGAAATATTTTGCATCTTCTCATTTGATCTCCCTTTGTCTAGAAAGCCAGAGGATTGCAATCCATAAACATATGAAATCTGCTGATGAAGAAAACAAGGCAATCTTTACTCATGATTAAAAAAAAAAAGCTATTTCTGCCCCAGGCTGGAATTTAAGCAGCACTGACAAAACCTGTAGTTGTCTAAAAGCATTGAGTGTGATGCCTTTTGACTGTAGGGTCAATATTTGATTGGGGATTGAAGATCATTTTGCAAGTTTGATCTGTTTGCAGGAGAAGCAACCTCTGGTTGCTTCTTAAATATGCACGTATCTCCTTTAAATCCAAGAAGGTAATTATTCCAGAGTACAAAGCCGTGGTGTGACCACAAATGGAATATTGTATGCAGCTCTTATTGCAACAGATTGCAAGATAAAAAACCAACAAAAACAAAAAAACAACTAAAAAAAGATGTATAATAACTAGGCTTATACAAAGAAGACTAACTGAAATGATACAGGAACTGGAATATAAGATACTGTATATGAAGACAGAGTAAGGAAGCTACAGTTATATAATCCAGAAAAGAGGATTTATATTTATAAATATATATATGATCATAGTCTATAAATATCTTACAGGTAACAATATAGATGAAAAGAGAATTATTTAGAGTCCTGGTAGAGAGTAAGATTAGAAGCAATTTTGATTAACTAAAGAAGGAAAAACTGTACAGCAGATAACACCCCTTTGCCGTGTGCATGGTGGAGGGAGGCATTTTAATGTGCCTGGAGCCATTTCTCAGATATGACAGTTCCAACTAAAGTGGATGAGTCCTGTGCCCACCCCAATCCTATGGTTCATCTGCCAAGTGAATGGATGGGGTTTTGTTTTGCCATTTGGCTCCCCAAGAGCACAGATTGGTTTGAATAGATATTAAAGTTGAGTATGGTTTTAAAGTTAGAAGATAGGCTGTCTGAAAGAAATATTTGTATTTTTCCCTGCAACTTACAGGAGGCAAACTGTTAACACTAGTAATGGACGGGAAAAAATGCATAAACATGGAGCATAGCCCATTATAACTTTTGAAGACGGGCACACAGCAAGTGCCCAGGATATGCCTCAAGCAGCAAGAGAGCACTTCTCAACTAATCCAACTTGTAAACTTTCAGATAATGTCACCATAAGCCATGATTGCTCATAGCAAATGAATTGGAGTTAGTAAATAAGAGATCTACCTGAGAAATTGTAAAGTAATGTTTGAACCTAAACAAAAGCATCTTACTTTGGATTGCATAACTTTGTAATACTCTTAAGTCTGTTTCTGATGGTAAACAAGTATTCTTACTCTTATTGTTGCACACACCTGGGGAAGATTTTGTTTCTTAATTGCCAATTCTCACGAAAGCTTACATGAGCAGTGGAACAAGAATTCATCTCTTGGCCCCATTGCCATTTCAGGCATCTTATCTGTAGAGGGAGCATCACGGGTTCAAGAAAGGTGAAGGACTGCAGTCCATTTGCTGACAAACTCTTGTAAAATAGTATTTTTCTACAAACACAGCCAAGTTACGTAGTCATTATCAACTCAGAAGAGAAACACTGCAGTAGTTCAAAGTGTAACTAGAGCTACAGATTGCCCCTTTCTGAAACAGGTTTTTGGTTTGCTGGGGTTTTGTTTTTAGTTTTTACATCATGCACTTGTGTCTACAGTATTAATACAGTACACTAGATAATACACCAGTGTTTACTAGGGAGGAAGGTTCAACCAAAGCCTACTTGTTCCATCCCATTAAGAGGCTCTTGCTAACACAGCCATGCTGTCATGACCTGCTTCAAGCAGAGGTTTCAGATGCCCTGAATGCCATCCAAGAATGTCTGCTCATGAGCCACCACAGCACCTTCTTGTGGCATTTATTTCCATTTCAGATGGTAAACAAATTTTTTCCTAATATCCAGTCTAAACATCCCATGAGTCCATTTTATCTCATCCTATCACTTGTTACTTGGGAAAAAGTTTATCTTATTCAGATATGAGCTGGAGTAGTGTTACACATCACTTATACCATGCCAACTTGCAGTCCAAGTCAACAGAAGTTGCTGATAACTTCTTTTTGTTGTCACCAAAATGGATGTTCCCATGATGTAGGAGCACAGAGGATCGCAGGAGCCCTTAGGGATTGGACAGAAATCTGATCTCATCCTAATGCAAGAATAACAGAGGCAAAATTCTGCCAGAGACTCTGTAGTTCTCCTCCTCCTCAATGCCTCACTTGGATGTTTTGACAGGACAGGTCTACCTCCAGCTCAGCCTGTTATCACATTTGGTCTTCTGAACACATGCTAAGAATTAGGAAAACCTCACAGCCTGTCCCAGAGAATTAAGGGAGCAAATGAGTGTAATATCTAGGAACAGCTGTTTTGATTTGCAAAAAGTACCTAGGTAAACTGTATTAAAATACTGCTACAGGTCCAAATCTAAGATGATCTCGTTGTCTAAGTATGCAGATTGATGGAAATTCAGGTTGGGAAAAAAAAAAAAGAAAAAGAAAAAAGAAAAAGAGAGAGAGAAACAGAAGATGAGGTTTATGGCTCAGAATCCTGTCAAATACCATTTTTGTAATGATTTCACTATGTGTATATACAAGCTACAGATTGGCACGTAAATTAGGTGCCCAGTGTTTACACAAAATTACTGACTTTGACTAAATATTAATTGAACAACATTATTAGGTTAAAATTAATATTGAATTACTCCATGCTTTGTTGATTAAACATAATAAATGAAAAAGAGATTTATCTGAATAAATACAGTTTAGTAAGTCCTTTTCAGAAATGAAAAGTTTGAAGGCAAGAGAGGCTATTACTCAAGCAATTATTCAAAGATGCTAACACAAAAGCTGGTCTCAAAACACGAGCTACAAACCCATTTTTGTTTGTTACTACAGCCTACCCATTTGATGTCTACCCTCATAAATGGTTCTCAATGAAAAGAATGCCAGTGCACACCATTTTCTCTGGCTTTCCCCAGAGCACTGAGGATCATTAGACAGATCATCAGCTTTCTGCAAGTAGTTTAATGTAGTATAATCATAATTTTCTTTAGAAAGTTGACAGCCATGGTTTAAAGTTGTCATTTATCTTTGAAAAGAACATGACCAAGAAAGGATTTTGTAAATCTATTAAGCTCAACAGAAGATAATGCCTCAATCTAAACATATGTATATGCCTAAAAAAATCTGAACTATATTAGCATCATAGGAACTACAAAAGAAACATATTTCAGGTGCATCTGCCATCTTTTATGCTTGTCCACTACATTTCAGGAATATTTTTTAGAAATACCCATATTCTCATCGAGAGCATCACATTTTGATGCATTTAAAGTATGGTCTCAGAGACACAGAGAGCTGAACTGAAATTATGTTTTATTAGTAGCTGTAGGCAACTGTAGTTCTGGCTACTTTTGTTATGTGTGTATTTATATATATATGTATGTATATACATGGGAGATAATATGCTGCTTTTAACTTTAACTAATAATAATATTCACAGGAGACTGTGTCTTTCTTGTCTAGTGATGGGAAAGCAGGAAGGTCACAAGGCCAAAGAAAACTCCATTTTCATCAGCACTTTAATGCATTGCTCCTAAGGGAATTTAGAAAGGCTAAGGCTTTAGAAAGGTTTAGATATATATTGGTGGGCCCTTTACTTCTGAGCCAACTAAAAGCCCATCCATCTGTGCAAAATCCAATGTAATAAAAAGGATAGTTTCTATTAACTTTTATTTTGGTAAGGCCTCACTTGCATTTTATTGTCAACTCCACAGTAACTTCACACATCTACTCCAAGTAAGACTCAGGGTTGTATCTTAACGGGAGGTTCACCAGGCAAGAAAAAGGTCACAGTGCTGTGACATTTCCTTTTAGACAATGAACAGGGTTAGAAGTGAGTAGGTCCCAGTGATCCGATTACCCTAAAATGAAACTCAGGGATGACAGGGCAAAGCCCAGGGTCCAAATCGTGTCTCAGCCATCTCCTCCCAGAAATTCTGCAGTCAAGAAGTAGCTACCAGCAGAACTGCCACATATATGACAAATAAATACAAAATCCACCACAAGTGATATTGGTTCATTTGCCCAATCAACAAAGCCAGTAAACAAACAAAACCTTCTAAAAGTTTAACAAATCCAGAGATTAAGGCTACCTTTGTCAGAAGAAAGCTAGTATCAAAAAATACAGGAATATCAAGATAGGTTGCTTAAATGGCCATAACTTTGCCTTTTTTCATCTTCTCATTGAAACCGAAAACCGAGAGGGCAGGAGAGCTGTTTTTGAGAAAATGAAAATCATTATTCAACTTTTCTAAAGTATGTTCACACAACTCCAAGGAAATTGTATCACTCACTGGCTATAAAGAACCACTCATCTCTTGCTTATCAGCTGACACTTAGTAACTGGTCATGTATGTGATCCTTCCCAGGGGCAACAGGAAGCAGAACAGGTGACCTACCAATACGTTCAGTCATGACAGTCTGAGTAGCTGCAAAAGGAAATTATTTGCATTTCTAGCATTTAAGCTAATGCATTCTGCTCTACAGCTAGTACCAGGACCAAGGATCCCTGAAGTTACCATGCCACAGTATCACCTTAAAGAATTCTTTTAAGATATGGGTGAAATTACTCAGAACCACTAATTAGCTGCCAATGTGAGGCTGAATACTATGATTTCACATGCAAAGTAGGGAGAATAAATGCTGGCATTAATTGGTACTCAAGCTCCCAGAGACATATAGACAATTATGGTTCCTGTAAGCAAATGGGAGGCCAACAGCAAAGCCAGTTGGAATATAAGATACTGCATGAGAAAGAGACACACCCAGCATGTGCCAGTCACAACAGACACCCCCCAGGTGCAGTTTCCATTCTGTCCACATTGGATGATGTCTGGGGAAGTAGTCAAGGGAAAATACAGATTCAGGAGGCTCCACCACCACAGCTCACACTGAAGGTTGTCAAAGACGTATCGGTCTTGCACAACCAGCCAACACCTTCAAAGTATCAGCAGTATTTCAAAACACAGGGGAAGATTTGGAGTATCTTATCTGGCACTACAAACACCGAAGGGACGTTAGGCTCTGATATAAACAGGATTTAAGGATCCTGGTGATTTTTATTTGAACTCCCCCACCGCAGTCCACAGTAAGCATTGTGGGATGGTCACAGCACTTACTTAATTAGCAGTGACAGTCTTCCCATTACCCGTCAGGCATTCGTATTTATACAATGCAAATGATGACAGAGGAAGGAGGGAAAGGGAAATAAAGCATCTCTCAGTGTCTGCCCAGAGCTCTTGCTCTTCCTGGATAAATTTAACAATGTAACTTTTGATATTCCTCACTACTAAACCAAAATACTGCGATACAAACATCTCTGAACCGAAAGGAGTTGAGGCTCTAAACCTGACGCACATCACTGTGAATGAAAACTCTGAACTTGCATATCAGAACAACAGTAGGTCAAAACAGTCTTTTTAGTCACTTTGATCATATGTAAGCAAGTCACCACCAGATCCGGGCAGCTCATATACTTCCAGTATTTAATCCAGTGCTATATAGTAATTATTGAATAGATTTACAACATACAGAAAGGTTGCATTACCGCCCATGTTCTTACAGTCTTTTCATTTAAAATCTCTGCTGCTGTTGTATAGAATGTTAAATGCTACAAAATAGCCAGCAAAATTTCCATTAGGTCTTCTCTCTAGGTGGTGGCACACAGCCACAATCATGCTAATGAGATCCTCAAGGTACACACAGTTTCGTTAATTGAATGAAATCACAGAAAAGTAATTTTATGGTCTTCAAAACTCCGATTCTATCTTTCTATTTATTTAAATCAGGTTCAAACACTTAATAGGTTCTGTACTGCCCATTAATGAGAAAAAAACAAGCCAACGGGGATAAGGGTAATAGGCCATTATAAATACAGGACTAGATGGTATGGACATTGCGCCGAACACTTCACTTCCATGTAGCTACATCCAGAAGTGTTTGTTCTGTTGGAAACCTTCATTTTTCTGCAGAGTGCTACGCATTCGGGATGGTATTCTGCTTCTGGGGTAGCCACTGGGACAACCAGACTGTTCACATTTCCTTTTCTGAGGTCCTCAGGTTAGTGCTCATGTCTTATCTGTAGCTGCTTACCAACGACTGCATACCTATTTGCATTTAAAAACCAGAAGTCTTTTTCTAGAGCTCTGCTTGCTCTCTATGTAGCTGCCCAGACTTCTGCTGTGTGCCTGGGACTTCAGTTCTAACACAGCCAGCCCCATTTTCTAACACTTGGCTGAATGTCCATAAAGCTTCCCTTTAGGCATCCCGGTGGAGTGATTTTGGGTTTTGTTTTGTGGATTTTTAGTTATTATTTTTAATTATTATTGTTCTAGTGAAATTATTCTTAGTTTCTTATTACACAGGTCCCTAAACCTGTAAATAATTATAGCCAAAACTTATCAAACAGTCTGTGACTAACAAAATTAAAGCAGTAGAGAACAAGGCAGAGAAGTGCAGTGTTTTATAAACATTTTCATTATTTTGAGGTTTTTCAAGTTATGTGAACATGTGTGTCTTAAACTGTTTGAGATGTCAAAAAGAAACAAAATAAAAAAAAAATAATACTTCAGGTAAGTATTTTGTAGGTTATTCTGAATCATTTTGTAAAAGTTTTCAGGTGTCACTGTAATAAATCCTGCTATGAAATGCTGTAGCATCTGCCCTGTGCGCTTGTATCAAGCCGCAGGCTGTCTGAGCAACTAAATTACACTGAGAACAGGTATGTGGACTCTTGTTACTAATTTTATGAATCTACTGCATATTTATTCCATACTGTTACAGTCAAATCCTGCCACCAGTACCCACATCCTTCTCAGAAGAAAAGCCTGTTGATGTCACTGGGCTGAGTCTTGACAGACTTAATCACTGCTCAGTGACTCCCAGCGGCGCCCAGCTACAACACCAAGCATGAACCTCTGAGGGGACAGGTGGAATAGGAAAGTGCATCATTGTTGCAACTTTGGGAAAAAGCAAGGTCTGGTTTGAGAGGGCATGTGGTCTGCAGAGAACGAGGATTTTTTTTTTGTTGGTTTTTAATTTTTTTAAAAAAATTGTATGCTAACCCTCTTGGCAAAAACGTTCCATTCACATAGGTTTTCCTTTTATTTTAAGTATAGATAATAACCCTTTATATTCTAACTAAGAATTACTTTCTATACTAGTTGTTTATTGTGTCTTTGTGCTGAAGAGTTTCAGGGCTCAGGAAGCAAGTCAAGATGCTGAACTGCATGTGTGTACACAAAATGACAGCCTTTGGCAGGGGACACAAAAGCTTCAGCATAGGGGTGAGCACAGCAAAGGGCCACCCGTATGCATCAGGGACGATGGGGCTTTCTGCTACAAATTTGGCATCCTGCTAAAATGAGATTTTGTCAACCTGAAATGGATTTCTCTGCCTCATTGATGTATGTTAACACGTGATTGCACTTGCTAAATATTTTCATGGCTCTATAACCACTTTATAGGACACATTAACATTTCCCTCTTCCCTCCCCCTAGCTCATGGACACTACACTCCATAAAAGCATACACCCTTAAGACTAGGTGGATGTCTATTATTAAGATCTTTCTGCTTGATTTTAATCCAAAGGACCTGGCATTGACCCTGTATATTTTAATTAAAGCCTCCTTCACTCAGCTCTTTTTTGCCTGGTGAAGGACCTATCAATCAGGAGGAGTCACCACAGGATGCACCGGATGACAGGAGGCTATTTTGTCCCCTCCTCCAACACCAGACACTGACTTCTTTTCTCTCCCCACCCCCTCCAACTTCATTAACTAAATGCACTGAATAAACCTTAACATCCCAGCTAAATCCTATTGGCCCTGGATTTGCTACTTAATGCTAAAACCCAAGCGACCCATTTTTCTCCTGTTGATACTTCTATTGCTGATGGCAGCCAGAAGAGAAAAATACCCAACCTTAAAATACTTTAGGAGTAAAACTCAGAGAATTCATCACTCCTTCTTTCTGCTGCTGCTCATAAACTTTACGTAAGCTCTACTGCATGTGTCAAAGCTTCCCATGCTTTTGTGCTTCACAGGCAACACAGTGAGTCTGTTGCTTAGCAAATGAACGCAACAAAGTGCATCTGTTACTAAAAGTGCAACAAGGACTCATTTAAAGAAAAATGACCTTGCAAAGTGTGTGGAGAGAAAAAAAATGTGCATTCTACAATCTCCTGGCGTTGTGTTGTTATAAACATCAAAAGATGGAAACCCCATTAATTGAAAATCTTTGGAAAAAGTCTAACGAGTAAACAGTTTCAGTGCTACAGATTCATTTTGAGTTCCTATCCTTATGTTTTGCTTTAAACTGTAATAGTTTGCCTTCCCAGTTTCTCGTGTGTAACATAAAGTCTAAAGACTGTCTTCCTGTCTCCTGGCTGCCAATCCTCCCTCTGCATCCCAGTTATAACTGCTGTACCTCATCTCACCTCAGCCCATCTGCCCAATGCTTCCTCCTTGGACCCTGATGATGAGCAGGAATCCAGATGGTCACTTCTCAGCTCTTGACTCTTTATTCCCAAAGCATGCAAATGGGGTTGTCCATCCAGCTGCAAAGTCTCCCTATGGAAGCATTAAGAGCTTTGGCTCCTGACTTTTGGAGCCACCAGCTTGCTTTTCTTTCTTGATCCCTCAGACCTCTGACCTCTCTGCCCTCCACAAAACATCACTGCCATGACCACCATGTGTCTTGCCACAGAATCTGCCATTCCAGAACCTTTCCCTCCTGCAAATATCTTTGCTACCTTTCTGCCACTGGCTGCAGTCACATCTCCCAATAGTTTTGCGAGCTTCTCCACAACTTCCTGCCATAGTGATACACCATGGGGTCCCCCAACCAGCGTGCTTGGCCCAAGCCTCCCAGGCATCCCAAGCAGAGCACCATGAGGGGTTTGAAACACCCCACCACATCTAAGACAGCCTCTTGCCTTGAGATGGCTCAGTGGCAAGTGGCCTCACGCACAGAAAACCGAGCTCTCCCTCCACTGCTTGCAAAGGTTGCTCCCCATGTTTGTGATAATGTGTCTGAGAAGGCTATTCCAGCTTGCTCTTGGGTATCCAACCAACACAGCAGCCTTCAGATTTGACTTATATTTTTAATCCCACGTTTCACTTTAGATTAATATCAGACCTCAATGCCCTACAATAGGGAGGATGATTTCTGAGAAGAGCTGCACCCCGAAACACCATGCACACCCAGCCCTCCACCCAACAAATTTCAGTGGCATTCTGAGGCTGCAAAGGCTGAAAAGAAAAAGGGAGCCTGAACAGCTAGTAGAAATTCAGCTATCCTGAATAAAAATTTTATTTACAAACAACCTAAACCCAAATCCAATCTAGCACTGAAGATATGCAGCACAGGTTACACTTTAAGATTATTAGTTCCGTGTCCATGATGAGAAGGCTTTCAAATAAAAGTGCTTTCTTACTGACCGTGCACTTGCGTTAATGTATTTCTTACCAATATCACTAATGGAACGTTCATCATGTTTCTAGCTTCTCTGAAGTAATGTGAAAAAAATATATTGAGCCATGTAAGAATAAAATTAAAACATCCATGTCACTCTGCGATATTGTACCACACACGCTCTACAGATGGGCTTAAATATGGTCCTTGAAGGAGGTAATGGCAACTGGCTACAATATTACAGAAGTATTCATATCAGCATAAATGGGAGACCAAGAGTAACAAGGAACGGAATCAGTAAAACAGTTACATTCTTGAAGACTTATTTTTGCAGCATGGACACAGTTAAGAGAAAGAAAGAAAAGATGAGGATTTTTTTTTTTTTTTTTGTGAGAAACCTGCTATTTCAGATTATAAGGAAAGCAAAAATATTTTTTTTCACCTGATTATTGATTAAGAGGTTAGAGTAATGACCACATGATCGATCAAGTTTTTCCTTTTCTTGAATACAATGAGTAGACTACTAGACAGATTATTCACTTATTAAGTTTATGAATAGGCAAGCCTCAGTTTTTCAGTTTATAAAAATAAACTCTTGCAAGATTTTAATATGGCCGTTGTCTGGATTCCATTTTGAACCATCCTCAGTGCTAGCTCACCGCACCAGGAATGTTTGTAGGGATAAGCGGCGCACAAATGGATTACCAGCTGCTCAACTCCATGTTTACTATTGTTCTACTTCTAAAACTATATAAATATAAAAACACAAACAAGACCTACAAGTAGAATGGACAGTACATACTCTTCCAGCAGCAGTTTATCTATTATTTTTTTTAGCATTGGAAGACAGATATGCAGAACAACTTCCGCTTATGACTGTCTGTCTATAATCTACACAAAAAGCTGTTAAAATGAATTAACATTTTAACTGTTTATTTTTCCAGCGAGCTCCCAGGGTTATCAGAAACACAAATACAAGTTGTTCACTAAACATAAACCATATCCAGCGTAATAGGACATTCTAGCTGATGTATCAAAGAGATTAAAACACAGGTTTTGGCGCAGAGTAACAGAACTTTACACATTTTAAATACTAATATTGTAAATAATAATAATAAAAGAGAGGTATGAAGTCCAGAGTCCTCTCTAAAAATGTTATCATAAAGCTACCATATATTTTCTATCATTTATCACTGCACAACAGACGGAAGGACATTATACTTGCTTACTTAGACTGTTTACATTAACAACTTAAAACACAGAAAGCCTCCAGAAATGTAACCAGTTAAATAGACACTTCCAACCCCAATACCTCTAAAAATATGGGACAATATTCCAGCTCGGTTACTTTTTAGAGTGATGCTGATTTACAGTACGTCCCAAACTTCTTAGCCTCTGCCTTTTTAATCCCTCCGTGGTCCCCGTATTTTCCTTGGCAGGGGCCAGCTCTCGCCTCTCTCCTCTTTTCACATTAAACTTGCAGGAGACTATTAACGAGGGATGGCTGCAGGAAGAGGGGNTTTTTTTTTTTTTTTTTTTTTTTCACCTCCTGTTTTTTTTTCCCCTTTCTTCCCTTCTCCCCGGTTTTCCTCCCTTAGCTTTGCCCCTGGCAGATAAACCCGAGTCAGCCAGAGTGCGCTCACGACACCCCCTCCACCAATCATTTCAATTAGTGCCACATGAGAGGAGCTTCTGCCCAAAATCTGCTTAGGAAAGGGCCAGAGGGCAGGGCAATCTCCTTTGCTCAACAATGACCAGAAGCTGCTATAAATATCCAAACAAAAGCACTGCCAAGGCCAGGAATGTCACATCCTAATGTGATAAAAATTGTAAAGATTCGATGTATACCAGAAGTACAAAGGAGGAAAAATAATGTTTAAAAAAAAAAAAAAAAAAAAAAAAAAAAAAAGAGAGAGAGACAAAGATGAAAAGCAGTTTCCACCTTCCTATCATCTCCCCTGGTACATAACCTTGTAATGTGTTATCAGAGTTGTATGATTTCTGGGTACCAAGCTACTATGCTTTTGAGGTCCCAAATGTCTCGCTCACCATCCCTTTGTGACAGCTGCACACTAATATTTATAGGTATCCAAGTCTATGCACCTTATATAAGCAAGCACAGTGACCAGGGCTGGTCAGATGTGGCCTCCAGCCCCACAGATGCATTGCATCACACAATTTGTATAAGCAATAACTTCTCTAAATGAAAACATTAACAAGAGGCTCCCAGTATGTCAATAAGTAAATCAATACATTAATAAAGTACAGACCTCGTTGCACGGGTATACAGAACTGAGAGATCTAGCCTAATTTGACCTCAATACATTTCACACAAGCATTTTTCATCACTGTGAGGAGAAACTCCAGCCTGAGGTTCCTAACTACAGAGTGAGTTCCAGCTGAAAACTAACAAAAAAAACCCCAACTTATTAAAAAACCCCCGAAAAACTACAAACAAAACCCAAACCAAACATCAGAGTGCCTCCACCAGAGGAGACCTAGAGCTTGTGTACCTTGTAAACCTCCAGTTCACACCATGCAAGTAGCTGGATGTTGACTGCACTCGCATGGGAAAGGTAGGACAGGGTGGGGGAAGGGGGTGGTTTTGGTCCCATTTGACTTTTTGTAAACTCTGCAATACCTTTGAGATAGTAATTTCCAACCTGTTGTTGGTGGGATGACTACAGCTAGGTTCATCTGAGGGGAAGCTGGTAGTCACTGTCACCTAATTCCCTCCTGACATGCCTGAATGTAATCACTGCAAAGAGAGGGCACACAGCTGATGTGCCTCCAACTCTCAAGTCTCAATGTTTATGTACAAGTCATGTAAAAAAAGTTAATGCTATTGACTCACGTCATGCTCTTTTAGATATAAAGGCCATGTGAAATTATCCCTGTGTTTCCTCTCTTTGGTTTCCAACAACCCAACAATAAACTTCTCTTCTACTACAAATAAATGTTATTTTTTTTCTATTTCATTCCCATGCCCTACTCTGATCATACTTGTTTGTCCTGCTGCAATGAACAGTGCTTTTTCATACCAAACCTATTCATATACAGGCTTGTCCTGAAAGCACCCTTATCCTTAACTATGTCCAGAGGTGGTTTTTTTGCCAGTTTACTAATTCCCTGAACTTAAGCATGTGCCCTATATAACACTGTTCTTTTACAAGACCATTTGAAGAAATTAATTTAAAAGAGATAACATTTAAGCAAAGCTCTCCTGCAAGACCCTACTCCCAAAATCACATGCATAGGCCTTGCAAGAACAAAACCACCCACAAGTTTTCCAGACTTCCCAGTTTTAGCTAGGACAGATATGTTTTCTATTTCAACAAAGAGCTTTCAGTAGCCCAGAGTGCACAGATGCAGAGCAATAACACCAACACAAACAATACAGACTAAGCATTGTCAGAAAAAAAAATCTGATGGCCTGTGGGCTGAGAAAGCCCTCCCTGAGGATGGGGGAGAGCAAAGCAGAGCCCCCGTTCTGGCAGAGGCAGGGTAGAGATCCGCATCTCCCAGCACAGCAGCCGAAGGTATGGTGGGAAATCCAGCTGTATTTGCAAGGTAGCACATTAATACAGCTAAAAAACCCTGCCAGTTCCACTGGCTGATCTTGATGCCAGCTCCTGTTTTTACTTCAAGCAGGGCCAAGCTGGGTGTCCCCAGCAGCAGTACAGACATGCTTTGCATCGCAAAGGAGTGGACAGGGCATTCACTGAAGGAAAAAAAAAGAATAATAAAAAGTCCTCAATTACAAACATCCCCCCCCAGGTAAACAGTAAAAGATTTTTATAATAATGAACTTACCTGGGAAAAACATGACCTGTGGCTTAAATAACTGTGTAGTTGGAACTGAGTAATGACAAAAACAAGTCACTAATGGAGGGAAGTGCATGGGATAAAAATCTATCCAGCCAGGCAGATGAATAAATTGGCAGAACTGAGCTGCTGATGCCAAAAGTGAAAGAAAAACATCCTTCTCTCTGAATTTTGGGTGGGTTTTGTACTTTTCACTTCCTGGATCAGCTATTATTATAGACTTCAGAGACAAGAGGAAAAACATGTTATAAACATAAACAATATTTCCTCTTCTTGCCAAAACACCCTGTTTAAGTTGATGTGCCTTGACTGGTCCTCACTGTTTTGCATGCTGTTTCCCTACACCAGCTTTTTCAATCGAAGGATAAAAATGGTGGGGGAATCTTGCAACCTTCCTTAAGGATACTGAAAACATAACGTGAGAAAAACTGCTCATACGGAAAACAGAGAGGTATTCAGAAGGGTTCTCCTTTTTAAGCTTGAAAGTATTCAAAAAGCCATTTGCTTTATAAATCAAAATGCTGTATTTGATGAGAAATCTAAAAGACTGATGACAGAAATCTCCATGAGCAGTGTCTCAAAAACAAAAACAAAAACAAAAAAAAAAGAAATACTGTTTAGTTTGCAAATAATTTAGCATATATTTGCAACTTTAAACAGTTTATAAAATGTTCCACCAGTAAATCAGGGTGAGACTTCTTGGTTTATATAGAAGTATGACTATTACCTGGAAGTGCTTTAAATTAACTGATGATGGAAATGGAAACTTGGATCAGATACCATGGGTCCTCACATTTGAAACAAATTCCTGAAGAAACAAGCCTGTATATGGAAAGCTATCCTCAAGCTCTAGTTTAAGTTTTCCCTTAAACACTGTTTTGTTGATAAGTGGAAACTGACAACATCATCAAATCATCTAGTATTAGTGTTCTTTCCTTTTACACGTCCCTGCTCTTGGGAAAAAAACATAATAATGGATTATACTGTTTCTTTGTCTGAATAAAATGTTGCAGTTCCGCAGATAAAGACGTATTCAGCTGAGCAATTAAATAGCTAAATAAATGAATCAGCAGAGCAGAAGTGACAGATTTAATTACTGCTTAGAGCTAGGAAGGGGAACTAATTATGGGGTTCATGAACCACATACCATTCTTCTCCTTAAGCATGTGCTTCAATTCTTCTGGATCAAGCTCTGCAAATGCAGTAGCACCAGATTTAACAAAAAAAAAAAAAAAAAGCTACTAAAAATTGAAAGTCTAATCTTTGAAGAAAGAATAGTCAGTACACTGTTTTAAGAGTCCATGTTCAACTGACTAGATATCATGAGTTAAAGGAACTTTTTCAAAATAGGCACTAAAAATACAGTCCTGCAAAAACTGAAATTAGAATGAAGTTCATTGGATGTGAATAAACCACAGATTTCAACAGAAAGCCATCGTCATTGAGGTATAAAGCACATAGCTATATCAAGTGATTAGGAACCCTATTCATCAGGAAGTATCTATCTGGGAAGCCTGAGAAAGCTGTTGATCCTTGCTCTCTTTTGCTTGGGTCAGTCCATGACAGCAAGTAATACAGTTTAAAAAGGTGCTTTTTTAAATCTACCAAGTGCAAAGCTAGTCATAGTAGAAAACACTCTTCTTCAGTTTCTGCTTTCTCACCCTTTTCTTTACTTTGCATCCACTTTCTCATCCTAATTTTATTCTTGTTTGATAAGAAAGTCAATGCCAATTAGTGGAGCTGCACATTAAAATCATGAGCTCTTTGCCTCATTAGTGGGAGGAGGAAAGAGAAAAAAAAATACACACGTACTGAATTAGAATCACATTATTCATTGAATGGCACAATTTTGTTTGTGCCTAGCTTATACGGATGAAAAGACATAGGTATTGTTTCCAGGGGGAAAAAAAAAAAAGAAAAAGGAAGAGAAAAGGGTAGAGGGAGAGGGAAAGGGAGAGGAAGAGAAAGCGAGAAAGGGAAGGAGAAGGGAAAGAAAGCACCAAGATATATTTAAAAAAACCTAAAACTGAATTAGTGGAGGTAACAGGAATTTTTTTCATTTATAGCCAGCGATTTTGTAAAATTAAAATCTTAATGTGTTTTGATCTCTGTTTTAGCATAATTTTAAAAACCAACACGTTTGCCTCTTTTCCTAAAAGTACTGCAAAGAGATAAATAATTGTGCACAGCTGAATTCATACACCTTTATGAAAAAAATGACAACGCAGACCTTCTACTCCACTGACTGAATTTTTTTAAAAAGCAGAATGTGAGGTAAACAATAAAACATCTTATGACTGAAAAAGATATAAATTCACCCCAGCTATAACCATGTTCTCCTTCCACACCACCAGTAATTTTGTCAGGCTGAAAATAATTGTGTCCAAATCCAGAGATGTATTCAAACCCTGGGCAGGTTCACTAGACGCTCACAAATTCCATCATCATCCAACATTACAACACCAGCTCTGTTTGGCTGAAATTCTGTTCTATAAAGGCACCCCAAACCAATGCCTATTGCATCAACAGAGTCCAAAACAAACCCTATCTTGAAAATCAGATTACATACAAGTTGCATTAACACTCATGTCATGAGTTTCACATCACCTGTTATCCATGTTAATAAAATGTGATGTGTATATGAAGTCACTAAGGTAACAGTGATCATGAACCTTGCAGAACACCTGCACAACTGATATTTCAGCATATAAATCTTATGTTCAAATAACCTCAGTGGAGTGGGAGGAGTTGAAAAGGATCCCATGGGCAAGGGTGGCTAGTCAGCATACTGCTGAAGGGGAAAAGGAGAATATACTCCTGGTGAGCAACACTTCTGCTCTCAGGAGGCATAATCAGATGTATTTGTCTGGCAGTCCCTGCCAGGCTGGCATGGAAAAGACCATTTAAATTTCTGAGGTGTCCCTCTCAAATTAGGACATGATTGGCATATGCATTTGAGCTACAAGCCTCAGAGGAATAAGGGACATTTGGAAGTTAAGCAGAAGTGAGCTTGCCACCTGGGAGGAAGTCTGGCTCTATGAAGCCACCATCTTCTTGCTCTCCACCCCAGGGCAGTGCAACATCCCTCATGGGATACCCTAAACAGGACTCACGGTTAAGTATAGACCAAAACTGATTTTTTCCCTGTTTTATTTATACCCTTTTGCTCTCAATCTTGCACTTGGATGTTTGCCCTTAAGTGTTGCTTGATATAATTTTGCATCTTTTCATCACCCAGTCAGTCTGGTGCAGAGAAGAACAAAGAAGATGAAATAGAACGAAACCAGTAGGTTTTTGGTAGAAACAAATAGAGGTGGCACAAGGTGCCTTAACATATGAGCGTCTTCTCTGGAAGGGCCATAGAAGCCCAGAGTTGTAGAATCCTGAAAAGAATAATTGTCCCAAAAAAGCTTCCCTGACAAAATGGACTTTTGTGCTCAGGTGGAGGCATCATTCAACGAGATATCTGGACTCAGTCCTCTCAAGGAGAGACCCTCACTTGGGGAACCACCCTGATAAACAGGGCCCTATTGTCACAAGAGCAGCCCCTCCTTTGGTGGCCATCCCCATCATCTGAACACTGTCCTTGCAAGGGGAGCTCTGTCTGATGGCCACCCTGACAGGCAGGACACTGTCCTTACTCGAAAAGGGACAGGGGCAGGCAAGCTGTGCCCTGAGGAGGCAGAGTGACATCTTGTGTGTGCCCCGGGTAAAGCCACTGGAGAGGGAATGTGCAGAAATAAGGGTTATTGCTGTGTCAGCCCATCTGGAGGGGCCCGAGTGAACACCTGCCTGTGCAAGACATGCCAAAGCCCCCCCGAAATGGTGGGGTCAGGCAGCACAAAAGAAGCACATTCAAAATGCTGGATACTCACCCTCCATCCAGGGACTACAACTTCCTACCAAGATCATCACTGGATCTAAGGGTGGTGATAACTTTCCTTTCCCCTTTTTTCTTTGTCTCAAACAGTCTCTGAAACCATATTTGGTTGTTACAGGGGAGGTAGAAGGTAATTTTTGACTGCCATGGGGAGCGTATGATCAAAACTTGCCCTTGGGTAAGTATTGACAAAAGAGGTGACAAAGTATGACAGTAGGTGGCAGAGTTGCTAGTTGACTGGTACCAAGAAGAAATTACTGTGTTTTTTGTACAAAGTCCAAATAACATTTACACACTACTAATCACAGAACTAAAAATAATTTTAAATCACCCATTTCCTTCTTTTAAGTGGAAGTGGTTTCTCGTTTATGAGTGCCCTATTGCATTTTCCTAATAGTTCATCAGAGACTAGAAGAAAACATCCAGCCTTTGCTGAGGACTAAATAAAAAACAGTCAAGCTCCTAGAAAATAATGACAACTGAAATAACAGGAGCCACTGTCCAAACAAAAAGCTGAAGTAGGCATCCAGCCATGATGCCCAAAGGGCTTTCACTGAGAAGGGCAAGGATGCTTGCACATAAACGTCAGAGCTTGCTTACTATTGGAATAAATTATATCTGAGGAAAAGAAAAATTAAAAAAATGACAGTAATGGGGGGAGGAAGGAAGCATGTAAACTGGCTAGAGGGTAGCCCTTGAGGACTGAGCCTGAGCAAAACTCAGAGTACCTTCTTCCTTCAAGTGCAGAGGTATACCCAAGAGGAAATAGCCATAAAGGGAATGAAATAAGAGGTAAGAAATCCAAACCTCATGAATCTGACATTACAACCATTAACCTAATATTGATGACAAAAAGGGGGATTATAATATGGCACACTGTGCACCTTTGAACAATTAGACTGAAAAGCTGCCTTGATTTATAAAACCAGAGAAACAGTTACGTGGTAAAGTTTGGCCATTTTGAAAAACACTGTCTGCAACATGAAAGAATAGCAGAAGCACAGGATGGACCAAGAGAACGACTCAGAGATCTAAAAGACTAGTACAATTCTATCACTTAAGGTCTGAAATGTGTCAGCTTGAAGGACCCAAGCTCCAGGGCACAAAAATCAGATAGCTGTAGAACAGACATGGGAATTTCCACTTCTAGACTCTGAATTTGGCTACTGAGTGTGTTGTCTCTGGAAACTTCCATGGCAGAAGGTATAATATTACTGAGCCAAAAATTCCCAAAACACAAGGAGGTTGGAAAGTTGAAACTGAAGCACCTTTGCTGTTCAAATCTCAAATGCAGACAGTGATGGCAGAACATCCATCCATCTTGAAACTTGTTTGAAAATTATTTTTAATACTAACTTACTGAATTCACAGCAAAGAACCTGGAGTACCAAAAGGAGCAATTGAGACATCCAGGAGTGGAGAATGAAATGTCAATAATGTCATCTGCATTTTGGAATGAGTAATGTTTAGACCAAGAATATTCCCTAAATTTTGCAATAGAGGTAATGCCATGATTATTTTTCGTTGAAGATTATAAACATTTCGCATGCCTTTTATTCTACTGCCACCAAAAGACTTTTGTATGGCTCAGACAAAACTGACAGTCAGTCCTCCTAAGATAACAGATGAGACAGGGCCACCCCTGCCTGCTGCAGAAAAGTGGGGAATTGCAATGGAGAGATCTAGAGGATCCATGCTGCTAATCTGTCTGCCTCCAGGGACTGATACCAGTCAGCTCTCACAGCTGCTGGCACTGGGCATTCTACCAACAGTTTCCACTCTCGCTTTAGGGGCAGCAGCAGTTTCAGACAACCTGTTTTCCCCAGTCCTAATATGGACAAAATTGAGGTAAGAGGAGACTGATGTTAATGGAAACACTCTTTGTCTTCCCACTAGCTTGCTACCTTAGGCAATTTCTGCTTTGCCTGTGCCCGCAGCCAGACCAACTTTTTGCTGGAAGCTGAGGACTCAGTCTAATTTTGCTGCTTCTGTGTTCTCAGAAGATTCAGCAAAGACGATATTCACAAGTGTTATTTTATAATTTGTCTGAAAGTCAAGTGCCTTGACCCTAAGTGTACGTTGTGTCAGTCATAATTCCTTCTTCGAGGGCATCAGTGTCATATCATTCTTAAAAAAAAGAAAACAGTCCACCTATAATGATCAAGATTTTTTTTTTCATATGCTCTCCATAGTGTGTTCTCCAATTTCCTGATGAAAGAGTTGAAATCCTTGATGTAAAAAATGACCATGAGATATTTTAATATGCTGCTGTGTAATGTAAGAGCTATCAGTGTACCAGGGTAGAGTATGACTAGTTTCATCAGGAAACTACTGAAGAGCCATAGAGTAAATAATAGATTTAAAACCAGGAACAGCTTTGAAGTGTACTGACAGCTGCTCATTGTACAGTACTGTCAGAACATGCATTGCATCAATATTGGCAGATAACAAAAAATTTTTGGTAAATATTAGTGCTGCAAGCTAGTTATTGAAGACTTATGCAGATGTATTTGTTACAGATTTTCTGACAGATTATATTACAGTTGGCCAAGTGCACAACCATTGCCACAACAGCAAAAACATGAAGAACAATATTTTTGTTCAACATAAAAGCAGGCCTTGGCACATCATAATGGCTTTTTATATCCAACTTCATATCCTAATTAATTCCACTTTTCTAGAAATGTCTGATAATCTACTAAGGAAGAAGATGCTTCAGTGATGCTCACTAAATTCAAACCCCCTTTACTTGCAGATTTCCAATGCACTCTTGCAACTCATTTTGATTTTCAGTGCCTTAGCTCTATGAACATAAAATAACCTTGTCCTGTCTCACAGAGCTGCTATTAGTACAGCAGATTTAGATTCTGGAATGTTGCAGCACAATGGGAGAAAAATGGTTAATCTCTGTACCATTTTGTTAGTGATTCCTTCTCCAGGGACATCAGTAGAATATTGTTCTCAAAAAGCAAACATTCCACCCATAATGATCAAGATTTTTAAACTGTACTTACCCTGTTTTAAGAAATAAAATCTAAATTTGTCTCTTGATTTTTTTTTTCTAACCTAAATCACTTCATTTTGCTTTGTACTATGCTGGGTGTCCTGGTAGTCTTCTTCTTCCTTCAGTCATATAACTATTTCTGTGTCATATAGCAATGACAAGGTTTTCTTTCTTGCTCCTTTTCTCTACCACTACAGTCTTTTTAATTCATCTATGTTACCAGGCTTTCTAGGTCAAGAATAGATAACTTTTGCCAAACTTAATCACATCTTTGTGTCTCCTTATTGCTCTGAGCCTTTTCTTTCCTGTCTATCTTCCAGCTTCCCCTCCTAAAAGAATTTTCTGCCTGTACAAGGTTGAAGGAGAACCCTGCACCAGCAAGCATTCACTGATGAGCAGGTAGGGAAATGAGAAAGAGTGACTGACCTGAGAGCTTTTATTCAGGATACATATGGGCCTCAGTGAAACACCTCACAGTGAATGAGTGCTTCAGGGAAGGGATGGTAACAGCCTGAAATAAGCATTTCTCCACTGCTCAGTGCAAAAAAAGCTGCTAACCTTGCAGAGGCCTTCATGTTGCTACAGCTGAAAACCCAGGAGGCTTTACAGGTTAAATCTTATATCTTGAACCAAACTGGGAAACAAAATCAAAGCTGCAAAATCATGCTACAAAACACATGGTGTATGGGCTGATTGCAGCTCAGGTGATGGTGGCTCCCAGCTGCTTATTCCCTTGTCTGGTGCAGTGGAATTCCGAAAAATACAAGTCAGAAGTAACCAGTGCTTTTATTTACCTTGATTTCAATCATTTGGATAATAATCTAGATCTGTCATCAAAAAAAGAAGTTAAAAGTCTCACTGTTAAACCTCATTAAAAAACATATGCTTAAAGCTGCAACTTGACCATTCAAAGAACTCAGAAATCAACAAGAAATAATAGAGTAAGGATCAATATGATAGATATGTTATTTATATGCATAGTAAGATTAATTTATTTTATATTTACTTCCCTTTCAAAGGTGGTAAGTGCATTTTTAAAGTTTGACAATTGCTCTGTTCCAAAAGCTATGATATGTCCTCCCCATAAATCTGGAGTAGTGGTAAATGTGGCAATACATCAGTGGAAACCCCTGTTTTGTGGAAGCTCAAAACAGACCAACCATTTTTGTGGAGAGCATCAGGGAGAAATCAGCACTTCTTCTGAACTGGCTCACGAGCAAAGTCTCACAGGACTCAATCCTGCAAGGCACTGACATAATCTGGTACCATACTAGTCTGCCTCAGGGTGCAGTGCTCAGCCACTGCTAGGAAATACCCTGGAATCATGTTTGTATGCACCTGTATGTTTACAAGAGGCTGAATTTGAAGTCTGAGTGAGCAAATTTAGGTAGCTGCCCAAGGATAAAATTTGCATCTGGTTTGCAGGACCTGCTTGCTGTTCAAGACCCATCAAAGCATCTGCAAGCTTTTCTACCACAGGGTTTCTTGCTTTTGAGTCATGACATACACACACACGTGCATATATGCATATCTAAATGTCTGTCTGCGTCTGGGCATAATTTCCAGAAAATATAAAATGTATTTATTTATTCTTAAGATTCATTCCACTGATCTGTAGTGCAAGATGTCTTGAAACCTGTAATGTTTCTGAAGAGATTATTCTGATGTGATCACTGCTTCATTTGTTTGTGTAATTTTCCCAGCCTGTTCTTTCCTCTTGCTACTCTTTCTTCAGTGCATGTTTGCATCAACCTCTCCTTATCCTTTTCTGCAAATGGTTTCCCTTTTTATTTTTTCTCCCCACAGTTTGAATTTTACAATCACTACCTTCATTCTTTAGTTCCTTTTCTGAGGGGACACAAAAGAGAGTGAAAGCATTTCAGAAACAGAAAACAATTATTTTATAACTGTAACTACATACCTAATGCCAGGTCTTTTCTATGAGGAAAGCAAGGAATACAGAAAGAAAATCTCCCTAGAGTTGTGGTTTCTTGCTAGACCATTTCAATACATAGCACAGTAACAATTACCAGATTACCAGAAGTTCTTCTGAAAGTGGAAGTAATTTCCCAACTAGAAAAATAGAAAAGAATATCAACTCTGGCAAGTTAAATATAATAAGCCTGGCCAAAAAATGATTTTGAAGAGCAATTTGCTAAAGGCAGACAAGCAATAACAAAACATTTTTTAAGCACGTCAGAGACAGGAAGTTTGTCAGAAAGTCTGTAGGGCTGATAAGTAATTGGGGTCTGAAAGGGGAGCTCAAATAAGATCAGACTATACTCCAGCAAAGTGAGAATTCTTTACACAGGCGTTCACTGTGCAAAAGCTTTTGGGTGTCCCTAGGCCAAAACCTTTCTTTTCAAGGAACAAACTCCTTGGAACTGGCTAGAGAGTAGGAAACACATAGTAGAAGTAAATGGTCACTCTTCATGGGACAGAGACATTTCTAGTGGATCAGTGTGGGGAAATGCAGGGTTCACCATAGTTGTCAGTAATTTGGATGAGGCTGAATAGTGAGGTGACAGCTAATCATGCTGGATTACTCAGGGTAGGGAAACCAAAGGGTGATTGAAAAATTGCAGAAAGATCTCAGCTCTGTGTGAGTGGTGATAAAAGTGCGGATGAAATGCGATGATGATAAATGTGGAATAGGGAATAAAAACAACCAGTCCTAGCTACATAACCAGGGATAAGCTTTAAGATAGCTGTTAGCACTCTGAAATACAGCTGCTGCAATCAGAGAAACCATGTACAGCCCTATGAAATCACTAGCCTGAGGCGAAAAGAATATTATGAATTATTAGGAAGATGAAATGAGAGAGCAATCTTATTGCCACTGAGAAAATACTCCTTATCTTCTAAGCCCCAAGAGACTCACCTAAAGTTGAAAACATATAGACAAGGGTGATAAGTAAGATAATTGAAGATAAGGGACAGTATCTGTGTGAGGAACAATAAGTAATCTGGGATAACGCAGTTTGGAAAAGAGATGGCTCAAAAGAAAATGACAAAACTCAGAACATCATGAGTCACACCGGGGAGAGTAAAAAGACGAAAGGCTTTTCATCCCCAGTAATAATATAAGAGGGAAAGAACAGCACGTGAAGTTTCGGGAGGTCAGATTAATGCCTAAAAAGTGGAATAACTTTTTTTTTTTTCAGAATAGGTAATTAAGTTATCGAATAAACTGTTAGAATATATTGCACATATTAAAAGCCTGAATGAATTCAAAACCAAATTGAAACAAATTCATGGGACATCTCACCTCAACATTTATTAGACTCAAAAGTATAACTTTTTTCTAGGTCCCTAAACTTCAGACCAGGAAAGAATGAAAAAAGTACTGGAAAAGGCACCGCCCCTAAAGCTGCAGTCTTACACTCTTGAAGTATATGTTATCATCTACATTTAGAAAAATGTACCAGGTCTACTGGTTAGGCCCAGAAGGGCTATTTTTCTGTCTTACCCTTGAGAGAGCTGTGCTCTGAGCAGTGGACCTGCAGAGTTCAGCATGGAGGCACAGGGCTGCCCAGCCAACTACTAACAAGTGGTGTCAGGACAGCAAAGGGGGCAGAGGGTTCTTTAGCTCTTGTTGGGAACACCACAGCATCTGCACCCAAGCCTAACAGCTCTCTGAGCTTGGATGATCACCTGCTACAATCAGAAGCCCTGACCACCACTCCATCTGTCACCAAAGCTACAGGTTTATTTTACTCAGTAATGAAGTTTTTTTTCCAAAGTAGCTCTGGGACCAAGAGAGGATAAAGTCTTGCCCTCTTGAGAAAAATCCCTCCTACTCACAGATCCATTGGACCATAGAGTCCATAGAGTTGGGGGTTTTGGGTTTTTTGGTTTTTGTTGTTTTTTTGTTTGTTTGTTTGTTTGTTTTTCAGGTCTTGACACACAGACAGTGAAAGATTTTGAAAGATAAAATATTGCCCATACCCTGGAATGAAAAAAACCCCACCAAAGCCAGCAACACTTTCTTCCCTTCATTTCCCCAACCTCCAAGACCTATCAGATTTATTTTCTAAGCAAAAGAATATTTTCAAAGGTTGAGAAAACTGGTGAAGAGAGAGGTTTGCATTTTAAGCAGAAGATATTAGCAACACATAATAATAATAAAATATATTTTAAAGTTCTATTTGTCCAGGCTAGTAAATCACCCAAATTGACCTATTTTTACATTGTATTTGTTTACAAGGTCTACAGAACTCTTTGCTTGTGTGGATTAAACGTGCTTCACTGGCCTTTTTGTTCTATTTAACAAAAAACCCACAATCCCCTCTGGCAGCTTGGTATACGTGACCAATCCTACAACTTATCCTAGCATCAATGACTTACATTTTGGTAATAATAATGATCTGCATTTTCACCATTCTTTTCCTTCAAAATACAAAGTGTCTCAGGAAAATTATTTAAATCAGCTTAAAGCAGCTTTTACTTGAAGCAGGCAAAGACAAATTCTGTTGGAGTTATCAGGTTGGAAAGGATCTTTGGCTCTCATCTGGGCCCACTCAAGCAAGATGAGCTTTGAAGCTACATCTGAGTTCAGAGGTTGCTCCGGGACTTGCCCAGTCAACGTTGTCGTATCTCCAAGAATGGAAATGCCACAGCCTGTCTCTGTACCTGTGCCAGTATTTGACTGCTCCTCAGAGCAGGAAAGATTTTTCTGATCCTTAGACAAGATTTCCCATGGTGCAACCTGTGTCTCTTGCCTCTTGTCCTGTTCTGGTGCACTGCTTAGAGGTCTAGCATCATTGCCTCTGTACATTGCCAATAGGTAGCTTAAAACATCTTCATTCCTCCCTTATTTTCATCTTCAGGCTGAACAAACGCAGTTCAGTCAGCATCTCCTTGAATGTCCTGTGCTCCATCCACCTGGTGCTCCAAGGGTCTGACTCCAGTCTGTCAATACCTTGTACAGGGGAATCCAAAACAAGACATAGTCCTCTAGGCAGGGTCTCTCAAGCATCAAGGAGAGGGCAATAATTACTTGCTTCAGCCTGGGGGCTACACTTTTGCCAGTACAGCCCAGGATGTGGTTGACCTTCAGGATGCTCTGCTGATTCATGTTGGAGTTACTATCTGCTGGAATCACCCAGGAATTTTTCTGTGCTTAGTTGGTGCCCTGCCTGTCCTGCTACATGGACTTGTCCTGCCTCAGGTTCAGGAGTTTGCATTTGCCTGTGCTGAATTTCCAAAAGCTTCTGCCATAATACTGTAGCTTGTTGAGAGTCTCCTGAATGGCAGCCCTGACCTCCAGCATATTAATTACTCTCTTAATTAGGTGCCATCTGTGGACTTGCTGAGGGTGCATTTCATTCTATTGTGCAGGTGAATTAACTCTTGATAATTGCTACTAGAAACCACCCATCAGTTGAATATCATACAACTGACCCTTCTTGGAGCCTAGTGGTACAGCCAGCAGTCCACTCAATTTGTAATTCTCTTCTCAAATCCATGTCTCGCCAGTTTGGCAGCAGGGATATAACTTTACCTTGTGGAAGTCAAGGTAAATGACCACTGCTCTTCCTTCACCCCCCGTAGCAGCCATCTCCGCAGAGCAAACTCTCATATTCAGCCATTTCTCGTTTGCAGACCATGATGGTTGTTCCCAATTGCGTTCTTCTCCTCCATGTGCCTTGACAAGGTTTCCAGAAATGTTTCCAGAAATGTTTTCTCCAAAATCTTTCAGGGGACTAAATGGATGCTATGATCAGACAGTTCCCCAGGTCTGCCTTTCTGCTAACCTTGGATGAATGTAAACATTTCTCAGCCCTCAGGAATATCCCCTTGATCCCTAGAGGATCTTTTGAATGAACAGTCCTTGGAGCAACTTCAGCTAGCTCCCTCCATGTCCTTTCTTGTCCATGGACTTGTGTATATCCAGTTTGTTTATTAGGTTTCTTTACCTGACTGCCAGGACTTTTCAAATATCATGGAGAGTGACTTGGTGACTACACCTGCCAATACTCTCAAGACCCTGGGATGCATCTCATCAGGTCCCATAGACTTATGTACATCCTGCATAGACCTCCTTTTGCTGATGACTTCAGAAGTTCTTGTTGTTGTCCATCCAATTCCTCAACAATTTCAAATCCATCTGAACTCTGGATTCCCTAATTCCTTGTCTCCAAGTCCAGACAGTGGTCTATACTGCTCCCAAGTAGCCCTCCTTTGCCTCCCTTGCTCTCTCTCTTGTCACAAGAGCCCAGGCTGGAGCCCTCTGCTCATCTGTTGTGCTCATGTGAGTGCCTGCACTTTGGGCTGAGCTGAGCCCAGCTCTTGTGGGTTTTTTTTCCATGGACAGCAGCATCCTCTCCAGGTTCCCTCCCCCTTCAGGGCAGTCTCCCATGGGAACCTGCCAAACAGCTCTCAGAATGCCCTGTTGAACCTCTATTTTAATTTGCTCTTATAATTTTGAAAAATTCCAGTTTTTACTCAAGCTATTTGTTCATTGCAGACAAAAGCTCTGCAAAAAACTGAAGTTTAAGGGTAAAAAAGAAAAAGAAATTAAAATGAGCTTTTTTCTTAATTAATGTAGATGCATTTGACTTTTACAGGAGCCATAGTCACTAACTTGTGTTCACCAGGCTGAAATAAAAATTAATGGAGAAGTGATTCTTAATGATTATAGATTGTACATAATGTAAATTGTCATTTTAAATACTAATTTGTAAATAACGACCCACAGCTAAGTCTCATAATGTGGATGGAAAATAAAATCAAGAGAGAATACAAAAAAAACCTCTCCCAAATCTTGTTTGCTACCTATCAACATCTGTTTTACTTTTCAGCAGATCTAGTCTTATCTTCTTTGCAAGTCACAGCACTGCCTCACCTAAACATTCCGTATTCATGGTTTTTAGTCCTTAATCATGAGCCTGCGAGATGTTCAATTACTGCTTCTTTCATTTTAGTCATAAAAGACAAGGAAAAGGGAGAATACTGCTTTTTTACTCCTACCTGTTATGCTAACAAGCCAAACAAGTGTTCGACAGGGGAAAAAATAAATGATGAGCATCCAAATTGAAACACTATCGGAATTAAATCCTCATACGTTTGTGAGAGTTTGGGCAGGTTCCAGCAACTGACAGCATTTTGCTTTATCTTTGACATGTATAGTATGCCCCAAAAGCCTCCATTAAAATGCCATGTAATTAACTTAGGATACAAGTGATAAAACGGTGAAGAGAACAACAAAAATAATTTGTCATCAGGATTTTCATTAAAAACTCCAGCATTAAAGGAATTAATTTCAGCAGCGCTTTACCCTGATTACCGCCTGTCAGACAGTTTACTGGGACTGAACAGAATATTTGAATGGGGAGCATTTGCAGAGTCTCATCCTACAGCAGCTTTATGAAGATAAGTGGCTTATCTTCAATGACTGCAATTCATCTTCTGTATTTTAATATTTCAAAGACTGAAGACTTTGCTCTGATTTTAACTTCTCCTAACATTACTATTTTCCAGTAAATGTTACACTGATAATACTTTTTTCTGGCACATGTTGCCATCTCTGTCTTCGTCAGGGAGAAAGATCAATGTGCTTCAAAATCACAACAGTTGTTAACTTGTTACTTTTTTCTCCCAAACACTAAATAGTATTATAACACAGAGGGACGCAGGTTATTTGTCACAGAAAAGAGAGAACCAAATCAGTCTCTGAACTGACCTACCACCTGCACAGCATTTGGGCAGTGTTCGTATCCAGCCTTCAAGTTTTTATTTTTTCAAAGTGTTTCCACTGTAAAGGAGGCAACTTTGGAGTCTGCACCATATTTTAAAGAAATGACTAAACTCTAATCCACTAACGTGTTAAAGTGGAACTTGGGAATCTGGCAGTGTCACTTTAAGTGATCTCAAAGTAGAAAGTATCTTTACTAATGTGTCTCTTTGTAGCCTATATTTCCACACATAGTTGATGACTAAAATTATTTGAACCAGCCCATGATCATACTTTACCTCATACAATAATTTTGCATGAAGAGTAAAGGATGCAACATACGTGGCTTATGGTATGGATGTAATGCAACATATGATAAAAATTTAATTTTCTATGACATTTTCCCTTCAAGCTATATAAAAGTATTTTTATAAACAATCTCACTTTAAATTTCAGAGTGCCATTGTGGAATAAAGACTGTGTTGCAGAAATTACTTTGACACCTTTTGGACAAAGCAATGCAGGAGGTCAGTGTCACACACAGAGCTGAGGTGGGGGAGATGGAGAAAACAAATTCACCCCTACAGCATACATGAGATATGCAATGTTACTGAGGAATAAAAAGCTACAGTATTGTATAGTATGTCATAAAATCAGGTTAAGTGAACACAGAGGTAATTGAATGTTGCCTTGAGTCCTTTTTGCTCCTTGGCAAGAATTTATGATTTATGCTGTGCGAGAACTTGACTGAATAATGTCTGTGCTGCACAAAGCTGCCTATAAGGCATATAGGCAAAGTGTCCTTTATGGCTTAAAAATTATCAGGGGATCACGATCCACCTAGATCATTGAGCCAAAAATGTGCCTAATACTAAAGGACTAAGTTTTTCATTCCACCTCTTTTAGTGGAGAAAATGAAGGGGGTGTTGTGGGCATCCTGGTCCTTAAGCGGTATATCAGTTGAAAAGGCAGCCTTCTCTAATGTTGTGCTGGTTCACTGATTTTCCATCAGTTCCCAGCTTCCCTAGGAGCTGTTCCAATATGCTACAGGTATTGGGTTCAAGCTTGCTTTGCTTGCATCTTCTGTCATAATCACATTATGAGATGACACATGCATAGATTTTGCTGTAAGGGAACACTTAGAGAAGTCCAGTGAAAAGAAGATGACTCAGTTGCTTTATTTAGATGAAAAATTCTTCTGAGTGTATGGCATACTGAGCCATTCTTTAAGTAACAAAATGTGCCATCTCTCTTTCTGCTCTCTGTTCTCATTTTTCCATTCCCAGTCCTTCTACCATGGCATGCTTCCCTTCTGGTATGCTGAAGGCCTTTCTCCTCTTTACCACTCCTATACTTGCTCTTCTCCTCTCCTTTACTCTTCCCATTCCCTCTCCTATCCTACACAACACTGGCACTCACTCTCACTCTCAGCTTCTCCTTTTATTCACCTCTAGCCTTGTATTTATGCTGTTCCTTTTCCCGGAGCATATCTAAATGGCAGGAAAAAAGCAGCTTTCTCATTTGCCAGTACTTTGCGTAGAGAAAATTCGTGCCATTGCATAGGATCTAAACCCAGTTTACAGCAATACCCAGCTCACCAGGTGCCCCAGAAGAAAAAGTCCACCTTGTCTTTTGCATGTTCTGAAGGCTACAGGACTGTTCTAGCCAAGAACATTCATGACAGTGGCTCCATGGTAAACAGTAGGTTTTGCTTCTCCTTGAAACTCTTCGAGACTGCTAGAGGTGTAAAACATATTATGTTGGGTCAAGCGTTATGAAAAGTGTTTTTCTCCTCCACTCCCAGTCCTAGATTTGCCTTTTAAATTACTAAAGCTTCTCATCAGAGCTAGTTCTACTGGGCAAGGACTGGGGCTTCTGAATACAATGATATCACAGGCATGAAAGCATTTCTTTTCTGCCACAATGAAACCACAGAATGGAGCCTAAATTAAAAAGCAGAAAATCTAGAGACAGGGCATATTTTCCCTTTTATTTTTTCGTCCTTATATGTAAAAGCCATTAAATAAGCCAGTATGTAGGCAACCTTTTATTTAACCAGAATTATGGGAACTGCATCCATTCCACATGGAAACATATCAAGTAGTAATGGCTAATTATTTCAATGGGCTTTTTCTTCTAATTAATAATTATAACTCCCAGATATTGATTATAATCTGGGAATCTTTATCTTTAAAATATCAACAACTATTGCTAAAAGACTGAGTAGCTCCTTATAGTAGAAAACATGCACGTTAGGAGACAGGCATTATTTGAAATTATATGCATTCTGCAACACAGATAACCTATTAGCACATACAAAATAACAAGCTACATTGTGTTTCCAGTTAGGGCACCAGGATAGTCTGTCTGTGACTGGTAATCTAGAGCATGCATAAAGCTGTGAATTTGCTATGTTAAAGTGCCACCATTGATATTCCTCATGTACTGTGTCTCGCATAAATGAACTAGTCCAAGAAGAAAGTGGCTGGATGACACTTACTCACATTTAGATATTATCCTTTACATACCTATTATAAGCCATTGTCACAGGGCCCATGTATGGACACTCATTTCTGTGCCTAAATCTATGCACTCAGCTCTAAAACTTTAGGTAAAATCTAGCAGATGAATTTAGGTGGAAACTAGGTTGTCTGAATATGACCCTCTTCCTTCAACCCATTCTCTCACCTCACAGACAAGAATTAAGATAGGTTATAAGAATAAAACAGCTTCCAAAGGTACGGCTAAGTATGAAGAACTGAGAGAAGTAACTTCCTCCAAATTTATCTCCCATTTCCATATAGCCAAAGCAATTCTGTATACAGACCAGCACCATGGCTTCAGGGAGATAACTTGATGAAATTACCTTAACTCTGCTTTCACTTGCCTTTCTTTATGGATGCTGCTGATATGAGTCAAAGACAACTCTGAACTCTCATCCTTGGCACAGCAAAAGACATCCATACAACACTTTTGGAACAAAACTGTCTTGCTAGACTCTGGCTTATTATAAATCTGAAGAAATTTCAGCTCACTGTGTAAAACTACAGCCGTATACTGTTACAACTTGGCAATTAATGAAAAATACTATTTTCTCAGGACAATCTTGTGTCCATACAAATTCACAACTACTTGTATCACAAAATTTTACTTTCCACTGGCTTCAGTGGGAACTGGTCATGTAAACAAAATGTGCTACTGATCAACCTGATCCTGATTCTGCCCTGGCTGCCTCAATGCTGACAGACTTTACAGCATCTAAAGTCAGCTGGGGAACAGGGCAACAGGGAAGCAACAGGGAAAAGGCAACAGGGAAGTTTTGTTAACTCCATGAAAACCTTCTGGTAACTTGAGGACTTTTTGTTTGTTTGTTTTGTTTTTTTTTTCCTTCTGGTAAATAGTGTATTTACTGAAACTGGAGTGCATGGGCTGAAGGAACAGTAACATGTTTGTCTATAAATGTTATGGTAACCAAGACAGGTAAGTCACATAGCTGTGGTCTGCCCTGTCACAACAGGAATGTGAGGAAAATACAAAGTATTGCAATATACACCAATGTCACTGTGAGTAGAATTTGACCCACAGGACATTTTTTTTTACTGAAAAGTCAATAAATATCAAATAATTATAATACGAGTAATTTTTCCCAGAACAGCCTGTAATGAAATTGTGTTTTAGATGTCAGGATAATGGAAGCCATATTTTAGTCACATTTTGGAGTTAGAAAAAGGCAGTGTTTATCTAGAATTATCCACTGTCACCATGGCATAACCTGAAATTTCATTTTTCTCTCTTCCAGATAAATTTCCAGGTAGTCTTTTATTTATTCGGTTATATTTACTTCTTGCCATGTTGTCCACATTCTCTGGACAGGTTTCAATTTAAAAACATCTCTGGTTTGGTTTACAACACAAATCCCATAAACATGTACTTCTTAGCATGCAACATTAGTCTTTTAAAATATATACTGATATTTTAAACCATTGCAGAACTGATTGTGAAGGTGTTCAAAGCTTGTCCAAACCTGAGTTACCCAGATTATGTCCTAGTGCTTTATCCATCCAGAGGAAGGTGCAGTTAAATAACAAAAACAACATATTTATGACTTACCACACATATGTGTGTGCATATACACATCCATATGCTCACTATACAATACATACGTATGCTATAAGCATATATTATACCTATAAACATAATTTTATTAAGATTAACTTAACAATCAACTAATTTGATCACACTTTCTTTTTTTACTTGAATCCCAGATATCTCAGTTCTCTTAATATTTGATAGTGAGCTGTAACTTTTCTTTCCTCAGAAAGAAGGGAAGATAATCTAGTAACCTTATTTCTCTTGACGTTGTTCATCTGGAGTGAAAAAGTAAATCCTCAAGGTTTGTATCAATGCTTAGTACAGTAATTATAAGAATTAAAAGAAGAGCATTTTGCTCTGAGTTTTGGAGTCAATTCGGGCTGATAACATCTGCCTACAGCAGCCGATACCCATTGTCTAGATGGTGACAATAATAAAGTCCTTTTCCTTCAAGAAGGCAAAGCTGCAGATATCACCACCCCCAAAGAGGAAAGAGATGGAAAGTAAAATAAAGCCAGTCAATCCAATGAAATAAAAACTGAGGCAGATTTTAAAAGGACTTCAGCACCCACAATAAGGGTTCTGTCCTGCCGACAGGTCTTCTGAGTTCCTAGAAGGAGTGGAGGAGAGAAAAGGAACTGGAGAAAAATTTTGAAAGCTTGCTGAGGGTGCAGGTAGACTGCCTTATGCTGCACCCAAATACAGTGTCTCAGCCTTTGCACTGGGCCCCTGAGAATGTCTATGCATGTCTATGCATGTTGCATAGACATTGCAGTGTCTTCTGTTCAGCATTTATATAATTTGCCAAACTCTCTGGACAATTCAGAAGGAGCTTTCCTACCTGAAGTCCATGAGTATTTTGTGAACACACAAAGAAGAACAGATTGGAGAAGAACAGATTAACCATTTCACCATTATTAGGCCCACAGCACAAGATGTTTGGGCCAGGTACCTTTATTATCAGGCAATGCCACACGATGCACTTCATAGGGTGACACAGTTTACTGTATGTTTAGGTATTACAATGTATAGTGTCCAGCCCTTGGCACTGTGAGCCCTGACCTGGGCTCAGCTGTGATGCTGAGCATATGCACACAGGCAGAGTTTAGCAGTGGGATACTTGTTCTCTGGCTTAGGTAATTGTGTTTCTTCAAGTAGACTGTTGAGTCCATAAATATCCACAGAGAAGACTTGCTCAGTGGGGGAATTCAGTGGCTCAAAAGAGCTGGATGGAAACACTCACAGGGTGCCTAGTGTGTCCAGGTGGAGTCATGTGTGGGAACAGCAGGGTAATGCCAAAGTGAGATCCTGCCATGGGCCATATTAGCAGCTGTGTGAAATTCTTTGCTCCAGAAAAACCTACTACATATCCTAGTGCAATATGTATTTAAGCAAACATTACATAGAAGTTCACTCTTATAACATTAATGAGGACCAGGTTTTTCAGTGCAGTGTCTTGGCAACTCATAATTCGACCTGACCACTCTCCCAAAAGAAGAATAACAACGTCACAGAGAAATAAGGGGTTTTAACAAATACACAGTGATCATGAAGGAAAGAAAGCATAAAATCCAGAGACATAACAACTACTTAGGGTGTTTTGTGGTCTAAACTCCAGCTCTCCTCATGTCTAATATCCTGGATACAGAGGACAGTTAAGATGATCACAAAATAAAATGCTGAAATGACTATTCAATTCCTATTTTCTAGCAGAAATTGTGATGTTGGATATTACTGGCCTCAGTATGCTTATTATATGCTTCAACAAAAGTATTTAAAATGTCACCTTGGACTTGACTGATGTGCTTTTGAAGTAGTTTCTTGAATGAGAATGCCCCCACTACCCCTGTACGACATAGTTCCCTTTGGAATTCCTGGATTTTGTATTAATAAATACAAAATACAGGTTTTTTTCTTAATGTTCTCTTCTCTTCTGTGGTCAAGGTTTGGAAATGCTACTCTATGCATGTGTGCAAGGGCACAAGATTCCTCCTGACGACTTTATTCAAGCTCCCTTATTTAAAAAAACACTAGGATTAATCATTGCATGATTGGCATCATAGTTGAATGCAAGTCTGTTGGGTGCAACCGTAAAACAGCCACTTCTGCTGCCTTCTGTTGTGTTTGAAATGCTTAAGACTCAGGGAATACCAAAACCACTCACTTTACACAATATTGCCCTAGTTTGACAACCTTGTTTCTCCCTGTTTTCCCCACTCTGCCCCGTAGCTGGGCAGAATGGAGAGGGTCTTGTGAACACTCTCTAAAATGCTTGAGGCAAACCCAGACTGTTTATTTTAAGTGAGAAGAACTGTGAGACTAGACTGTCTGGGTTGAGTTTGCTGGTTTCAGGCTAAGGAGCAATCACCAGAGGCACTACACTAGCAAAGCCACAGGGGCAATACTGCCAGCTGGCAAGTGGCTGTGACAGTAAAAAGCAGGAGAGTCTTTAAGCAGAACAGCTGGAATCTAGAAGATGCCATCCCTCTGCAGCTGTAAAACTTCTGCCCCAGTGTCTCTTAGGTATGGGATACATCAACCCCAATGAAAAGAGATGTGTCAGGGAAAGTTTCTGTTAGTCTCTGGAAAAAAAGTTAAAATATGTTACTTCTAACCACTTGATATAAGCTATTCTTGAAAGACAAACAAACAAACAACTCATACCAAAACCCAAACCAAGAAAAAAAGTTAGTAAATTAGCAAATTCCTGTAAACATGAAAAGCAAAACTTTCTTGTTTCTAAACCTCAAATAAACAAACTACAGTTTTATGTGGTGTAAGTACACCAGCTTAGACTTTTTCCCAGCTTTTGGCATTAAAAAATCTCCAAGCTCATAAAACTTCCAAGTATCAAAAGCTGAATGTCGTTATCCCTAAATGTTGTTTCTGTGCTGGCAAAAGTTTTCAGCAAAGATTGTGTTCAGAGCCAGCACCATTTCTATGTCTAACATTAAGCAAACCTATGTAGAGTTTTTAGGCCTAAGCATCAAGCAGCCCTCTTAAAATCCAGTCGCAGTTTGATGGACACCTTTTTCTGGCCTGACTGAACTGAAGTGGTTCCCTTTCCTGAGATATATAGTCACTTGCACCTGATGCAATGGTCTAGGGGCTCCACTGCAAACCAGATGAGCACATTCTTCCTCTTTCTAAGGGACCTTAGAAAAGAGAAAGGGGATGGGTAAATCTGCAGCGTTGCTAACCCAGGTCAGGGTTCAGTCCTACAAAAAAACTATACCACCACAATGGGAAAAAATCCAATAGAGATGGGAATTACACTGTGGACAGAGGAGCTACTTAAGGTCAACTTTGCCACTGAGAAAAATATTAATGGGAGTCTAAATTGGTGCTAGGCGTGAGTTCTGTACCCCACTCAGAACTATCACTTAGAATTTACTAATTTATATTAATACTAATATGCACATAAATTAAATAAGGTTCAGTTAAATATTAAACATGCTAAATAAATAGTAATATTATTATCCTGATTTAATGGCCATGTAAAACTAAAATTCATGTATAAATAACCTCTTTTTATTTTAACCACTTTTGGAGAACTTCACCTAAAAATGTTGTAAGAATTCTGATGTGGGCAGACAGTCACTTACGATTCAATGTGACTTTTCTGTTGTATTTAGAAGGAATTGTGGGAAGGCATCATGGATGTGTATTTTCCTCTCATACTCTTAGGTACACAATAATAAAACTTTCAGAATATTTTTGTGTCAGAACAAAAATTCTACTGGAAGTAAAAAAATAGCTGAAAATTATAGAAGTCCACTTTCTAAGGCCTGCCTCTGACCCCAGACACAAACATTAGCACAGAAGCTGCACTTATCTGATAGATATGGAATATAGACTTCAAGCAACAGCTGCCAAAACACATATTTAATGAAGATAAAGCAACAGAACACTGGAGAATATCAGCTAGTAAACTCAGGTTTACTCATGCAAGACATGATCCTTTTGTGTAAATATACTAACAGGCAGCGACAGCCAAAAGTCATCTGAATCCGACACTGAATTAAAGGCAATTTTAACTTCTGGACTTCATATTGATGCTGAGGGTGGCTCTCCCTGCTCTTGGTGCAACGTCAGAGCTTGGAGCAGAGGAGCTAGAGAAGCTTCCTAGGCTGCAGCACAGCTTGAGTTTGTATATTAAGAGTGTATAGCACCACTTCTGAGGGCGTATGTGGCATATTAATGTGTAAAATTCAGGAGGGAAACTGAGCACAATTGCCTCAAGGGTCACATGATGTAAGAAATTACATACTTTACTAAAAGATGGTCATTCTCACCATCAGCATAGTGTCTACCATAGATATAATGAACCTGGTTGAAAAGCTTTATGTAATTGTCTAAAGATACCGAAGTCTGACCTAAAGAAGGATTTACATCCTTGAAGCTTGCCTGCTTCTCCCAACTATTTTGATCAGCATAAGAAAGGACAATGTCCCTCCCCTGCAAATCCACCTGTTCTTACCTTGCAGACACTTGAAATGAAAAGCCTGAATTTAAAGCCAAGAAAATTCTGTTCTCATAGAAAAAAATTACACACACACTTATTAAAGACATTGAATTGTGAGTGAATATGAGAAAAATACACCTTGTAATTGAAGTTACACTGGTCATTATTTTCCAGAGCAAAACATAAACTAGCTGAGTAGCTGGTTTTAATTCTTTAATCAAAACTGCAGGACTGGACCTTTGGGTCTCAGCTTTAGGCAGGGAAACATTAAATTCTGCAAGGGTTAAAAGCTGCATCAAGTTTTTGTTACATCACACAACTCCTGATCTGGCTTTGCTTGAAAGCACAGGTGCAACAGACTGAAGTACTGTATTTTATCACTCAGTGGGCGGTACTCAAGAACGGCACAGAAAATGGGATGTGTTCCAATCAACTGCAGAGAAGCTGTTGTACTCATTTTGTAGATTAACAAGACATTTAGACAAAGATTTTAACAACAGAAGCAATAGCTGAAAAAGTTGCGGGCAGTAAAAGTTGCAGGCAGTATTATCTATGAGAAAACATTTTAGAAGTCTTTTCAAGTTTTCTTTTTCTTTTTAATCAAATAGCAGCTTAGCAAAGAAGTTTTCATTTTGTTCTTAAATATTTAATGACAAGCACAGATCTAGAGGATATCTCATGCTATTTTTTCTGGACTCTAATTTCTCATATAGAATGAGTCTATTTCGGTTTTAATATGAAATATTTTACTCACAGAACTTCCATTCAGATTCACATGCAAGTCTTCCTTCTTCATATAAAGGTATTTTGGGATACATGGCTGAAGAGCCAATCCACAAAGTTGCCTCCTGAATGCAGCAGCTGAGCACAACACACGATCCCAGAGTTATCCCTCTCGATACGCCCAGAGGAACTTATGGGTAACACTCTGCACCTCATTCGGAGCATAATGGGAAATGCCATCCGTGCCAGCAAGGCTGGAAAAACCTTTTTCCTGATTGGCTGCTCATCCCAAACTGCCTGGCAGAGGCTCAAATTATGCAGTGCAGGGAAGTGATATTCTGTGGCATTCATTCAATTTACCTGCACTACACTCCGGGGAGCCATGCTATTAAACAACAGCTCCAGCGGGTCAATAAAGTTAACTTAATTAAATTGCTTTCCCTCCCACTCTTCCAACTAGCAAGATTTAGGGCACAGGGACATAGCACTGCTTGTAAATAAAAGGATGATTTAGCTAATCATTTGCTGAAGAAAGACATATTTTTGTCAATAATTCTATACACAAAGCAGAGAGCTAGGTTAAATTAAAGCAATCATGTAGGATTAGGGGAGAGACAATACCTACTAATGAATGGCCATTAATATTTTTCAAGTAGTATGAATTAAATCCACTACTTAAAAGTTAAATCTCAGAGATAGAGTTTTTTGCTCCATAAAACTGAAATTACAATTGCTTGAGTGTAATGTTATAAAACATATCATTATTACAAGCATAATGAATACAGATTCTTCATTTGCTGGGGTCTGATCTAGTCCCTTTCTGGTCATTTTGATATGTACATTCTCAATGCTTTGCAAGAATCATATTTTAGGAGTCTCTAATCTGTCCTTGCCTATTGTCTGTCCTATTCTATTTTCTACTATCACCAATATTCACCAACTATCACCAATAACTGAGCATAAAAAACATTACAGGTAAGCCAATGTTTACCAGTTGTTTACAACCTTATCATACTTTCAAATCCTCTGAGGCCTCTGAGGCTGCTTGTCTAGTTGAGGCTAGATGTTTTGAAAAGCTGCAAATAAACTGATGTAGCTCTTTTGCAAAATTAGTTTTAGCTATTTTTATTTCTTTTTCCTCAGAAACTGTGCTACTTGCTCACTCAGAACCCAGGCATGTATTTTGGCAGGAGTTGCCCTGATTTTACACGTGAACCTTCTGCTTTATCTCTTGAGTGTTCCTTTGCATATACTGAGCAAAACCATGCCAAACACTGGCATCTTGACTTTCTAAAGATTTTTTCTGCTCTCTTTATAATCTATGCCCTTTAAGCTTTAACCTGCAAGTAAATGTGGGTTGTTTGTGTGTTTTCTTTTTTTTCTTTACTTCAAATATCTTTACTGTTCCCTATGAACAGCAAGATCTTGGAGCTGGTCTGAGTTCCCACAAGCAAGTGAAGAGAGAGAGATGCTTGAAAAGACACATAGGCACAGTTTAATTTAGAAGTATGAAAATATACTACAAAGCACAAAAAGGTCCCTATATGTTCTCATAGACAGCTCTTGTAGAACAGGCAGACTCCATAAACTTGTCTGTCATGGGGTCTGAGACTGTTCTTTCCTCTTAGAGCTCAAATCCTCCCTCAGAGCTGGGTTTGTTGCTTTTTGACTCCATCCATCCAGTGCAAGTGAAGGTCTCTGATCCCAAAACAGTGAAATCACTGAACTGAGTAGCCATACAATAGTCCTTTCTCTGCTTTTACTGGGTATTTTGTCTTTTATTCATTCATAGCACAACTGGAATGGCAACAGCCTTCGCTCCTGCACATTCTCTCCCTCTATTACAGAAAGAAGCCCAGGGAGAGAGCATTACTCACATGGACTTCAATGTCACTTCATAAGAACTCCCACTGAATACCATAAGACAAAACTAAGATTAAACATATTATTTACTCTGATTAGGAGTGTCAGAATTCAGCTGAAATGAAAAGCCATTTGACTGCTTCACATTCCAGGATGTGTTACCTCATCAACACCTTGTCAAAATCAAGAGTCCCCATGAAAAATGCATATACAGATACAAACATTAAATAACTAGGTTGATAAATTTCATATAAAACTAAAAATAACCTATCTAGGGAAATATCTGTCAAAGGGACCGAATTAATTTAAATAAATGGCACAGTGCAATGGAAAGGTGGCCAGGATGCTAAGAGCTGTGGCGTCAGAGCCAGGAGCTCTCATGCGATTTCCCTTCCCTCTCCTTGCACAATTCCTGAAGCATTCAGGGGTGATGCACTTAACCTCCAGGAGGGAAGGGTGATATTTAGCTGACCCTGGTGCAGCTTGCCACTGATGGATCTCAGCCTCAGAGAAAGAGAGCTCATCCAGAGGTGCCAGAAAAGGGAGGCAGGTGTCTCTTGTAGGACAACAGTAATCTGGCTTAGGACTGAATACACTGAATAAGAACCTTCTGGAAGTAAAAGGGCAAAGAAAAGGGACATTTCCATTATAAAACAAATAGTATTGAAACAGAAATCTGTGGGGTTTTTTTGTTTGTTTTTGTTTGGTTTTTTTTAACCAGTTTAACTCCATATGGCAGCACAAAATAATTCACTAGTATAGCAATTATATTCCGCTATTTTCTTTTTCTTTTCCACTCAGTTCTCCGAGCCTGATGAAGCCATAAGACAGATACTCTACACTTGTATTGCAATGTGTAAATCTCAGTGAATAGTGAGACAACTACAACCATTTGCATACACTGAGCAAATGCATGTCAAGGAAATAAAAAAAGACAAAAAAAAAAAAAAGACAGACAAAAAATACGAAGGCATTTTCCTTAGGATATTTTAGTAGTTTTGTTCCTTCCTAGTGAACCATACTTCTTGCTCTTTCCTCATTTGTACCCTGACAAGACAGGCAAAGAACGTGTCTGTATCTGCCTAATAAGTGCTATCTTTTTACTGGTTATTAGCATTACAGTACAAAAATAATATTCACTACAATACAAAAATAATGTTCATGGTTTGCTACATAGGACTGCATTTAGCAGAGACTGTGAGGATGAGAGTAGTGGCACCCAAAATCCCAGGTCACTCACCTCCTCCTCTCCCCCTGAGCATCCCATCTTCAGGGACCACTGTGTAGCTGCAGCTCAGGCTGTTTCACTTGCCCTGACAGGCAGGGATGGGGTGTGCTTGATCCCCTGCACCCACCCAGGTACAGCCTGGCCACAGCAGACATGTTGGCATGGGGCCACAGACCCATTCCTGAGTAAGGAAAGCAGAGCTCTGAAGAGCTTCCCACTGCTCTGGGGGATGGGAAGTCTACAAGGGATGCCTACAGATTCAGCACCAAGCACATGCTGCAAAGACAGGCAATGCTTGCTCCAGCACACAGTCTCTGAAGGGAAAGGCAACCCCTGGATACAATTTTAACACGCCTGAACCGGGGGGAATTTCTGACTTTTTTTGTTCAGCACCACTGGCATACACCTTGCCTGATTAGAGGCTTACTAAAACCAAATCCCTCCTTCAACTGTGCCCTCTGCTGTCCCTACAACCAGGTGGCTCTGACCCTTCATTTTTTATTCACACATTCACCTGCAAAACCTCTGAATTAGCAAAGACAGGTGTCACAGGTGCTCAACATCTTCCATGGCCACAATCTTTATTTGTTATACCTGTCAGCCCAGCCAGTGAGTGCTCTATCTCATTGTGGGCAAGCATATTCTTTCCTGCCAATGTCAAAAGTGTATCAGTGTATTCAGCAATGCTCTATGCTGAGCAACTGCCCTGCTGTGGGGAAAGAAGATTGTGATCAGCACCATTCATCTACATAATTGCACTTTTTACTGGACTATTGTTGGGTCAGAGGCTAATGTCTTTTATTTATAGTCTTTCCACATCCATCTGAATTTTCCTGTGCCATTTCACTTAACAAAGATTGCAATGCCATTTGGTTTCATTTGGCAGAAAGTCTGCTAGAAATCTGACAAAAAAACCTGTGAAAGTAAACACAATGCACTCAACTGAATAGTGTTTTACATTAAGGCACTGGAGAGGTGCATCAGATTCAAGGTGCTCTTCTAGGAAAAAGGAAAGACCATATAAATATTTATCTCCTTTTTTTCATATTGTGTAACTTTTATTTCTCGGAAAATACATTGAATTCGGCTAAAGGTGTATGTGAAATTATAGATTATTATAGAAGATGAAGTCTGATAAATATTTAAGGTTTGATTTCAATTAGCCCTTTACTAATAATAATACCAAACAGAACTCAAATATACTTGCCTGGATGCTACCCTCACTTTGAAAACTAAAAAGTAAAAAAAAAAATTAAAACATTCCTCCCTTATATCTCAGTGTCCATATAATCTGGTTCTAAAATCCCCTAAATGAGAAAAATATATTCACTTTCTTTATGATAAGAAAATTCACAAAGAAAATTTCACAAAGATAATGCATAGTAATTTGCCTTTTGTTACGGTTATTAAAAAAATAAATCAACGTTTAAGTGCAACACACTTGTTGCCTTAGGCAAGCCACTATTTCATTTTGTTAATATCTCAAGGGTTTCTAAATAATCATGCAAAGTAGAGCTGATTGGTTGATTTTTCCATTGTCCAGCCTGGATAGAAATTCATGGGTCATTTTTTAATACAAGAAGACTGAGATTTTGCTCAAACTGTTCTTTGTAACTACATGCACTTTTAAAGATAAAATATATGTCTCAAAATATATACATATTTATATTTCTATATAAATATAGATTTAGAAATAAAATAATTTAAAAATAAATGTGAAATTTCAGCAATGTAGTACTAAGCCATCTAAATTCCATGATTAGATTTGCATTAAGTAACTTGCGGTATTTGCTGACCATCAAACCACTAAGCTGGAAGAGTTTGAGTGACTGGAGAAAAGAGACTCTCATGAAGTGTTGACTTCAAGTTTGACAGCTGCAGCTTTCTCTGCAGGTGCAGAGAAGGTATTTTCTTCACTTTATTCAGGCTAGCTCTGTTCAATATCTAGGTCATGCAAAGCTATCTCTTGAGAGCTGATAAAGGCAGCAAATCTCACTTTCTATTGTAGGTAAAAGCTCCATGCTCAAATCTACTAATTCTAAAATCTTTAAGGATACAGTAAACAGAAAGAAACACACAGTTCTGTTTACTCAGTACCAAGAATGGTTGATTTGACTAATAAATCAGTTTAATATAAGTAATATATAAAACAAATACACATCTAGTACATGTGAAATGTCATTCATTAGTTTCTAAGATAACAAAAAGCAAAAATCAGGAATATGAATAAATATATCAGAAACTTTTATATAATTCCCTAAAAGCAACTTAATATAGCTTCACCTTTAGCAACCAAAGTACTTAATGTAAAAAAAATAGCAGCCAACGTAATCTGGTGTATGATATTCTCATAGCGGTGAAACAGGACTATTAACAGTGATCACAGACCTTTCTCCCATCACTATTTTGACCATGGAAATGATGCTGCCAGTCAACAATATTGTAAGCAAAGAAAATATAATACAAAGGGAAATTATCCACTCTTATTTGGGTAATAATGTCTAGATTATCAAACAAGTGAAATTGCCCACAGTACTATTTACTGCAGCACTGTAGCAAAAAACCAGAATACTTCAGTATCACCAACTGAGAAGAACCAGACCTTTCCCAGAAAGCTGATTAAAAAGTAAACACAGGAAAGAAAGACAGAGTGACGATTTCAGTTACGTTCATTGCTTGTTTCTTCCCATTGTAAGGTCATCAAATCATCTCTCAGCTTATTTTAAAACAGCCAAAGCAGACGTTTTCTTCATTGTACTAATAATTCCTGTGCCCCTCTTCTGACCCTCTCTGTTGTTTTCAACACCCTTTTTTAGCCAGACTCACATTCAAAGCAACAACCTCTATTCTGTGTAATCAATTTTCTAACTGGAGCTGTTTATCCAATATGATTCCTGAAATATTTTCCTCAAAGCTAGGACTCCTTAGAACACAGTTTGTCTTTCTCTCAAAGAAGAGAGTATTCTTCAGCCTTAAATTCAATATTTCACTCTATGTAGGTCGGACTGAGGTTACCAAGCAATTCAAGTTGCTTGCTGTAGCAAGCAGCCTGGACCTTTTGTATTATTTGCAAATTTCATTGATAGTGATATTCTGTCAACTACAAGGCATCCAAAAAATGTTGAAAAAAATATTTCTAATTGTGAACCTTGTTGAAAATCACAAGAAACACCTTCCCTCAATTGTGACTCCTCACACCAAGTATTTTCTGTGGATGTGCTACTTCAGGTGTGCTTTGTTGACACTGTGCAGGGTTAATATTTTTAGCAGAGCATTCAAAAAGGTTGAAGTAAGCTCTAATAATTTGCCTGGGAATATTGTAGAGCCAAAGTAGCTGAAAGGTAAGCAGAGGTAAGGAATCTGGGTACCGGTACTACTTGGGAGATGGAAATGACTGTGTATTACCACAAAATAAAAGGAGATACAGCCACTGCGACTTCAGCCTGGGCTGTGAGCCTTCCTATCCTCTCTGCTCTTGTAACATCTGCCTTGAAATAAAATGCTGATAATTAAAATTGATTAATCTACCTAAACCCAAATGAAGCCTCTTTCAAGACTTCTATACCCAGTTCAAAAAGAAAGCCTCCATTTCCTTCATTCAGATTGACTTGCTATTTATTATTTATTTCTTGGGTTGATGAAGTGATAAATCATGTTTGTGCACAGTCCTGATATGCTTAATGTCACAGAGATTGAGTAACTCAATTATCAGGCCAGAATTCATTGTGTCAAACACCTTTAGCTTCCTTATGGTCTGCTTTTTATGGTGAACAGGACAGAACTTCAAAACTGTGTCTTAGAGATAAATGCAAGATGAACCGAAACTGTTAGATCTAGCCTGTTTTTTCTCTTAGTAAAATCCAAGGAAATGGTCAATTCAATAGATACAGAGGCTTGTATTCTTATACATATCTCTGGCACATTATGGTCCAAATAAGAACATGAACTGCACAAAAGTGCAGATAATTAAAAGTCGGATCACTTATTAGCAAGCAATGTATTCAGGACATCTCCTTTCTGGGAAGACATAAGTCATAGATTGTAAGGCTGGAAGGGACCTCAGGGATTATCTAATCCAACCTTTCTAGGTAAAAATGTAGTTTAAATGAGGTGGCCCACCACCTTGTCAAGCTGAGTCTTAAAACTTTCTAATGAATGGGTATCCACCACTTCCCTTGCAAAAATATTCCAACGTCTAACTGTTCTCATGGTGAAAAATTTTCTTCTGCAGTCCAATTGGAGTCTCCCCGGGAGTAATATCTACCCATTACTCCTTGTCTTTTCCATGTGACTCTTTGTAAAAAGCGAGTCTCCATCAACCTAGCAGCCACCCTCTATGTACTGGTATATGGTAATAACGTCTCTCCTAAACCTTCTCTTCTGAAGACTGAACAAACCCAGTTCTAAGTCATGACCCTGTGTTCCTTTCAGACCCAAAACAAGACTCACAAGTTTGGCTATGTGCTTCCAGCCAAAATGTCTGAAAATCAACCAGCCAAGTGATAAGAAAGAAGGAAGCTTGTTTTGCACCTGTAAAAACAGTGGAAGCAAAGAAAAATCTTACCATTTCATCTGCTTTTGTAGAAAGTGAAATTTGAGGTGTTCAGACTCTAGCTCCTAATAGAACTACTTTTATTAGTTTATTATTTTATTACTTTTATTAGTCTTTCTCATAAAAGTTTTTTATTTTCCCATATTTTCATTAATATATCTGAGCAGTTACTAAATAATGCATATCTTTTGTATCATTTTTTGTGTTCTTTTATATGAAATCATATATGAAGTCTTTCTTTTATTCTGGGGACAACTGGCAGCTAAACTTGCTAAATTATGAAATAAAAGGTTCTGAAATACTAGATATTGTATTACTTAAATTCATTGCATTCTCTCAATCTTCAGCTCAGAAATATGTTGTGGCAAAAGTTCAAAGACCCTTTCCAAGGCTGAGTTCCTATATTTTACATCAGTTTAGCTTTGCAATAGCATTTGTCAAGACTGAATGGGCATGAGTAGGTTTAAGGGCAGTCAAAGATTTAAATTCTGTGGAATGCAAGGGAAATTGAGAAAGATGATGCAGAATCATCTGAGGAAGTGAGTCAGGTATTGCTGCCACATAGAACATAAACATAGTTATGGAGTATTAAAGAGCTATTATGGTATAACCTGCTGTACTAGGTGGACTGTACTGCATAAGGTACTGATTTAGATGCAGTGTTAATAAACTTCTGATGTGTCATAAGTCTAAGACTGAGTAGTCCAATGTTTCAAATACAAAACAGGCACAGATGGAGCATGGGAGAGTAAATGAGCAAAGGAGGCATATGCAGACAGTTTCGTGAATTCTGGCAAATTTTAGGGTCATATTTACTCCAGTGAGTAAATTCTGCAGGCTCTCAAGAAGAAAAAGAACAGCACAGCTACAAATAGATAAGCATTTATTGACTCTGATGCCACAAAATTCTAATGATAGAAAAGAACTTTTAGCCACTTAACTTTTTACCAGAAAAAAAAACAAACCCCAAACAGCTGTTCAGAGAACTGACTACAGATCTAATGGTATTACAAGTCAGAATCATCAGGTGAGCCAGTACTTCAGCTCAATTGTATCTGTAATATTGATAGATTTCATTCTAGCTGGGAAAGGTTATGATCAATTTCATACTATTCGGTTTGCACTCATTCTCTTGGGTCAGAAAAAGAATATGGTAGTCAGTATAATAAGTTCAAGGATAAAATACAAGCCAGGACTACAGCGTTGAAATAAAAACTTAAAAGGAATAACTTACTTGTCAGAGAAGATTGGTGATATTTAAAAAACTGCTGTTGGTTGGTTTTTACTTTCAGTCTGCAGTCTTAAGGAAGATATCCACGAGTATGCTCTGAAAAGAAGAATGATCAAAAACTTATTATACAATTATAAATATTACAAATACTAAATACTAAACCAAAACTTGTCCAAAGTAACTCGCTTCCTCATTTTATGATGTATTAAATAATAAAATAATCTTTTATTCTACCAGCAATTCTGCAGACAGTTTATGAGCTTCTACAAGTTAAACTGCTCAAATCAAGCTTTCTGGATGGTACAGGGAATCAGAACGAAGAGTAGAATAATTATCTAGTTTATTCTCTTTCATATCTACATTCCTAAGTTGTTCCAGTTGTGAGACAGCAGTGAAAATGAGAGAAGTCCATCTCCTTTCTGGTTCAATAACCCAATACACTGGAGTAAATGGCTTCCCAAAGCAGGCACATAAAATCATTTCCCTAAATGTCTTTCAAACAACTGACTAGAGTTCACTGGCTATTCTTTTCAGTAGTTCATGTATTTGGCTTCCTTATTGTGACCTAATAGCTGAAGCTGTCCCTTTGTACTTGCAATGTTATTGGGCATTTCAAGTCTAGATTTGTAATTTCTGATTGTCCTTAGCAAACAGGAGACTTGACTGATTCAAGGAGTCATCTCGGCTCTCCAAATGGAAATGAAACTCAAAGACTGGGATATGACCAGCACTTCCCTCTGTGGAGACTGTGGGTGGAGGATGTAGAAGAGTTGGGAATGAAGGAGTGAAGTTGGGTCTGGGAAAAAGAAGGGGTAGAGGGAAGGTAGTTTTAGTATTGTCTTTTCATCTCATCTTCCTACTCTATTTTTAAATAGCTATCAGTTAAATTAATTTTTTCCAAGTATAGTCTGTTTTTTTTGCCCATGACAGCAAGTGATGTTATCTTCTTGTCTTTATCTCAGCCCTTAAGATTTCCTATCATAGTTTCTCCTCCTGTTGCACTGAGAAGGGGAAGTGAGAAAGCAGATGGGTGTGTGCCTGGGTGATGTCCAAGGTCAACCCACAACAGCTATAAAATAATGTTTCTATTGCTGATCTCTCCAAGACCAGCAAGACCAACAGTGGAAAACAAAGAAAACTCTGCCTTTAATGCACAGGAATAAACAGGCCTAGTGAGGAACAGAACAACTCCTCAGTGAGAACTCCATTACCAGAAAATCTCTGTACATCCCTAGTTTCTGTACTGTAGTGCAGCCACAAATCTGAAAACAAGAGCTTATGTTTACAAACAAGAAGTCAAATGACTCAGCCTATGAAAGGAGAATGCTGAAAATGTCATTCAAAGAAGATCTCTGTGATGTTATACAGAGTCTCTTTGGGCAATTAAGGAATTTTTGACAGTAGTCACTGAAATACAGCATAACAAGTGTTTTAAAGTCAGAGGTCAGAATGATCTCCTTTCTAGTAATGTATTTATTCTGTCAGCACTTTTTAAAAACAAATTTTTAAAGTTCTTTCATAGGCAGGTTTTAACAAGCCTGAGTCTATTTATTTAATTCCATATTCATTAAGGTCCAGGACTCCATCTTAACTCCATTAACAACAATTATTATGCCAGTAATAGTACATTTCAGCTACAAAAAACAAAAAAAAAAAATTGCAGAGCTATGCAACTCCATCTGATATTGAAGAACATGGGATGAAATCTCCATCAAATTACTAAAGCAAATAGTGCAGCTGTTTGGTTGCCTTTAGTTTTGGAGGGAACATATCTTATTGTGGCAAAACTAGTGAAACCCTCTCAGATAAAGCTCATTGAATTAACTAGTTCCTGAATTACTTTCTTGTTAGAATTAATGTTCTGTTACAATAATCAACAACCCACTAGAAAGACTGGTTGCATAGGAAATATTCTCGCTGCCTCATATACTTGTGAAAAATTTCTGGTATGACAAAACCTAGAAAAAAATAAATTGCCAGGAGAGCTGAGCAAATATTAAATACTACCAATAATCTGTTTACAGCCTAAAACACTCTTGTAATTTGGCCATGTTTTTATGGCTAAATAACCAAGATCTCATGCATCTACCCTGGGAAATCTAGAAACACACAGTGAAATTAACTGTTAGTAGGGAAAAAAATCTTGGAAACAGCTTTATGAAAATGTCACCTAAATATTCATCATCTGTCAAAAAAAGAAAATGATATATTAGTAAATATTAAGAAAAGAACAGAAAACAGGAGATGGAAACACAATAATGCTGCCACAAAACCCCATTTCTCATCTAATATTTTGAATATTTAATACAGTTCCAGTCATCTCATCTCATCTCAAAAATGACAGGATAGCAACAGAAGGATAAAGAAAAGGGTGACAGCATGATCAAAGGTATATAATGATTTCTGTACTGGCACAGAAAAAAAATGGCTTTAAGATTTTCATATTTGAGAGAAAGGACTGTAACAGAGCTCCAGAAACCATGAACAGTGCTCAAAAGGTGAATAAGGAATGCCTTTTCACCATATTTCATGGCACAGGAAGCAGTCCCAATAAAAAGAGCAGTTAGCAAATTTAAAACATGAAACCCATGATAGGGATGATGCTTTCTGGAAAGATCATAATTAAATGGTGGAACTCATTGCCACAGAATGTGGTGGAAAACATCTATGGACTTCAAAACACAATTCACTGTGGTAGTAAAAGAAATATGGACCAGTCTGTATTTTACACTAAGATGGACAATATAAGTCTTCAGCTTAAGAAACATTACAGAGTGCTGTGGGACAATACCAAGGGAAGTTTCCCTTTGGTCTGATTTAAGTACAGCTATCACAATGTCCTCATTAATTTTGCTCTTTTATAGCATTCTTGGAAATCCCTTCCACCATGCAGATCTTTGAGAATATACTGCGTCTCCAGCTAGCGTACAAGAAAGTTTCTGAGGGCAGAAAATTCCTAGATTTTCTGGTCCCCCTGTTCAACTTCACATCCTAGAGTAATTAGAAGAAATTAAGGGTTTTGTTTTTGGAGACCCGACAAGCCCATCCATAGTTTTAGAACTAAAACATCAATATAATGAAAATTATAATAACACTCTTTACAGACCTGTGTAGTCTTTTAATGTTTTGGTACCTTAAACAACTAAATAAACCAGAATGGCTGTACTGGGTCAGAGACAAGAACCGTCTACCAAAGCCAGTGTCCCACCTACTGCAGGGGCCAAAATACAGTTACCTTTGGCTAGCATGACAGTTCAGCTTTCAGGATGTTATGCACTTCAGAAAGCCATGCAAAATTCTTTTTGACCTGAACAGACACTGAGCAACCACCTAAAAAGAAAAGTTTTGGAGACAAACCCTCCTTGTGGCCAAGTCCTCGTTCACTTCCCAGTGACTGGGATCACACCAAACTCTGCCCCATGCCTCTTCTCACATGCTGATTTTCACTGAAAATATGGACAGGTAGCAGAATGGAAAAGTGATAGTGGTTTAGACAACCAATGTGCCCCACAATTTAGGTGCCACCTCCACAACCACCTTCTACTAGCCCAGCAACACTGCAATGAACACACTTAAAATAACATCGGTGTGCCAGCAGATCCTTGTACAGACCTGGCCTTATTTTTTAATGGGAAACAGGACTGATCAAGAAATATTGAAATGAATAGGAATAAGTTAGAAGGTGAAAAAAAGATTATTTTTTTATCACTTAATTCTTCAGACTGGGTATAGGTACCAAGGTGCTGAGAGTGGAAGGACTGCAAGTATAGCATTTATGAGGACCCAAACTGGTGACGTCTCTAGGAAATGTATTTAAGAAAGGGCAAAAAATGCCAGAGTGACACAGGAGGAGGGGAAAGAGTTGAGTGAGAAAAAGTAAAGGGAGCACCAAGGTCATGGTCAGATGATGATGATGATGATGATGATGTGCTCCAGGACCCTGAAGCAGGTATTGCCTGTGGTCTGTGGAGGACTCCATGCTGAAGCAGGCATACATTTTCTGGAAAGCAAGGTGAAACTGCTTTGTGCTGACCATAACACTCTTCACCCCTACACTTCTGTGGGCGAGAGAGGACTTAAGTGTGAAAGAATGAAGCTGACCCTGGGAAAGGGGGAGAAAAAAATGTTTGGCTTAATATTCTTCTCTTTTTTCTTCTGGAATCTATTTAAATTGGCAGTATCTTAAATTAGTTTTCCTCAAGTTGAGTCTGTTTTGCCTGGGACCGTATCTGTCCAGCTATCTTCTTGTTTTTATCTTAGTTTATGAGATTTTTCATCCTATTTTTTGCCCCTGTCCTTCCTTCTGAGGAGGGAGATTGAGATCAGCTGGGTGGGTGTGTAGCCACCGACCAAGATCAGCCCACCACATCCTTGAAGCAGGCAACAAATTCATGTTACTTTGCTTCCATTGAGGGTGTCCATATTGGATTTGTTGCATCGCAACTATATAGCTGAATTCCATACCTTCAGTTAACTTAATCTGAACTGTTCTGAGCAATTCTTATACAGACAAGGAAAAATTCTGTTCTCATCTTATCATGAAGATGCAACCTTGCTTTCCTACTACATCCATTGTAGCTAGTTTGTAAGCGCATTATCCAAAGCAATTTCCCTCTTGCAAATTGTTAATGAGAAGATTTCTGCCAATGGATTTTTTATTTACGCACTGAACTATTTGGACAAAGCATTTTTAGCATGTGGGTTGCTTGTCAGCTGTTTGCTATAGGCATTGTTAATAATTGTTTTGACTGCTGCCTTACGTGTTTTATGGCTCAGGATATTGTTCATCAGTCGTTAACTCATTGTAACAATAATATTTCTGCTTACTGAACAGATGAAAACAAATTTCTAAAATGACAAAGGTGAATAAGAAATGACTGAATAACAAACATCAAATAGTTACCATGTTAGTTTGCATCGGGATTTTGTTTGCATTTGAGTATAAAATATTCAGCAAAGAAAAGTTCTTCCTCACACATAATTAAATAATCCTCAGTTGTTCATGAAAGAAATAAAGACATCATCAAACCAAATAGTTGCTTGGATCTAACAGATGCTTTTTTCCAAATTCTATAGGGGTTGTGAATCAGTTTAATCTATGAGAATGACCTTGATGATAGGACATGATGTCTTCTCAGCAAGTTTACTGATGGCACAAAGCTAGGAGGACTGGCTGACACCCCAGAAGGCTGTGGTGCCATTGAGAGGAACCCAGACAGGCTGGAGAGTTGGGCAGGGAGAAATCTAATGAATTACAACCAGGGCAAGTGTAAAGTCTTACATCTGGGAAAGAACAACCCCGGGTACCAGTACAGTTTGGGGGCTGAGCTGCTGGAGAGCAGCATAGGGGAAAGGGACCTGGGGTGTTGGTGGATGGAAGGATGACCATGAGCCAGCAATGTGCCCTTGTGACCAAGAAGGCCAATGGCATCCTGGGGTGCATTAGAAGGGGGGTGGTTAGTAGGTTAAGAGAGGTTCTCCTCCCCCTCTACTCTGACCTGGTGAGGCCACATCTGTGACAGTGTCCAGTTTTGGGCCCCTCAGTTCCAGAAAGATGGGAAACTGCTTGAAAGAGCAAAGTGAAGAGCCTCCAAGAGGATTAAAGAAATGGAAAAAAATCTCCCTTCTAAGGAAATGCTGAGGAAGCTGGGTCTCTTCAGCTTGGAGGAGAATGAGGGGTGAACTCATTAGTGTTTATAAATATGTGAGGGGAGAGTGCCAGGAGGATGAAGCCAGTTTCTTCTCAGTTATGTCCAATGATAGGACAAGGGGCAATGGGTACAAGCTTGAGCATAGGAGATTCCACATAAATATGAGGAAAAAAATGTTCACTCTGAGGGTGACAGAGCACTTGCACAGGCTGCCCAGGCAGGTTGTGGAGTCTCCTCTGGAGACATTCAAACCCCACCTGGACACATTCCTGTGTGACCTCCCATAGGTGACCCTGCTCTGGCAGAGGGGTTGGACTCCATGATCTTTCAAGGTCCCTTCCAACCCCTAATTTTCTGTGATTCTGTGAAAACTATTTTGCTGTGGCCAAAAGGCAATCTGTAACACAAAAGCTGCCATTTTATTGAAGGAATTTTGAGTGAAAGAGCTATTGAGGCAGCCAATTATTATATTTGATGTAAGTTTGGGCAGCATCCTGGAATGATTTAATTTGCTTTAAGCTTGGTCAACACAAGGACATTCTTTTTTTACTGATTTTCCTCAAAAACTATGTGCCATCCGAAAAGATTACAACTGGTAATGTCAATGCCTTTTCTTTGCCATTCCAATACCACACATACAACATTTTCAAGGTCCCAAATGCCTTTGACATTGCACTACAATGGATCAACCACCTCTGATATTCTAAGAAGGAAAAAAAGCAGACTCCCCAAGAGAGGGTGAGCAATCTGCCCCAAGGCTTCCTGTTGTTATTTCAAGAGACAAAAAATATCGTAGTAGATATGAAAAGGGAGGAAAAGATTTCAAGCCCCTCCCAGCTGTCTTGCTTAGTTCAGTACTGATTGTTCATCTGGCCTCCGCTGTCCATAAAACATCTGCTGTTCATAAATGCTGCTGTGACATGCTGTTGAGTAATACTCAAAAATCACTAAGCAGAGGAGTAATCATAGGCAGCAGGCACTGTGCTACTTCATCCAGGAGCAAGCTTGTTTTCCAGTCAAGAATACCCTGGTATGTCAGAAAGCAAGACTGATGCTTAAGCTTTTCTAATTGCCTCAGCTTAGTTTCATAAGGACATGTGCAACACAAAGATACGTGTGAAGAACATTACACAGTTCACTAAGCATTGCTTTGGGGAGGATGGACAAAAAAGAGTGGTGGTCAGCAGTATCTTTATTTGACAAGCTTGGACTGACAGGTAGGGAAAGCTTTGCAGATAACAAACCACAAGGGTTGTTTCACTGACACACTCTGTAGGAGACAACCTCTTCTCTATGCAGTAGACACGGATCAGTACTGGTTAAGAACAGGAATATTTGGGAGACCATTTCTAATTAATACACCATCTCAACTTAAAAAATACTCACTTTTTTATTGTGCTATATTGCTCCAGTAGAAATATTAAGCATTTACAGAGTTATCATTCTCTTCCACAGTAAGTATCAAAATCCTTTACTAGTTGAGGAGCACTACTATGCAGACTATACAAAAAGGCTGATCTGCCTGCCTCAGGCCTTGAAATCCAAGTGGTAGAACTAGAAAAAAAATTAGTGTGAGCTATCCTAGATGCTATGCAAGTTCCATCATTCCAGACAGACTTACACAGATGACACACCTGTAACACATAAGGGTAGAGAGATGACTTAGCTTCTCCCATGTCACATAGGTGAGACTTACTTAACCTTCATGGTATTGCATGATCTGTTAAACCACTCTACTCCTGGAATTAGCTAAGGCTAATGAAATGGCCATGTTATCAAAGATGGTCATGTTATCATGGCAACTGGGTAGAAAAATCTTACTATCAATTTATGCAAGATATTCTCTATGTCATGAAAATGATACCCGTTAAAGTACCACTCTCCAGAAAAGAGAAACCAAAAAATCAGAATACAAACCTAACAATTTGCACAGAGAACTAACTGTAAAGGAGATATAAGTATGCTAGGAAGAAAAATTGTTAACAAAAAATTGCTAACATAGTATCAATTTAATCAACTATATTTATTCCAGGACCAGAATGAATGGAGACATATTGTATTACAAGAACCTGCGAGCACAATTGGGAAATTAACTTATATATTAATTCAATGGTCTTACATTAGAACAGAATCTCATTCTGGGACATCCTTGAAATCATTCACAAGATTAAGATGAGAAAGATTTCTCTTAATGTGGTCATCTGATATTCCTGATGCATATCCCACATTATCAATTTTACTGTTATGTTATCCTTACTCAGCGCTGCAATACTTAAAATGCTCTTTCATCCATTCAAGTACCAATATTTATCTCTGGCTACATTAAGAATTTCCAATTAAACGGTGTGAAAAATCCCACCTTTTCAGCTATGGTTTTAGTTAAAGAAATCAGCTGAATACTACAAGAATATTTCTAATTCAATTTCCTCATGCCACATATGAGAATGATTGGCAGTAATCTACTTCATTCAAACAGTGATCTCCCATAGTTTTCCAACAAGATACAAATGGAAACAAATAATTTGGATCAATCTACAGCTTATACACACAATAAAGAGCATATTGCAATCAGTAAGCAAATCTGTAAGGGTACAGTTTATAGCAGCAGGCCATTTGCTTGTAGTGCAATTTAAATCTCTATTTTCTCATATCCACTTAGCAATTTTGCCTGTTATGTTTCCCAGAACACTGTGGTGCATTGTATTGTTGCAGGCAATTCAGCCATGCAGAAGCACAGTGATGTTTCTGTAATTTAACTTGCATGCAGAAGTCCACCTTACCTTTCCTTACACCAAAAGGAAAGACACTATTTTTTCCATTGCTTACAGATCATGACCTTCTTATGCAAAGATCAGCCACTAAGTGTGACCTGCCACAGAATATGCGATGCACAACCCCACTTGGTCTGTAAGTCCCTAACTGTGAGCCTAAGCTATTCCCTTCCCACCTGTATCCCAGCTTTCAACAGCAAAGCTTATTGTTTGGTGTTAGTGCACAAAAACAGGCTTTCTCTTGGAAATTATGCTTCCCTCACCTTCTGTGTCTGTCTCTATCTGCTCTAAAGAAAAAACAGATGAAAAAGAAAAGAAAGGCTCTGCAGAAGGAAAGAAAGTCAGAGATGGGGAAGTGTGGAATTATTGCCGTCCAGCTCCTGCCATCCAGCTCCAGGGTAGGTTTATGCACAAGATAAGGAAGCAGTCTCTTCCATCAGCCACATCATTACCAAAAAACCTGAACAGCTAGGGAAATTAAAAAGTCGCATATCAGAAGGGGATCAGATGATTATTTCAGGCCTAGGAACTCCTGGGAAAATCTACAAATAAGCAGGGATTCAAGAGACTTGAGAAAGGCTAAATATTGTCCTGAGGGCTGAGCTGAGGGGCTTGCAGTATGGGCAACTGGTGGGTCAGGAGCTGAAGGACAACTCAACCCCCAGTGCAGCTACTGGGCAGTGGCCTGTGTAAGGTTCAAGAGTCAGGGAACAGCATGCCTTGGTGCCCCATAAACCCACTAGCGCTCACTGCTGCTCCTTGGCACAACACACACTGCTGCAAGCAGAAGCTTAAGCCCATAGATCAAATATTTCTTTGTCCCCTTAGCTGTGCAGCTTGCACAAATTTGAGTTAGCAGGACCTTGCTTACATCTAGTAGGCTTGGTAATAGTTTACCAGCGCTTTGGTCCACTTTGCCAGGAGGGACGATGAGGCCTGGGGGAAATCTGGTCCTTTCTGCACCAATCTGCCACCATTAAACCACCAAATCTTTGTACATACAACTGCAACTGTATCACAGCCTTTGCATTGAGAACGATGCTGAATATTTTTTAGTATCCATTACAGTAAAAGTGAAAACTCTTCAGAAACATAAAAGTTCTTTGAATTACTACAGTATTTATAATGAAAAGAGAAGTAAGTCACTAAATATTTAAGTGCCTTAAATAAAGATTAATTAAGATCTGGGCAGGAAGCTGCCTTTCCTTTTTAAGTAGTAAATTTTTAATTGCGAGGTATGCTTTAGTAACAAATTGCTTAATGGAGATATAAAAGGAGAAATCTGAGGGTCAGGGATAGAATAAGATATTTATATATGGGTCTGCACATAGAACACTATACTACACTTGAGTAAATATTGCACAAATCATTAAAAGACATTAATTTGAATAAAATCCTAAGTTTTTTCAAGTACTTACTATCCTTTTCATTTCCATGAGTTTATGCTCCTATGCAAGAATATCCCTTAAAAAATTCAAATTGCAAATACCTACTTCAAAAAGCTTTTCTGTGGCCAACACGCCTTTGATTAGGGAAGCAGGGAACAAGCAAGAACATGCCATTTAGAAGAGACAAAAATATATAATTTTAACTATATGGAAAAAACCCACATCTCTGGAGAATGATCATTAACAAAAAACTGCAGTTTTCTAGTAATCAAGTTATAAAATTGTTAGTCATCTGAAGATAGATGCAGGCATTCCATGTGTAATGTCATGGCTTGTTTTAATGTATTTGCCTCTTTGAAAAGAAAAGCAATACTCCTCTGGTCTTTTAAGATAAGCAAAACCAGAAAGGAACTGTGAGTTCAATTATTCTCAGCTACTCATAGAACCTGGAAAAACTGGCTTTGGAGTGCATGGGCAAGGCACACTCTGGTTTTGTTTTAGCACAGTCCCTTGTTTTTTTTTGTTTGTTTGTTTTTTGGTTGGGATTTTTTTTTGTTGTTGTTAGTCACACTTCCCCTGTTGAACGAGATGATTTTATTTATTTGAGCAGCTGTACATGTACAGCTTTAAACGTAAGCTAGGATAGCGTAGTCCATCCAGGTTAAATATGCTCAATTTCAAGTATTGGGTACTAAGCTGAAGAAGCTGCATTTTATAGACACTGTGCATCATGTGAAAGTTAATTCCTGCAGTATCGGTTGAATAAAGGCAATTCTGAAATGCAGTTTTATAGTTGGATGAGCTGGAAAAAAATTAAACTGTAGGAAGAGTCTTACCTGAACTAAAAACCTAATCTCTTAACACAAAAAACATGGATTAGGCTGAAGCCATGCAGTCTCCCTTCCTATGAATGTGGCCTCCAAGCATGCACAGTAAAAATATCTTTCCTATATTCTTCTTGGCCTTTGAACATTCAGAGCTAAGAACATAAGAACGATAAAAATAAAGGGCCAGACAAAAAAATCATAGTTTCCTTCAGTTAATCTCTTGGTGGGATGTTCCACAGAAAGGAGGCTTTTTTTTCCTCTAGTATTTGAATTTCCAAGATGCAACCCTCCAATATTATGTGAAGCCACCTGCAGCAGGACACTGATATGGTTTTGGGGTACAGACCAGTCCCCCCACCCCATCATCAATCCTAATACTTTGTTCTATGTTTACTGTGGAGCTTTGCATGCTTTCCTCTCAGCCACTTGAGGGCAAGTTGAAACTGAGAAATTACAAGCAAAGGTGAGTGGTTTTGTTTTTGTCAACTTTTCAGTCTCACTCTAAACAGAAATGTTTTATTATTTTGTCTTGGGAATGAAATTTCTAACCAGAAACACAGCAAAAGCAGAAAATGTCTTCTTTCTCTGATATTAGGATAGCAGGTAACACTACAGCCAGTAAAAATTGTTATCTTCTCTTTTCCTGGTGCTCAAACACTGGTACTGCTTATGCTAATAATGGAGCATTAGAAATATCCTTTGTGCTCTACTGTTCCATGGCAGAGGCAGCAACCAACTTCCTTCTCTGAAAACATAAAAAATTCCTAGTGAACCATAAAGCAGTGAGCATTGAAGTGAGAGCATCAAAACTGAAAAAAAGGGGGCAGTTAAATAAAAGACATTTTGAATTGCATAGTCAAGACATATCTGAACACACTGGGTCACTTCCTCAGTTGTTATTAGTAACCTTAAAACCATTACTCTCACAGTCACATCAGTTCTCCCCTTGCTAGCAATGTAGTGTAAGTTAAAAGAATCCAGTGCTGGACTCCCACCTTAGTGACTCAGCTGGCAGGTAGCCTGGGAGCTGCTCTGCCTTTCCACAGGGTGGCCTATACCCAAAATCACAGGGAGCCTCCAGAGCATCCCCAGCACCCTGTGGATCAGCTGATGCCTTCAGCCTCCCCAGTATTTAACAAAACAGCTTTCTGAACACTATGGGACACTCTTCCCTGAGAAAATATATAATCTTCCAAGCATTTCTAATCATTAAAAAGAAATAAGGGGAAAAACAAGGATATTTTCCCAGCAGTTTTGAGCACTGATTTTCCTGATAGGTATATTGAGGAATATAGGCTACATTCTCATACACTTTTTCATCTGTAATAATCTGTCCCTTAAACCATGGAAGTTTAAACTGTTCATATTCTGTGCTAAGGACTGTCTCTCACTGTCTCTAAATTTGCTTATGTACAGCACAGGAGACAGTCTTGGTTGGGCCAGTGAGAAACAAATCCAAATGAGTTTCATGGCATCTGTAATATGGAGCTCTATTTTACCACAATAAATTTACTCCATTCACTTCAATATATTTTTTTTCTCCCATAACAAACACTAAAAGAAGCCATGACACCCCTTGTTTTCCTCAACATTTTTGTAAGTTTTTGATAGGTATTATAGGGATGCTTAATACACAAATAAATTAGTATTAAGGGAGTGCTAATCAGACCAAGACACTTATTGATTATAGTTAAAGTTTAATCTGTTTAGTTTTGCTAGATTTACAAGGTCAAATGATTGGAAATGCATTTATACCAGGCTAGATTTGGAAATAAGCTCCACTGTTGGCAAATAAAACCACAGTGCCTTTCAATACTATTGACAAAGGTTGCTCTGGTTGTCTAATACAGTGATTTGACACCAACATAACTCCATTTATTTCAAAAGAGCTTTAAATACTGGACTTACCTCTCCACTGAGGAACACATTTTCTTTCAAGGATTCCCCACTGAATCCTGTGGTGTCATACCAGTCTAGCTGGGTGCAGAACCAGGACCCACGCTTGTTTTGGCCACCAGAGCCTTAGACCTTCCCTTACCCACACAGCTCCCCATCACTGACTGACATTTCCAGATTTTAACTACTGATGAGTCTGGCTAACAGAAATCAAAATACTGAGGGTTTGTTGTTGGGTTTTTTTTATATATATACACTTGTAATTTGTCTACAGCACAAATGAAACAAGCACATCCCTTATCATTGATCTTTTTCTATCATTTGAGCATTGAATGTGCTGAAGCACTGCTGTAAACAGGGTGGGAATAGCACTGCTGTGCATCAGGAGTAAAACAAAGATGCTTTCTTGCTGAAACAGAACAAATCACAGCATGGAACTTTATTACAGAATCTGACAGCAAAGCACTAATTTGCTTTTTTGAATGATGCAGATTCAATCAATAGATCTCCAGCTATCAGAGTAAATCCTTCAGGAAGATAAGACAACTCAGAAAATCAGAATTCACTCTTCTTTCCACAGATATCAATGTTCCTGTCCTCTCGTTCCTTAGAAAAATTCTTTAGTAAATTAAAAAAGTTAACAAGCTTCAGTGAACCAATGAAATGCTTCAGCACAGCTTTGAGTCTACCAGATACTTGAGTGTGTGCCTTGCTTACTAAAGTTAAGCAAAAGCTGAGTTCATTTGTTAAAAACTAAAGCAAATGAGGGACTAAACCCCAAATTCAGCATCTACAGTCCTACATACTCTGCAGCTTGTGTAGGTTTTCTGGATTCCCTTTTTTTATTGTCAGAGATACACAACACTGATCTATCTCTGGAACTTTGAAATCTGCTAGTTAGCTGAAGGTGGCTTTAAAGCCAAAAGTTGTTGCATAATTATAAATTGTAAAAAAACAGAGAACACCAGCAGCAAGGCCTTCTAGGCCTTCCTTGTTTTGAGACTGAGCTCAAGCCTCATAGTCTCAATTTTGGCTTGTTTATCAACATAGTAATTTCCTTCATTTGCTCCATGTTTTGTATTTTTGTATTGCCATGACATGTTCACAGATGGTGGTGGAGAAGTAGGACACAAGGAAGAAGCTCCTGGTAGGGTTGAGACATGACTAAACAGACTTCCCAGTCATGTGAGAAAAGGTGGTTAGTATTACTTGGCATGATAATCATGAGGGAAGGAGACTGCAGCAGAATGATCTACATTTTTTTCTGAATGGGCTTCTGTTTTCTATGATTTTCTTTCTTGATGTGCAAGATAGAGACTGGCTGAAAATTTTGACAAGAGTGGGAAATTTGGTCTCTTGTAAGTCCTTGCGTGGATGAGAGCAACAGAAAGAGCAGATGAGAACTTGAATATTTTTTATTTTCTCTTCGAGAAACTAATAAGGTCTTCATGAAATAAATCAGAGCAGAAGGAAAGGGTGGCAGAGACAAGTAAGCTTTAAGGAAGGAGTAAATCTTTAATGCAATAACAGTAACCTGGCTATGGATAGAGTATAATAAACACTAAGAAAACTATTTAGAGCAGGTAAAGTTGGAAATTTCAAAGAAGATATTTGCAGTCTTAATCTGCCTCTTAAGGATATTCTTAAGTCCATCTCAGTTCCTAAAGTGTCAGAAATCCAAGATAAATGCAAGATGAAATGATATTTAATAACCGGGAAGCCTTCTGGATGCAAAACTCTCTAATTATAATGTTTATTTGCTTGAGATAAGATTCAAAGTCAGGAGAACCAAGGCTTGCATCTAGATGACCCTTTTTGGTTCAAATGTTAAGAAAAGATGTCTCTGTACCATTATACTTTCTGCTTTCCTCTTCTGCCCAGAGAAAGAATAAGGGGTTGGGTGGGAGTGAGAAGGGAAGGAATCACAGCCTCTGCAGTGGCATATCAAGAGAAAATGAGATACTCCTCATAGGACAGGCTGTAGGTACAATGTTAAGGGGATAGATACCACTAAGTGAAGGAATAGGGTAATGAGTACAAAGCTTAATTTAAACACATCATTCTATCATGCCAGTGAAAAAAAGGGTACACTTATCAATACTAAGGGGTACACTTATCAATCCTAAGGAGAGACTCAGTTACATTTTCTGAAGCTCTTACCCTGTGCAGCACCTTTTTTTTCTCTAGCTGTGGTCATTAAGCTGCAAAGTACCTCTATTCATACATAAAAACATGGATCTATGTAATACACCTGCAAATGTACAATGGTTAAGTAATAGGTATCAGCCAAAAAAATATATATATTTTTTTTCTTTAATTCCACCTGGCATCCCCTCAAGAACAAACTACTAAATCTTAAAAAAAAGAAAAAAGAATAATAATGACTTTGCATTCCATTAGTCACGATACAATTTCTTTGGAGAAGGAGCACCTGCATTCTTCTGAAGTTTGAATTGAGCAGACAATGAAAAGCTTAAAGGAATGAAAATCCATTCATACATGTATTTGTTGAATATTCAGCCACACATCTTTGTACTTTTTCCATCCCTTTGCTTCATACTTTAGATGAACTTCACACAAGCACTTGAAGTTACCCAATTATTGTTCTACAAATCACTTCTCAAAATACTTATTTTCCAGGATGCCTATAAACACAGAATAGAGAAATGGAGATGGAAAGGACCACAGGGGTTAATTTATCCATCTTCCAAAGACAAAGTCAGATTATTCCTGAAGATTGCTTGCAGTGTCCACAGTGACAGAAGATCTGCCCGGATCAAAGCAATCTATACCATTATTTTTTGAATATTTCCTTGTCATTTTTATACCTTTCCTTTAAGGAAGGAGTTAAGGATGATGTCCTTTACTCCAGTCCACCGCGGAAATGAAGAACGTAATTTCCTTCCTCTGCTAATGAAGCTACCATAACATGAGACCATTAGAGGTGCTAACCATTTTATTTACACAGGGATCTTTATTACCTTTTATCTACCTTGCCTGTTTCTTACTTTTACTTCCTTCTTTTACTTAGGCAGTAAAAACCTAATGCTAGTGAACGACCTTTTGTTCTGTGTATGCCTAGAATTCAGATTAAGAATTCTTTGGTGGTATCATTATAAACAATTATGATAATGAGGAAAAACTTAAAAATGTATCATTTTAAAAATATGATAACATTGAACTTCTACTAATTACCTAGACTTGTATATATAAGAATGTAGGTTAAACAATGTTTAGCAGCTACCTTGGGTTTGCCAAGAATATTGTCAAATTTCCTTCTGCAACATGATAACAATCTTTTTAGAAGTATTAGCTGCTTAGATTTTGACACCATCTCATACAGTGTTCTTACAAGTAATATGAAGATGCAACAGATAAAAATGTGACTGATTTTATCAGATTACTTAATGAAGCACTATATTTACTGCAAAATCAAAGGATGGAATAAGCAGTTATCCAGGGGTCCCATATCCACTATTGTCCAATATTTTAACTAGTGATGTAGATGATGAATAGAAAGTGTATTTGTCAAGCCTGCAGATAACAGCACACTAGGAAGGGCTACAAGGGTGCTGAATAATAAGATACAAAAAAAAAAAAAAAAAAAAAAAAAAAAAAAAAAAAAAAAAAAAAAAAAAAAAAAAAAGGCAATAAACTAGATTAGAGATTTGGAAAGAAAGAAACAAAAAGAGTGTTACTCAGTATTAAAAAGAATGAGCTACACTATCCTTAGACAGTAAAACCCAACTGTACATGTGAAAATCAATTTTGTTATAAATATATAATTGGGGTGTAGGTGTCTATCAGGGCTGTGGCTTATGCAACCCCAGTACACTTTGTTAATTTCTTAGTCATCCCTGGAATTCTCTAGCCAGCCACCTGTAGAGATGAGATGAAGGATGGGTTTGGGACCAGCCTGAAACTAGGTGTTGCCTTCATCATTCACAGTCAAGTGTTTGACTGATGTTACAGGAGGCCTCCTGGTGGGAATTTTGGACAGCTCCAATAATTACTCTCTCCTCCCAGGACACTCTGTCTCTCATCCAATTTGTATAGCTGGATGTGTTAACAGCCTGAGTAGAGTATCCCAAAGACTGTTCTTGGTGGTTACTGAGGCAAATTTTGCATATATAAGTCATTTGCAAGTAAACAATACAAATAGTTCCTGCAGAAATGGTCATGAAGAAAAGTTCTGTTATTTACAGCTAAGATATTTAAGAAATACATTTTGTATGGGCAAGATATATAAATAGAAATGAATTAGACAAGTGTTGGGCAGTGACTGGATCATGGCCAGTTGGATTATAAAAAAGCAGAGCAGTGTTTCAAAGGCCTCACCCCACTGCAGCTGAAGATGGCACCGCAAATGCACTTGCAATGAAGACTCCCATCACCACTAGACAGAGAACAACCACTCTGTTCAGATTCGATCCCTTTATCCCCCCTGTGTATTACCCTGTGCCAAAATCCTTACTTTATTTATTTTTTTATTATTTAAGAAAACACGTTTTCTGAGTGTTTTAGCAACAGCAGATTGAAAAACAAGTGTTTGTGCAACAATACTACGGAAAAAGGATTTAAGAATAATAGAGGCTCACTGTATGAGTTTCTCTCTGCTGTAAGGAAGGCAAAATCTGCCTGGGGATACCCAACAGAAGCATAATCTGCAACAGAAATTAACTGATCTTTCTGCTGCTACCAAAATAAGAAGGCGCAAAAGAGAGCCTAAAAGTGAATCTGTCATTGAGGTCCACAACAGGCAGGACAGGAAATAATGAGCAGGGAAAAATCAGGTCAGAAACAAGAAAAAACTTTCTTAGAAAAGAAGATCCTGAAGTAGCTGGATCTACTGCCTACAGTTGTGTTGACAGCATTTCTGTTGCTGCATAAACTGTTCCCAAAGTTTTCAAACCTCTGTTAAACACAAGCCTGCCATAGGGCAAGGGAATTGTCTAAGTGACTTCTTGTGGTTTTTTTGAGGTCTATGACTCTAACATAGCATAGTGAGTGAAGGAAAAAAACCCTGTGTTTATTTGATACAATTAGTCCTAAACTATCTGTGGATAAGTGGATAAATGTGGATCAATACAAAATGGTGGAGTAGTCTCTTAAAAACATCACCAAATAATCAGCAGCACACATGTGCTTCATGATCATTTCAATACCTTTACCCTTATGACCAGAGAAAAATCTCTGTTAGTTTTATCCCAACTGAATTCCACGATGCACAAACCAAAAGGAGGAATTACACTCTTGCAGGCGGGTTGGACTAGATGACCTTTAAAGGTCCCTTCCAACTCAAACTATTCTATGATTCACTGACAGTATAAAACAGATGTTTTGACAGAATAAAACACATGTTTATGTGTTACTAGTAGATTTCATAAGACCATTAAGGTCAATATGCTGTTAGAGAAACTTCAATACCTCAAGATACTGTCTAAGTAAATAGGCATTTTTGCTCCTAGACACACTAGCAGATGTATAACCAAGCTTATAAATGCACAATGAACGAATAACTTGCTTCAGTCCCTGGAGGTAACACACATGCTAGTTACCATAATTTTCTACCAAAGAAGTGCTTGTTCCAAGGACAAGCCTATGAATTTCCCGTGGTGTGAATCAGTACTGTCATGATGTGCTGACCTTTACCTGGATCCATTTGCAGCAGGAAAACCTGCTTTGTTTAAACTGAGAGATCTGCCAAATATCACACCTCTTGCACAACACTCAGACGTTTCGCAGCAAAGATGGTGACTCCTGCAGCCTGACTCCACAGAGGGAGCTATAAGAAATGTCTTACAGCTTGGGCCCATGTCTGATGGCAGGAACCTGTCTCTAGCCCATCCTCTTGCCCACAGCTCATGTGAGCTGCCAGCAAAGAGATGTGGTCAAAGCTGGCTCCCTTAGACTATGTTTCCCAAAGGCAATGGGGTAGAGGGAAAAAAGCTGCCGAGGGGAGAATCATGTGTTATCCAGGAACATGACAGACAGGTGCATTGTTCCCGTTCCCAGGAAGGCTATAGCAAAACTGACAGTGAAATCATACCTTTAAACACACCCTTTAATCAACTCAGCCTGCTTGCCAATGACACAGTGGTTGCTGTCATTGATGAAGACAGAAGAACACAAGCCTCTGCATGAGATACCCCATGAAAGTGAAGGTCCAGAGAAGGTCTGTGAGCTATATGCTGGTGCCTGTGGAGACAGACTTAATGCTCTTTATGCCTGAGAAAACCTATGGCCCTGAAAGAACTGGCTGTACAGCCTGAGTCTTAGAAGCAATCTCATACCACTGTAAGCTCTCTCCCCTCGAAAATCACTCCCTCTTGATCTCGTCCTTACCCATCAATTTACTGTAAGAAGATTCAGTACCGTCTTTGGCAACAGGTTCCCTCCCACCTGCATAACATATTATGTCCAATATCTTCCTCCTTCAGATTTCTCTAGAATCATGTGAACACCCTGTGAACACCATTTAAAATCCTTCCCAGAGATAAGGATCAGCCTTTCCCACACTGTTTGGAAAAATATAGCTATCAGCTTACCTTTTTAGACACAGATGTAGCTACTGAACTATTTTGAAATAATTATCAACAAAAGATACATGTGACTTCTAGAAAGTTACATATGAAAAATCAAGTGAATCTTGTGAGACTCCAAAAATTTTGAGTAGCTTGGTTCTCACTTGCTCTTAAGAAATTACTTTTTTTAGCAGGTACATATACCCCACTCACAAGAAAATAAACAAACACCCCAAAACCCCCCAACTCTACCTTCAAGAGTAATAAATAAACTGTATTATAAGACTTAACGTGTAACAGTCAGGTTTTAGGAAAAATTACAGCATTCAATAAAGGAAAAGAGAACTAGAGCTTCAGCAAGCATAATCACAATTAATCAGTTTTGATATAACTTCAGAAACATTGTAATAACATCTATTCTAATTTATGTATGACTTAAATGTTTTTGTGATAAGAAACATTGCACCTAAGATAGCACAATATAAAATATCACCTATCAGCTGCTGTGTTGTCTGTGGTAGTGTCCTCCCAGTTTATTGAGGAAAATTGCAAGTGTCTGTGAGAAGGAGGATGCTGTGCATGGGTATTGATGCAGAGCCAAGTGGAGTCAGAGGACTCATGTGCTCTAATGGCATGTGAGAGAATGAACATTCAGAAGCAGAGAAGCTGATGGGGGGAGGAAAGTTTGCTTGGTTGGTTTTGTTGAGTTTTGAGAGTTTATTTTTTACCTGCTGTTCCTTGTGTATTATTCTCTAAGTCAAAGGAAATGAGTTTTTTGAATGCAGGATTTTTCAGAAAAAGAAATCTGTGCTGTGCTGTCCATTCCCTCACTGACCTGTGCCACTCACCATTCCTTGTTTTCCAGAGCTCGGCATCGACATCAGGCTCCGGTGCAGCATGTCCACATTCCTATCAATCAATCAATCTTTTCTCCTTAAGAAAAAAACAGATTTCTCTCTATAACAGCTACCTACGTTGGTTCTTATTGCAGGCAGATGACAAAACACAGCAGCTGTATGAGAGACTGTGTGGTGTAATCTGTCTGACCTACATTTCACTAAGTATCAATCCCTACAGGCTTTAAATGCATTCTTCCTGACTTTCAACTCATTTCAACATATAAACTAAATTTTTCCAAAATTCTCCCCACAGATGAGGAAGATTTCATTTATCAGTCTCTGCAGTTGGACAGACCTATGGCTTTCTGTGTTTATTTACAGTGTATGTTTCAGTCGAATGTCACCTAGCAACTGCAACACATCCCCTTCTTTACTCTAACACTTAGTCCTAAAAAGACCAAAGTACATGTGCAATTTGCTTCCTGTCAGTAGATTCTGTTGAAGGGGATGAAGTTACTCATGTTTATTATTTTACAGGTCTGAGGCAGTGGAAGGGATCAAACAGAACAGAAACACATTATTTCTGATCAGTTTTATAATAAAAGCTATTGTACCATATCTGAATTGTTGAAATGTATTTAAGAATACTCAGTGAAATCTCATCCAGAATGAAATTCCATTCCTCTTACATTATAGTATTGCAGGCACAAAAAAGTATTATTATAATACAGTTACTGTGTTTGGAGGATAGATACACATATACATGTACATGTATACATACAAGACAACGTAGTAATACTCTAATCTATTTAATTAGATTGTTCTTAATACAATGATTTTTAATAAGAATATGCTAGAAAAGTAGCAACAATGTACTACCTAAAAGAACACTGCTCAATAAATATATATCTTATATATTGGTCAAACATTAAAATACCCTGCTGTTAAAATATTATTAAAGCATCTCCTTTCTCTACTAAGAGGGATGGAGAAACAAAAAAAATTACCTTGGAGACTGGGCCTTTTTTCTTTATAAGGTGTTGGTATTAAAACAATTTTTCTGAGGAAGAGAGGGTTTTAGATATTTCCAGCATGTTTACCAATTTACAAGACTGGAAAATACAAAAATAGACATGACAGGGAGCACATGCCTTGGCTGCAGAGCAAGACAAAGCTGGCTGATCCGATTTGTAACCAAAGAGGTTTGATGGCATCAATATCTGCAGGACTACAGAGTGGGCTGCAATGGAGGAGCTCCCTCAGCACCAGAGGTCTCCTGGGTGCACACCCTGGGTTACCAGCTTGCAGCACTAACCCATAGCTGAGACCAGTGTTCACCAGCTTCTTGGAGGGCAGAACTATGCGTTTGCATTTTAATTTGTTCATGGCCACTGTAAACACCAAAATTTAGAGAAACCAAGGCCACTAGCATCTGTCTTTTGTAATCTTCTGCAGCAGCTCTCATTGTTGCTTCTCTATGTAATTCAACTACCATTCTCCTCTGCTGCTAGTATTTAAAAAAAAGTAGTACACATTTATAATTTCTTAAGACATTATTTTCTTGAGCGCCTCTGTAGTACACATTTATCTTCTTTCTATATGCAAGTAATATTTACTTAGCTTTACCATAACTTTAATTTAAAAAAGAAAAAATCCAAATCATATTATACAGTGAAGATATGTTTATTTTAGCCTTCATGTGCTCTTATTTTCACTGAAAACATTACTACTGTTGTGAAGAGTTGCAGTTCTGTATGTGAAACATCTTGATCTGCAAGTATTTTGGCTATCCCTGATAATAAATTAAAAAATCTCTACCTTCTCAGAGTATTTATTATTTCTCAGACCCTGAGTGCCCAAAATGTTCTTCTAGTGCAGCTTCTGTGGGCATGCATCAAGATGAGAAAACAAAATCAGAAGACACCATTACTACCGTGCCAATTACATCTCACATGCAAGGCTGTGGAGAAGTGTGTTCCCTGGAGAGCCAGAATTACATGGTTAAAATCACTCAGAGGGATCACTTCATCCAAAGAGGTGCTGAGAACTCCTTTTAGCAGCATGAAACGATCACTGCAAAAGACTGCTGGCTAAAACCATCCTCCTGGTTATAACTCCACACACTAATGTCATTCAGACAGGCTGTCATGAGCCCTTAAAGTTACACTCTGGAAGAAAAAAACTCATAGTCTTGGTTCAACTCTGTTCACAGAGCCTGCTTGTCACAGTTACAGATATTAATTAAACACCTCTCATTTCAAATATCTGTAATTCAACTTCTGGAACATTTTTGCTGGTGAAATCCTCATGCCCACGTGACATGAAAATGAATGTGCTATGACAATGCTTTCTCTAAGTACCACCGGCCCAGGGCCCCTCGCCCTGCTCCTGCATCCTTGCTCGATGCTGGCCATACTCTGCTATTCATCAAGCCTTATTTTTCACCCTGCCTTTGACAAGCCAAATGGCAATACTCATTCTGCCTGCCCTACCATCGCAGTCTGATTTGTGTCCTAACTGCTCAGCTGTCAGCTTCACTGCAGGCTGCCTTTTTATTTTAATAAAACTGTGGGGGTGAGGCAACTTCTTTGTGCAAGCGTAGCCAAGGCCTGGAGACTGCCTGAATCCATTAGGGTTTTATTGTTAACTTCTCTTCAAGATCTATTTAAATATGAAGTGGTACTGATCTGACACAACTCTGAGAATGAGTTTAATTGGCTTTTGTTATGTTTTCCTTTCCAGGGTCAGGAGCACGGAGTGGTGTTAATGCTCTGCTATTAGAAAGGGCCCTCTACACATTACTGACTGCAGAACAGGGTACAAACCTACAGGGACTAAAATGCAGCCTGCTGAGGATGTTCACATTTCCTGTTAAAAGCTCAAGCTTGGAAGGCATGTAATTCAAACAAGTGGAGTATAACAGGGAACCAGAGGTTGGGCATGGTTAACACCCAGCAAATCTTGACAGACTAATTATTTTTGTTTTAAATTTCCAAACAGTCCATGTACAAACAAGCTCCTAGATGGAAAAAAAAAAAAAAATCAGGCTCACTCAAAGAAGAGGAATTCAGAATTCCATCAAAATTTAATTCATACAGTAAAAGAAAATAAAACAAGCATAACATATAGGAGAGAACTAGAATTAGATTCTCACATCAGTGACATTACTGGTTCGGACAAGGTGAATTTATTAAAGCTTTTAGCAACAGGATGTCCAGTTTACCCCAGAACATGCTTATACTTTTCTATTCAATCTTTTCAATCTGACAGCATTTCATAGACTGCTGCACTATTAGTGAATAGGTTGAGACTTTTAAAAAATTGCTTTTCCAAGCACAGAATTTAACAGAGAAATACCGTGTGGATTCTGTCATACTGATGTTTCAAAATTCACTATCAGTCATCAGATTAACTATTGCTCCAAGAAAATCAGGATATAAAAGTGAGCTAAGATGCAAAACACCCTGGAAAAACTTTTGCATTCTTGTTTTTTGCTCTGTTTTGCCTTACTGATATAATCAATCTTCAAGGAGTAAGAAAAAAATTGAAATTCTTTCCACTATAGAAAATATTTCTGTACAATAAATATTTTTTGCAGATCTTGTTTAGTTCCAAAAACGTTTCTGAATGAAATTTTGGTTTGATTGACATTTTCTAATGACTCACATAAAGCTGCAAATCATTGGCATCTGCTTGTAGCAGGACATATACATAAAATATGTCATTAAGTTCATCTTTATTTCATCTATCTGCAAGAAAATAAAACCTTTTTATATGGCTCAGTTTTAAAAGGTAAAAAGTAAACTGCAGGTCTATTTCTGCAGCCCTGATTAGCCCATTGTCTTAGACACAACGTATATTTCAAATGGCAAGGGAAGATATACAATCAATAATTACCTTTAAGAAAGGTTTTTTCTTTTTACCTCCACTTGGAAACGGCATATAGACCAATAAATAAAATGTGCTTGCTCAACTTCAAATTTATTTAATTGGCTTGAACTTCTATGACAAAAACCCACGAAGAATAACTGAAATAAACATGATTCCGACTTCTCTAGGGAGGAACTGATTTACTGTGAAGACTGTTTTTTGTGTCCTGCACTGCCCCTTGCTGGAATATCTTACAAGTGTGACAGTGAATTTCTCTATTAGCAGCAGTAATTAAGAAGTTTATCAGTTTCTGAACCACAAAATAATATATGGATTAAAATTTGAGGATTGCACAATTTTCTAACCAGTCACTTAATCAATAGTTCATTATCACACTTGTGGATTTTTTTTCTGTAAAACTATTGACTATTCCCACTGGTAAAAGCTAATTTTAATCTATACAGAACTGATGAACACTACTAGGTTTTTCCATGATTGCTTTCTCATAAGAGATTACTATTGAAAGAAGAAAACCATAAAACACCCAGAAATATTGACAGTCCACTGTTACTGAAAAGTGGCAAGAAAACCAAGGCAAAACCCATGTGTCTAAGATGTACAGTAAATGTGAACATGATCCATGTACAGAAATTATAATTGAAAAAAACAAAACCAAAACCACTTAGCTTTAACACTTATCTTTGAAAATTCCACAGCTTTTCCTGTTATCCTTCAAAATGCTTCTGAAAATCTGGTGACTGTTCCCAATATGTGTGTTATTGGTCATAGGTTCATTCCCTCATTCTCAGTCATTGCAGACTTGACAAAACAAATACACTTGAGCACCTGCATCTGTTGCTTTTTTTTTTTTTTTCCAATTTTTTAGTTCTCTTTTTAGTTCTGGTGATTGTTTGATTTTTTTAGATTTTCCATCATGGACCCTACTCAACCTTAAAACAAGAACTTGTTTTCCCAAATTTTGAAAGGTCATTTGTACAACTGTGTATGTAGAAGAGCAGAATTACATTTTAGAAGCTAAATGAACACTTTCCTGCATTAAAGTAAATCCTACCACAACAAACACACCTAACCAAGGTATTTGTAATACCTCTCAGCTAAATGGTATTTTGTTTACCTTGTGCTGGTATTTTAGTTGCATCCTACATGCACATATTAGATTTGGAGCAGTTATTCTGTACATCAGACTTATGTAAGCTAAATGCAAGTTACCCCCTTCTCTTCCAACCAGGAGAATCCTTTGTTGGTGAATGAAGCCAAGGACTGACCTTTGAGTTTCCTCTATGAAACCACACACTCTTATTTGTCAATAAATAGTAGGTGGTGTATCCTCATAAAATGAGACAGTCCAACTCCCAGTTTACTCATAAGACTTGACTGAGGGGGACAGGAGTGAAATATATTGCTTCTATGTTTGGAACCAGTGCCACTGTGGCTGGAACACTGTGCCTATTTCAAGCATCTAGATTTTAAGAAGGATGCTGAGAAATTGGACAAGGTTCATGAAAGAGCCTAGGGAATGATTAAAGTATTAGAAGACATGCCTTCTAGTGAAAGACTCCAGAAGGTTAATCTACTTAGCTCATCAAAGAGAAGGTTAAGAGGTTGGGACTTAATTATAGTCTCACATCTAATATAAGAAGCAGAAATTTGACAGTAAAAGAGTTTATCTCCTGTCTAATTACCAAAGGTCCAGCAGTTGAAAGCTGAATATAAATAAATTCAGAAAGGACAGAAGGCAGGCTTGTATACTAAGGTATTTAATTTTTAAAAAGGAGGGTAATTAACTACTGAAAAAAAAAAAGTGTTACAGTTTGCCAGTGATGTCAAATCAAGACTGATGACTTTCTAAAAAACTGTGCTATTGGTCACAGGCTCTGCTCTTTGCTGAAAGATATAAGTAACACAGAACAAATGTACAGAAACAAAGTCATCAACAGATTGTACTGAGAAGTGCCAATATTTCTTAATATAGCAAGTCTTCTAGTTCAAAACTAAATCTGCCTAGACCTGAATTCAAAAAGATGCCCACAGAAATCTGAATTACTAAAAGGACACACACAGCTGCAAATCATAGTTAAAATTAAATGGGAATTTAGCCAGCTTCAAAACCCATACTTCAAAACTCCACTTCATGAAGGACTATGGTCTGAGAGACTGCTTTGCCACAATGTTCCCCTAATCATTCCCAGTTATTGATTTGCAATGTTCAAGTGGATGAATGTGACTCTGATAAGGATGAATGATTCAAAGTTGAATGATTCTCCACAGGTTTCTTACAGATAACCTTCTGAACGTGTCTGGCATTACTGGGAAAATACAGTATAAAACCGAACAGGGATTGCTTCCCTCCCCCAGCCTTTGGTGATGGTAGAAGATACTTGCAATATTAGTGTGGTTTTTTTTGTTTTTTTTTTTTCTCTAAGTAGAAATCAGCCACATCAGCTGTGTCAGGAACCAACTTTGTCATAACATAATCTACTTCTACATTTTGTCTTTGTTCTGGTAAGACAGGCCTACTGGTGAACAACGTCTTCCAGCAACCTGATGGCCCTTACATTAACCCAGATGTATGCCAAAATAGGCTTATTTCTTGTTCAGATTAACTTTTATCTGCTTATCAGATTCAGAAAATACCGGTGTTCAGATTGCAGAAATGTCCATTCCTTTTGCGTGTGAAGTTTAGAAAAATAACTATCAGCCAGAGGTCAGATTGATACTGTTCCCTTAACACACAAAAAGTGGATTTTATTGGAGACAGCCTAGCACTTTCTTCATTTTCTTTTTGATTAAGTTTCACCAAGCATCTAAAAGTGTGTTAGAAATACATTATTCTCATTTAGACATGCATGTGTACTTGAACAGTTACAGTGTTTTTTCAAGATCCCTTAAAAGTTAACCACAAGAGCAAGAGTCTTTTCTCCTGGTTGCTGTGATGATTGGATTAACAAGCAGGAAGGTGTCGTGAGCAGCAGGACTCAGTATTGCCACTCAGCACTGTCTAAGGCTGATGCTGCCATTTGAGTCTCTGGAGTCTTTCCAAAGGGAAAGAGAGGTCTGTGTTGCTATATGGGGCTCAGAAGAGCATCTCATGGTGCAGGTCTGCACTCCAGGCCAAGCTCACAGAAATGGGATAACTGCATGAGAGATCAAGAAGCTCAGCACGAGCCCATGCAATGTATGTTGTCCAATGAGTTGACAGTTGCAGATCTGAACCATGTCTGTGTTCTGAAAAGTAATCCTTTTTTTGCTTTCAACATTTATATTTCTTTTCTGCTAGTGCTGTTTATTGATTTGACCTTTTTTTTTAAAGTTTAGTCCTAAATCACTGTTTTCCCCTGTACTAATGGGATAGCCTTATCAAGAGATACATTAAAGCAGCTGGTACTTTATGAGCAATCTGCATCACCCCAGGTTAGTAAAAAAATATACCAGTTACTACAGAGCTTAGGAAATGAAACACTGATTCTAGGTGGTAGCACTAAGAGCTTTAGAGGGTTAATGTTTTACAGCTGTGGGGGTGTATGTTTGTATATCTCCAAACTGCTTAAGTCAGTGGGATGCAACATTCTAAACCATGAGGATCAAGCTCATTTTTACAAGTTCAAGGGACAATAACAAATGCTGAGACAGGTTCTCTGTTATTCTGAGCTACAATTGAGAAAGTGCAAGGTGAATTCAGAATATTTTTACATTAGAAGGTTGGACTGTCAAGTTTGTTTTTGTTTTTTTTTTCTTCCAGATGGGCTTGAGACAAATGTTTACAACTTCCTGTTTTGCTGCATTTTGCTAGTTTTTTTTCATCAATCATTGTTCACAAAACATAGCCTCAGCATCATGACAAGAGTGGAAAAGGCCACTCCCTGGAAGTCAGAATTCCTTTTCTGATGTGTTATTCACAAAGCAACACAGGCAGGAAACTGTGCAAAGGATGAAGCTGCAAGGTCTCTCTAAGCAGTTTTTCCAAGCTAGTTTTGTGCCTTTTCAGTGGACTGAGCTGGCTTGCTGTGCATGGCACTCAAGTTGGCACACAAGGTGAGGTTTGTGAGGAAGTAGTATGGAGGTAGGTGTGGAGGGGCAGGAGCTGAACATCTCTATCTGAGCAGTAACAAACTGGTCATTTTGGATCAAGCTATACCTTGAAACTCTGTACTGAAGAGGGTTTTTTTCTGCTGTTTAAGTGAACAGAGTCATGGAGGAGTCAAATTCAGAGACACTATGTGGCAGAGCCGTAACATAAGAATACAGATGGATAGACAAGTAAGGAGAAATAAGCATTTCATCAAGAGATATTCCTTTAGGGGTTTTCATTCAGCCCTACTGAATAGAAATAGAAACCAGAAAATCTGTCAAGGGAAGACATCAGCAATTTATGCAGAGGCTAGAAATTGTTCTGTAGAAGAAAAATGTGTGATAGGTGTCAGGATGAAAATATGTGAATGGGTGACATTGCATACATTGCCTAAGTTACACATGACATAGAGAAATACACCCTAGACACTTAAAGAGGGGCATGGAAATATGTCTTATCTTCTTCTCCCACAAATATGTAAATTTAACAGCAAGTTGTTGAATTTTAATTATTTATGGTTGAGATACTACAGCTAGAACAATCAAACTAATGCTTTGTAAACTACCATTGCTGAATAATAGTCAATCAAAAAGCTCACATACAATTTTTTGTGCCGAGAGAAGCAAGCTCCATGTATGCACACAAGCATACCATACAACAAATTTGTTAAAGCTAAGGTCTTATGAACACTTAATTAAACAAGAAGCTTAACTACACTACTTATGCTACCTGAGGTATTTGGAAATCTTACCCATAACCTGTTCTGAATACGCCCCCTTCTTGCAATGATCTTTTATTTCCTAAGTTGCTAATGGAACAACAGATAGAAAATTCCCAAGTGACAGACTGTTCTTCAGGCTGGCTTGTAAACACAAAAGAGTACACTATAGACATAGTTAAAGCTCAGTTAAAGCACTTTTTTCAGCAAATACAATCTGCAATCTTCCTGACCAACTCAAAAAAACTTAAAAAGGAAAAAAAAAACCCAAACACATACGAATTTCCTTCACTTTAAGGTGAAAATTTTTATACATTCAGTGCAACCCTAAAAGGTTATCCTGGATCCCTACAATTTAATGACAGCTCCAGATTTAACCTGGAGCTACTGTTTTACATTGGTGATAGTCTTGGGGTTTATCTTTTAACTCAATTGTATTTTACTCTTATGAATAGAAAAATTCATCTAAAAGTTTTAAAACAATAATAAAAAACTAAAGTTAAAAAACCATAAAATAAAAAATCAAAAGCTTGGCCCCAAGAAAGCTAAAGACTTTCCTGTGTCCTGCACTTGTCCCATGCATGTATGCAAACATACCATAAAGGAAATTTGCTAAAGATCTAGTGGCTTCAACATCCAACACCAGAGACACCTTGCTGTGAATGGTAAGTTTGCATCTGCAATACTGTAAATATCAAAGGTCCCATGATACAACTGTGTAACAAGGTTGGAAAAATCTCTGCCTGACACAGGAAATGCAAATACTTTTTCCTCCTGGTGACAATATTTTGTTGGTTTTGGGGCTTTGCTTTTAGGGCTTTACATTTTTTTAATTAAAGTAAGGTATGCATATGCATATATATATATTAGCTTTCAATATATCAGTGTTTGTTTGCCCTACTTCTTGGCATAAAAAGGAGTTAATTTTAAAAAGAAGAAACACGACAGGATATTTTCCTTTAATTCAAAGGAAGATCTGCCATTCTCAGAAATACTACTGTATATGGGTTCCATTCACAGTAGAAGCTGCTTCAGTTCCTTGTGACATGATTCAACAGAAGAATAATGTGTTCTCTCATTCACAAGAGGACAGGAAGCATAGCACAGGAATGCTCTGCAAATTCAGTGTAATGTTAAAGTGCTATTGAGCCAGGCAGATTGAGTTTGTTTGAAGTCAGTTTTGGTCTCAATTGTCATAGGTCTAAGGTGAAACTTGGAAAACAAATTTGTTTTATATATATATATTATTATTATTATATATAAATTCTATAATTTAGCATTAAGCCTAAAACTATTAATGGATAAACCTCCAATGGCTAGGAATGATGGAAAACCTGCTTAATATTACCTGTTGTGGTTACTTGTTTGGTATTTAATCCTTTCTTCTGTTTCCCTGTTTTCACTGCCTTAGGTTACACTATTAATAATTTTAAAAGAAGCTTGTCTGTGTAAATTAAGTTATGCTTAGGTTCTGAAGTATTCAGATGTTCTATTATTTTTTAACTTTTTTTTCCCTCCATATTACTTATTTTTGCTTGAGAAAAAAAATGCTTTATCAAGAAGGTGCTGCCCCTAGCTCTTGGCTGCATAAAGGAAAGCTTTCAAGAGCAGCACTTGTAGCATCCAATTTAGATAAGGATAAATTCCATTTGGAAAAATTTTGGAGAATGTTAGGATAAGAAGGTTATCTGCTGACCAGCTAAGTGAAAGTCAAGAAAATGTAAACATTCTCCACAAAGCATGGTTGCATCAGAGAGAGTTTTAACAAAATGAAACTTCCATTCAGAATCATTTACAAAGTTATGGCACCAAAGCTGGAGATCAGGAGTAGATCTCTTATAAAACATTATTAGATTCCTTAATCTTAGGAATGATGAATATTTACTCTTGAGCTTCAAAATGTATTTGAAGATTTACATACATTTATTCCAATAATTCCAGATTTGACAAAATACTGATACAGCTTGTAAGCCTTCCCTTGTGGAGACACAGCTGAACTGGTGAAGCAGCCTTCTGCCAACAAAGCTGACAAATCAAAACATCAAATCATATAAAAGAAAGCAACAAAACATTTCTTTTTCTTCTAGAATCACTGCTGTACACCAAGGCTTCTGCTGCAATAGGGAAGGTGTCTGCCAGCAATCTCCCACTCCTGACCTCCTCATGTTACTGCCAGGTGGCCCCAGTAAAAACCCAGCACATAGATGGGGCCTCAGCATGAGGGGAAATATTTTCAACAGATAGCTTCATGAGCAAAGAAACTAGGACAGTTTGATTTCTGGAGGACCTGAGGCACTGGACTAATCCACTAAGGAGATGTGAGCTCCAATGGGAACTTCTCCCAGGGTTCTGGCACGGATGAGTTGTCTGCCTTTGAGGGAAATCTCTGTTGCTCACTAATGTATCTATGAATGTAGATTAACAGATTCTATGAAGCTCCCATTTACAAAACAAGGAGAAATGAATATGAGAACTGTGTAAATTACCAAAGGGGTGGAAAAACCCAAAACAGAGAAAATTAGAGAAACTGGACTCATTGACATTTGCACTGTCCTCCTTCACGCAGGACATGGCAGTACTTGTAAATTCCTACTGGTAAAACGATTTTTTCTTACTTACTTACTTTTTCTTACCAGAATATGATACTTACTTTGCAGAGAAAGGAAAGCAAAAGAAATTCACTAAGTTACATACATAGTTCTTACTTCAAACTAGGTCATTTCACCATCTTATATGACCTATACAACAGATTTCCTTAGATCCGCTTTGAAGAGAAAACGAGGGGTTGCAATTAAAAATGCCCAGCTGTGCTCCAGAGGTGATGCATTTCTTTTAGACTCTAACCAAAAGCAGTTGGTGCCTCAGGAGTTTTAAAATATACACAGTAAGAAAACTACAAGTTTGACTGGAAAACCAGAGACATACTTGGAGCTCCCCTCATCTGTTCTACTATTTCTGAAGAGCTCAGTTTTCACTTTTTTATTCTGCGCTTTACTACGCTGATGTTTCTCACCTCATTATTACTGATCTTGCTGTAACACTTCACCAGGTGTAAATGAACATCTGTGGGCTTGAGGAGTGCTAACACTTCAGTATCTACATTTTAGCAAATGCTACCTTCAATAAGCATGCTTCATTGGAGGTAGCAATAAATGTTTGTGTGAAACTAATCTTCTGGAAAAAAAAATTGAGCAATTTTGAGAAGATTATTCCCACCTAATATTGGATATCTACAATACAGTGTATCTACAGTGGTAGATGGTTTATGTGACCATTTTAAACACATTCTACAACTGCTTATTACTCTGTATGAACTAGAAAGGTGCTGAGAAGCTTCGCTACATCAGTGTTTGCACTGTAAACATTTATTTTTGTCATTGGGAACCTCATCTGCTGTGCAGCAGAACAAGTAAGAGAAAAAAAAGCCAAACAAACAAAGGAAAAAAGCAACTCATGAAGCAAATCTGACTGACAGAGTTGTGCCTTGGAGGACTGGAGAGCTGGCTCAATCCTTTGCACTTCCATAGCTGTACTTTACAACTTTATAATTGGAATCTTCCTTCCAGCTACAACTGGTTGCTGCTGATTTAATTTCACACAGATACTAATTCATTAAAAGATCAATTTAGTCAACTAAGCAAAATCGATTGTGACTCCAACTTCAAATTTGAATTGTTGGTTGTACTAGTCTCTTGTAATCAGTTTTGTAAAAGAAAAAATTTTACATGTTAATTGATTTTTACTCTATTGGCTTGATTAATTTCCACAAAATGCTAAAAAGATTTCCTGTCCCCAAAATGAAACAACCTGTAGCCCTGCAAGAACAGATGGAAAGCAGGTGAACCTCTTGTCAATTTGCCAAGCTTCAAAATTACACTGACTGGAAAGTCACCCACAGAAGATCAGTAAGTAGCAGAAGGAACTTTGTGAAAGAACTAAGAAATGATAATTAAGTTCTCCCACCAACCAGTGGTAATTCTGGTAAAACACACACACAAAAAAACCAAACCAAAAACCAAAACAAAAATCAACAATCTAGAAAACCTAGCACAGAAATCCATCTTGTGTTTCAACTGGCAATTATACTTGGGAAAAAATCAACCAACCAACCAAAGGCTTAGAGCAGAGAATTGGAGCCCTTCCTTATTCCAGAGCAGAATATTATCCTGGAGAATAATTTGCCCCAGAGTTTCATACTCTCAATTTCCACCTCTCCAAATTACAAGACATTCTTTTCTTCCTGAAAAATTAATAACTCATGAGAAGGGGAAGTTCTTAAAGGGACAACAGAAAACATGCCATGGAGGCAGTGAAAATTAACTTTTTGAATTTGAATTAACTTTTTAACTTGAAAATTAAATCTTTTGTCTACATTTACGAGATTAAGGTAATCTAATTTCATGTGTTCTGAGAGAAGGAAAGAAATAAAACTAGATTCCTTTAAAAATGAGGAGAAGTTAGAGACTTCCAGTGGAACTTATAGTAAAGGATACTGAGTACAGGTGAGATGAGATCCGAGATCTCCAGGACTGGTCTGCCTGTGTTTATAGTCCCACAGTGTTAGAATATTAAAAGTAAGAGACAGAAGAAGTGCTCTTGTGGGCAATGGTTGTACTACCAGCTTCTTGCTGCACAGTGTGTTGATTCTGTGTGTTCCAGTGCACAGTCACCAACAAGGGGATTTGTCAGCTGTACCCATTGTGCATGAAGGCCTTCAAAATGTATTGAGGTTGTCATACCATCCAATCTGGGTCTTCATCTGGGATAGAAATCTGTGAAATTGGTTCTGTATCGCTGCCAAAAGGCAGCAGATGTTTCTGTAGGTCTCATCAACCACATTTTTTACCCTCTAAAACAAGACACTGAGACTGATAAAATCATTCCATTACCTAACTAAGCACTAACTGTAAGAATGAAATCACAAAGTGGCCAACAGTAAAGTCTGCCGATGTGCTAGTTCCACAGTTACAAATAGCAAGATGAAACTGGAGGCCACTGGTGGTTTTTTTTCAAATTTTTACTCTTTTGAGTCCTCTCATGAGGACATCAAAGGATCAGTACCGATAGGTCAAGCAACACTTCATAGCTTGAATTCTACCTCCAGCAAAGCCCATGCATCGCTCCCAAAGCTCAACTCTGAATATCTGAAATCAGCATCTAAGTTATTTATGCACACAAACCATGGGTATACCCATTAGAGCAGCTTGACCAGTGTGACAGAATATATCAATATGAAATGGCCTCAGCTTTTGACCTGCATGGGATGGGGAACATATGGTGTTGGTAGAAAAGACTTTGACATCAATATAATGTTTCAGCTTCCCAAGTAAAAATATTTTGATCCAAAAAAATAAATCTCCTAAAACAAACAAAATGCCCTTATGCTCAGCTGGAATAGTGGTAACAGGAAAAACTGTCAGACATTAGTGATTAGCTTTCTCTTCCTCCTCAATTTTCTATTCTCACATGGAACTGTGCCAGTTTTTTAAAGGATATAAAATAGAACTGTGGTTACTTAATTTTTAAAGGCATATGAAAGAAAAGTGAGAACAAGGAAATGAAAGGCTAAATCACAAGATGGATTAAAGTATGCTGTGGTCCCCATGTTGTCTTGAGCACAGAGACAGAACTTCAGTATTTCAGAAAGAAGGAAATTAGCTTCTGACCTGGCACATGAAATAGCCTGGATATCTAGCCACTACAAAAAGCAGCTTACATTCCTCTCTTTGATCTAAATAGATGTGGAAACTTAGCCTGTTTTAGATCAAGTTGAACACGAAAATTCAGCTGTGGAGGTTCCCTTCCTTTCTTTTCGTGTCCAATTTAAATCTAATTTATAAAGTGGTGCCCTTAATCTGCTTGTAAACTTGTTTTAACTGTCAGACTTGAGTAAGCTCTCAAGCAAAATGATACACATTTCAAACAACTGCCTAACTGGGTATTTACTCTAGAGACATGACTGCATTCAAATAAAGCATTCCATCTTCACAGGCAAATATTTTTCAATTTATGAAATTTCATGAATGATTTTAAAAGGCAATTTAAATATTCCTCAACTATTACTCTTACTCCTCAGTAGCCACCAAAATTATAGCAAGTCTTGGCAGAGAAAGAAATGCAAAATAACTCTGTCCTTCACTGCCTCAGCAGTGCCCTTGTCTTGTGTTTTTACAGCAATAGCTAATAGCTTACTTGCTAGTTCCTCCTTTGTGTCATACACCTGTTTTTTGTCACTTCTGACAGCCATCTGTTATTTAAATGTATCTTCCCCTTGTATCTAATATAAGCACAAATCTATTTGCAAATATGAAGCTGTCTCTTCTCATTTTTACTCAAGCAAAACTCCCTTGAACTTCACTGAGAGTCTTAAGTCCTCTTTGCTAACTTTCCTGAGTGAAGAAGCCCTCAGCAAAAGAATCATAAAATCATAGAATTAGCTGGTTTGGAAGGGACCTCAGAGATCATCAAGTCCAACCCTTGACCCACCAGTGCAGTTGCTAGAAATTCTTTCTAATATCTAACCTAAATCTCCCCTGGCACAACTTAAGACTGTGTCCTCTTGTCTTGTTGAAAGTCGTCTGGGAAAAGAGACCATCTACCACCTGTCTCTTATACAGCCTCCTTTCAGGGAGTTGTAGAGAGTGATGAGGTCTCCCCTGAGCCTCCTCTTCTCCAGGCTGAACACCCCCAGCTCCCTCAGCCTCTCTTCATAGGGCCTGTGCTCGAAGAAGGAAACATGAAAATTTCAGTGGAAACAACCTACCTAGGGTACGCCTCCAGCCAAAGGCAGTGATGTTACCTCTCTCAGACTGCTCAGGGGGATAGGGACTGCAAGTAGACTTTATGGGACCCTTGAGAGGAGCTATATGGGAGCCTGACACTTCTTCAGAACTCTTCATACTTCTCAGCCAGGCAACACAGTATTATCAGGCCTTCAAGCCAAAGCCTTCAAAAAACTGTACTCAAGAGAACAAAATAAGTGGTGTGTTCTCCAACAAAGTCAAGAGCCAGGATCTTCCAGAAAGGCAGAGTATTAATTACTTTACAAAATCAGTGGACTTCATCAGTTGTTTCAACTGATGCCTTTCACATTCTGTCTTATTCTTCAGTCTGTACATCAGGACCTCTGTCCTGTTGGTCATTGACTTAACTGAAAGCACCAGATCATTAAGGTGCCTGACTTTTTTGACTGCAGATTTAGATTCAATTAACATAGATGGTGTTGATAAGTCAGGTCCCACTAATGAAAAAAAAATACAAAAAAACTAAAACAAACCAAACCACCACCAAAAAACCCCAACTCTCATTCGATAAATTTTACACTTTTAACTGGAGTTATCTGTCCTGTCGTGTCAGGAAAAACACATCAGCTACTAGCCCAAATACTCTATTTGCCATAGTGTTAATTCACAGGGTGGCTTTCCTCATTCAAGACACATTAGCTTGAGGGTCATTAGCTTGAGTATATGCAATTTAAATGGAGACTTTCATGGAGGAGTTCTGTTACTTAACAGAAGTTTTTACCTTAACAGAAGCTTTTACCTTAACCTTATGATGTTTCTGCCAGTAGTTCCTTATCAGGAATTCATTTTAAGAGAAGAGCTCTTCCCCCCACTCTTACTGGAGTGTTATACAGGGCAAAGCAACCAGCCATTTACCAGGCATTTTAGCATCCTGGTACTCTCACCTAGGACAGAATATAGCCACAGAACTATTTTTTTATTTCACTAATTGTTTTATGTGCTTTGACCTCCAGGTTTTGTCATTTTTACCAGAAGGACCTATTATTATGAGTGCTTTTTGCTAGCCAACATAAATCCTTGGCAGCCAGTCCCCTCAGCCTTACTGAAGCAATCAATCTGACAGGAAATCACAACAGTATCACGTGCTATGAATATTTTATAGTTTACTTTACTCTAATTGCCCATTTCATGCCCAAGCACTAAGGTCACATTGGTCACACCTGTTAGAATATTTTGTCCTCCATGTGACTGTAAAGTGTCAAACCGCAGAATATTCTCAAATCTCATTACTCAGCTAAAGAAAGATAAACTGGGACTAAGAAACAGAAGAACCAACAAGCTTCTCCAGACGAGAGGGCTATCAAAACACTTTCAAGATACCCAGCCTCTTTTGACTCTGTATACATCAACTCTGTGTTTGGAGTCACGCAGTGCTTGCCTCAATCAATTTGTGCAGTACGTACAGATTTATCATGCTGACAATTAACCTCTGCATGAACATGGGATGTCCTTAGGTTCAACATTAAGCTTCTGTTGAAAGCAATGTTACCCCTAATAAAAAAATATTTTAGCAGTTTCTTTTAGGAGTCTTGCAACACAGGAACCTGTTTTGCATGCCAGCCTCTGGAACACTGGACAACCTCAGTACACAATTCAAAATTTAAATGTGAAAATCATCCTGCACTGGATTTTGCTGTCTTCAAGCTAGCTGAAGAAATATCTGTGCTATATAACCCACTCAGATTCAACATGTTCTATGCAGCTGGCAAATGTACGTTCTTTCTTTCTGGTGAGGTTGAGATAGCTGATGCATACGGGACTTACAGAGCAAAACATGGGTTGAGCACAGTATCAGTAAAAGTTTTCAAGAAAACTTTAAAGAATTCTACCACAGTAGGACATTCCCCTGAATGCAAGCACAAATAATGCATAGTAGGCATGTTAGAGACAAGCTCGATGGGATGGAAGGAGATCATACAACATCTTGTCTACCACAATAGGGAAATGACCTTGCGGCTGCTCCTCTTTTTCTAAGACAAGATATATAGGATCAGAATGATATGAGTGGCTTTGATTCAGCACTGCTTCTGGGTTTTATTGCTTAAAAAGATGTATACCTTCACAAATACATTCAGATTATTCCACAGTTCCAGCAAGAGATACATGAAGTCTGCAGCACGTACTCCTGTGGCAGTGAGGCAGGTGATGAGATTCAAACCCATTTTCTTGGTGCAGGTTGTTCTGGTGTTTCACAGGCTATGACAAAAGCTGCTGAGTAGATGCTAGGTTTGGATGGCCAGCAGTGCTCTAAGTACTAAAAGCAGTGGGAATCTGGTTATGAACTTCTGGAGACTAGCATTCTGGCAAAATAGCACTGTTTCTAGCAGATTCAGAGAAGACACGATAATCTCGTGCCAGAAACAGAAAACAAAGGCTGTGGTAGCATTTTTGTCCAAAACCAGGCAGTTCTCAGCTGTCATGCATTTTCATGTTCAGCAGGAATCCCTAAACCAGAATGTTTGCCAAGTGTTTCCATGCATTTTCAAGATATGCAATTAGTTAGTTTCAAGTATGAAAAAAAAAAATTCTGATCGCCTCCAATACTACTCTGTAATGAACGTGAACAAATGCTCAAGAAGGATAATCAGGCATAACCACATTTAGAATAGAAATCTGGTTACCCTATTTGTCAGCATATTACTTCATATGCTGTCTCTCATATCCCAACCATTAGTTTTCACTGCTAAACTTCAGAAAGAGCAGAGCTGAATAAAGATGCCACCACAGCTGAACAGACCCCAAGTTGTAAGTACAGAAATAGCCTGAAGTAGGAATGCTGTATATGAGACTGGCCTATCATACATTCTGGAAAATGGTGGTTTATACATTTCTTGTAATGAATTTACTTTGGCAGTGTATGGAAAACAAAGCCAGACTGCTTCTCAGCAATGCAATACCTGGGAAATACAGCCTTTTAGAAAAAAGACAGAAACGTACATAAATTCAATCACACAGAGAGGTGATTTTGGCTTTGTGTTAGTCATCTCCTTCAAACACTCTCCTACTATTTTTTGTAATTAAAAAAATGTACAAAACATGCATTGTTCTGAATAAGCTATAAATACCAAATGATTCTCAATAATCGATTTCATTTTTAATTGACACTTAGCAGGATGCAATATCTCCTCACTCTTTTTCATATAATTTAGAGGGGGGAAACAGTCATCTTGAAAAGTATTGTTGAATAGAAGTATTTTCTTTGTGTTCTAAATTTTTATGAACAGGATAGTCACAATTGCATGTCTTGAAGAAGTAGGATGCAAAATAATTGCATCAAACACAGAGCTCATACACACAATTTCAGAATTCAGAGTCTGGGCAAGAATTTTCCCTCACATACGCTTTGCCATGAAGACTTCTGTCAGATCATTAATTTTCCACATTCTGTGAGACACTCTCTTTAACTAATTCAGAGTCTGATCACAGGAAGATTCTAGAGTATTTGTGTATTGGTATGTCCACTTTCTTTGCTGATATTTTTAGTGATGCATTTATTCCACTTATTTTGATAATTAACACCAGAAACAATAACTTCAGTATGACTGTCTCTGGTAGATTGGTAGTTTGAATTTGTCAAAAAATGTGGTCTCCTCAGAAGCTATTCTGATGGTGTGTGGGAAGATGCAGCAGTAAATACGTTTGCCACATTTAAATTCTTGATGAAAATCAAGCTACACATAGAACCACAGAATGATTTGGGTTGGAAGGAACCTTTAAAGGTCATCTAGTCCAATACTCCTCCGGTAAGCAGGGGCATCTTCCACTAGATCAGATCACTCAGAGCCCTGTCCAACCTGGCCTTGAATGCTTCCAGGGCCAGGGTTTCTACTGTCTCTCTGTGAAAGCTGTGCCAGTGTTTTACCATCCTCATTGTAAAAAATTTCTTCCTTACATCGAGTCTAAATCTCCATTCTTTCAGATTAAAACCATTACTGTTTGTCCGATAGCTATAGGTCCTGTTAAAAAGTTTGTCCTGATATTTCTTATAGGCTCTTTAAGTTTTGGAAGGCCACTGCATCCTCTCCTTGGAACTTTCTCCAGGCTGAACAACCCCAACTCTCCCAGCCTTTCTGTTTTGCATTTTTTTGTTGTTTCTTCTGCTGGTGGATGACTTTGATATGTAATGCATGAAGGGTATTTTTGGAAATGTTAGATCCAGTCAGCTTTTTAAAAATGAGGATGTAATTAGAAAGTCTTCCACCTACTTCCTCTATAAGTAAGAGGAACTTTGTAAGTACCAGAACAATTTGTAGAGTACAGTTGTGTCTATCCCATGTTCCCAACTATGCTGAAATACATTTAAGACTGCTTAAGCATGCTTGCCTTAAAATGATGTGAAAACCCTTGACCTCATCAAGAACATAGATCATATTCCTTTTCTAGTCTTCTCTATATTTTTTTTCTTTTTTGAGAGGAAAAAAAGCCTTCAAATCACAGGACAAAGCTTTTTAGCTTGTTGTTCCTTTGAATGGACGAATACAAAAATGGGAAGCCCAGTGATGGTTTCACCTCTGTGGATGAAGCTGTATGCCACATTAGCCTCTCATGACTACTATCCATAATATTCTGCTGATATAAGACAGAAAACAGGAGGAGCTTTCTACCAGTTAAAATCTGTGACAAACACTGCTACTGCCAGGAACTAAATTAATTGCTCAATCTCTTGACCTGGAAATATTGGAAATGGAAAAGCTGTCATGTCTCCAGGTGTACATGAGAAATGAACACTGTTGTAGGCTCTTGACTTCCCAGACAGAGACTTAAGACTCTTTGTGCAGAGAAAGTCACTCCACCCCACACAAGCCTGCATGAAGTCATCTTTCCACAATTTTTCAAGTTTTTCTTAGCAGCAACGCCTGAAGAATGCCAGGAAATTTCATTTACAGGAGCAGTAACGCACCCATTTCTTACCATAACCCATCTATCCCAAAAGTCTCTGTCTTGAAAACAGTTATGTAAAAATGTTTTGTTACATGCACCATTAGCTGAAGAGTTGACTAATTGTGGCTGCTGCTTACTTTCTTGTGACTATAGAGTTAGAACTACAGTTCAAGGATCTTGCACTACAGCTAACAAACAAGTGTTCAAGCTGCTACTTTAGTGACAATCTCTTTATTTACTTGGTGAATTACAAATATGCAAGTGCAGTGGTGCACAATTTCAAAGTGGCAGGTGGGATATCTGCCTGCTAGTGACACAAAATGCTGCATATTTCTACTTATTTTATGACAATGTGAAGCTTCTACACTACAATATTAAGCTTCCACACATGGGACATGTCTGATAAAAAAAAAGAAATTTTGCATTTGAGGGATATTTTATATTTATTAAAGTACTTTTTAAGCATCCTGTTGGTCTTTCACAAATAAAACCTTGTGCTGCTGTTTCATATCAAGTTTATTTATTTTAAGTCAATCTCATGTGTCTATTGCTTTGATTTTGCCTATAATGGGCAAATAAGTCTGAATGCCACAAGGCCAGTACTGCATTTATGGCAAGTGGACAGATTACAGACAATGCTCAAGATGTCTCTTGTGTCTTTTCAAAGACAAGCAGTGTACTAACAGCCGCAGTGGATAGTTAGAGAACAAAATGCAGGTGTACCAGGTATTTGCATCTAATTGAAGCCAGGTAATACAATATGAAACAGTCTTAAAGACTTAAAGGGTTTCCCTATCCTTGAAAGGGACGCTTTGCAGGAGTCAGTGAAAAATAATAACAACAATAACAGCAACAACAACAATAATAATGATAATAAATAATCAGTAAATAAAGCAGATGAAGGCAAAAATAGTTTAATGCAATTGTATGTTTGCTATACAGGACCTGAACTGTTATAAAGGGCAGTAAATTACATGCAGTGTCTGGGAGCCAGTACTGCACATCAACCTATACATGCTATCGTTCATATTAGACAGCATCTGCTGTGGATACTGAGCACCTGAAAGAGGATCTGAAGCAGGGAACATGCAATATTATGTTGATGACCATGAAGAATAAAAAGGCTGAACCAGCCTTGGGTTTCCAGGGCCGTTGCTTCTTCCCACTGGTTCTGAACACTGGGTAGTGTTCAATGGTATGGAAAGTTAGATGCTCAAGGGCAGCTACTCCCTCAACAATGATTAAAAAAACCATAGCACTTTCTGCTTCTGACAGCTGATTCCATACAGAAGGCTATATATTGCCCCCCTGATGATGTACATCCTTGGTAAGATTTGAAACTTGATTTGATGTTTGTTTAAGTGGAAGCAGTGGGCCACAAGCACACCTGTCCTTTCCTTCAGCAAAGGAACAGCAAAACCTTCATTAATCAAATTCAATGAATGTTAAACACCGACTCTATTAACCCAGCGTAAATAAGCTACATGATTACATTATTCTTGGAAGTCAAGCCCAAGTGGATTTGTCAGAGACCAATTCATAACCAGCCACCTTACTGCCCTGATGCACCATTTTCCCTCTCCAGACAAAGCACAGAAAGAGATGGACGCAGGCATGTGGTGTCCATACCACACATCTGCATTGCAGCACACAGATGGGAGAAGTAACTCTGGGTACTTTCAGGCAATTGGGCTGGATTTTTTCACAACAAAGTTGACTGTGAGGATGGATAAAGCCTCTTTATCCATAAGAAGTTGCTAGGAGAAACTTGTTTCCTCTCACATCCTGGTCTATGCCAATAGCACGATAAAGAAGATGCTTAGGGGCTACAAAGATGACTAGGGGACTAAAACATTTTTCTTATGGAGAAAGGCTGAGGAGTTTGGCTCTCTTTAGACTGGAGAAGACTGAGAGGGGATTCTATCAAAGCTTATAAATGCTTAAAGGTGAATTTCAGGAGGATGGGGTCAGTCTTTTTTCAGTATGCTCAGTGACAGGAAAAGATAATGAGCAGAAATTTGAACATAGGCAATTCCATCTAAACATGAGGAGAAACTTCTTCCTTTGAAAGCTGCAGAGCACTGGAAAAGGCTGCCCAGAGAGGTGGTGGTGTCTCTGTCTCTGGAGACATTAAAAAACTCCATGGATGCCCTCCTGTACAACCTGCTTGAGATGAACGTGATCTGGCAGGGAGGCTGGACTAGATGGTCTTCAGACATCCCTTCTAGCCCCTAACATCCTAATTCTGTGACTCCCCTTTGCTGAATCCTCTGCACAGCTGGCTGTGAAGGAGACCACAAGATGACTTGGTCCTCTTATCACTGCCACCTGCAGAACAGGTGGGAGAAAAGGCAAAGCAAGTTAAAAACATCAAAAAAGAATCAGGTCATGAAATCCATGGATAATTCAACTGATTTTGGTGACCTAACTTCACAGTGTGCTCCTAGTTGGAGGACTGACGGAATAGCAGAATTTATTCTCATATGAATAATTTATTCCACCTGTGTATAGTGCATCCACACTTCTACAGAAAAACAAAAATATAGTAAAAACAACTGTGAGTTTCCCAAAACATGATTACATACTTATGAGTATAAACTCCTTTAACACTTGCAATGAATCTCGTATGGAATGATATTCATATATTCACAAATTACATGAGTACATTTCTTACACTTAATTATCATGACAGAATTTCTGTACTCTGATAATTTATCTGAGAAAATTATGCTGCAGATCTTGCAGCTGATATGAAGACATTACAGTAAAAAAACCCCACTCTGTAAAAAAATATGAACTAATTATATAATGAGCCTTGAGAAATCAAGTTCTTACTTAGTACATCACTGGGTATATCAGATATCCACATCAGTAGCACTCAAGAACACTAATCTGCTCTATAAACATTGATGATTAAACTTAATAACTAGGTCTTAATTCTGCTTAACCAGGATTAGGTGTTTGTAGATGCCTCCAATTCTTAGAATGATTCATCTATGTAAAACCAGGACAGGCAGCTCCCTAACAGCATATATTTGCATTTTAGAAATGCACATTGAGCTATCCATACTGTAAATGTTCCATGCTCTTCCACTTCCTTAGGTAATACACATCTTCTAATGCTGTACCCTTGGTCCTAAAATATACTGGAGTAAATCATCTCCTAATACGTAGTCAGAAATAAGGCAAATCTCTACGCACATGAATGTACTGCACACCTGAGATTGCAAAGGCTGTCTCTTCCTTATCCAGATGTGCACATCAGCAGGAGCAGCACCATGGAGCAAAACACTTGAAACTGGAGATTTAACACCTCCATTATGCCCATTTTGAAGTGGTTTGTTTGTACTAGCTCTGGTCTGACTACACTGACTGAATGCTTGTTTACAACTGGAACATACCTCCAGAGTAAATCCTCCAGCTTAGTTTTCTCCCAGAGGAAAGGAGCTCATATGTTCTGAGGAAAGGAGCTCATATGTTCTGAGACAGCCATGCAATGGATACCAAAACGCAGTGTGGACGGACAGTTGGGAGTCTTTCATCTAAAGTGCCCTCCTGATGCAAATTAAAAAGTTCATGTAGATGTAACCCATTTGACGAAATCATGTTTATGTTAAAGGATAAAATTCTCTTTTCTCCATTTCACCATTTAGGAAAGCTGAGGAGTTACAATGAATGAGACATTCAAGTGTAATCACAAAGATTCTCCTACAAAATGATAATATTTCACTTTAATGTGAAGCTGCTTCTCCCACAAAAGTTATGTGCTTTTACTGAGTGGCCTTCCTTGATTTATTTGTTCAAACAGACATAAACCCCTATACTAATCCAAGAGGACATGAGACAAGGTTTCTAAAAATGTATGTTCTGCTTTATTGTTCACTTGTGTTATATGCTTAGTGGTAGAGAGAATTCACTCCATTAGTTATGACTAGCTTGCAGTTCAAGGATAAACAAATTCAGAACATATCTCTGCATATCTTTGTGCCTCCTTACGCTAATTACAATCCGGTTTACACGACAGTGAAACCTGGAGGGCCTGCAAGGAGCATCAGCAGATGCTTAGGTCTGTCAAGAAGACATGCTTTGTGGTTTCACTTAGCTTACAGTGTGAAAAGTATTTAATGCTCTTTGTGGTTTTGTGTTTGAATTTGATTTACTGGTCCTTTAAAAATAGCAATTATTTTTTAATTTAAAGATTCGCATGACTGCCCACAGCTATAAAATAAATGATCCTCACTATGGGAGAACAAGAAAAGTAGGAAAAAACAATGAAAAATGTGAAGTCCCGTCATCTAAGTCTCATTTGGAGCCTGTCTTGCAAGATCTAAAGCTGTTTGTGACCAATTTTACGTGGATTAAGCTGTACAAACTACAGCTTCTGAATGAGATTGTATATGAATGTGAGATACTTTCTGTTACATAAACTGACCATTGTAAATACTTCATATGGTATGATTATGGAAAGGACCCAGTGTTCTACTTATACTCATGTTCCCAAATATAATTTGCTTATTAATCAGTCTCTAACTTGCCTTCAAAGCAAATACAGACAAAAGGCAAGTCAGTAGAGGACAGCAACATCACACCACCACCACAGAGCTCCAGTTCTGACTTAGTCCTTCTCTCCTAGGAAGACATTCCCAGGAGACAAGCTTGCAAAATACTTGGGAATGAGTCCATACCCAGAACTTGTTGGCATACATGTGACACATGCTTGGCAGACAGATTTGTCTGTCTGGCCTTTCTAGAAAGGCTAACTGCTGTCACTTCACTTTTCTGCTTCACAGGTATCAGCTATTTTTGTCTTTCAACATATCTTCTTAGAAAGTACAATGAAGTCAAATTAGTAGAAATTCTTCCTGATCTTCACTAGATGCTATTGTATCTGTTTTAAAGCTAGAAAGGAGAATTTTTCTTCAAGTTTGTCTGTGTTTTGTTGGTTAAATGAGAGATGTTTACCGTCTCTCTGGCTCATCTTACCTCTCTTGTAATTTTTAAGTGCATTTCCCAGACTCTGTAGCTGTTTTCCTGAGCATTCATATGATTGTGGGTTTCCACCTTATAGCTGCTTGCCAATAATACACTCATAAATGTATTAAAAAGAGAGGACCAGAAGACACTAATCAGCAAACTTACAGCAGAAGAAAATAAGGCAAAATTCAGAGGTTGATCTATCCAAGGATTTTCAACACATGTATATGTATGTTAATAGGTAGATATACAAATATATACATACACACTTCTTGATTCTTCACCATCTGCAATAGCCCCTTTATGATATTCTTCATTCAAACCTTAGTAAAAACATCTAGTTCTCAGAATTTACTAAGTGTGCACCTGCAGTTTGGGAAGGCAGAGTTACAACAGTATGTCATCTTTGAATTTTGTCTTTGCTGATGATATTTAATAGAATTATATAAAATTTGATACCCAGTAGCCATGAACTGTCAGGTTTTGACATCAAACCGAAAAAAGTCTGAAGTAAGGTTAAAAAGATGAGAGGTTCCATTACATTTTCCCAGTAATTCTTGAAGAAAATTTTGCCTTTGAGACTCTTCCAAGAGTGGAGAAGACTAATGATGTATTTGATCTTAAGTGTAATTCTCTTTGTATGTTTTCTTTCTGTGTCCTTTCACATTGATTAATGCTGTGCTATTCTTCTGGGGTGAAATTTAACTTTTAAACTGTGCTTTGTTATTTTGAAGTGTTTTCCCCCTCAATTTCTCCTTTCCACTTTCTTAGTAAACTTAGGAGTTCTTGGGGAGATGCTGAAAATTCCTTTAGACATGTCTGCTATTCTCTTTAAAAAAGTCTTATTTCCTACTCTGGAAAAACACAGGGAAGAAAATGAAACTGGAGTGCAGTCCGTGTAGCCTCACCACTGTTCTAAGTGGATAAGTCATCTGTATGATCTATAGTGTAGCTCATTCCTGAAGTGTTCTTGTCATTGCCCATTCTGCTTTAAAAAATAGAGGGATATGTAGGGAAGCTAACTTTACACTATGTGGTTAACAGTTACAGAAAAAATCAGAGACTCTGCCAAGCCCCTGTTCACTGGTCAGTGCTCTGGATTGCCATAATCCAGGTCTCTAAACATTTCTACAGTAGCACATAAGCATCTGTTTCAGAAATACAACAATAACTTTCCGAACTTTACCTTCTCTGATTTCATACCAATAAAGTCAAAAAGAGAATGTCAAACAAGAAGGAAAACAAGATTGAAGTGTGGTATGTAGCTAAGACTCCTTCTCTGAGTGCAGTTTCTCTGTGGACTTTCAGTCTTCAGTTTGAGTGCTTGTGTTCCTTTCATAAATTATTATTATTTAATGAGAAGCTGCTAAAGCATTACAGTCATGAAATAGGAGGTCCCACTGTGGCAGGTGTTTATAAACAAAAAGACCATTCTTGCATTAAAGGCTTTATGATTGTTCCCATTATTCTAATAAAACTTTAGTATGCTGCTGGTTTTGTAGAGCTTCTGACTCATCATTGTTCTGCTTACTTCATGGCAAACCATTTGAAGGGTAAAGTTTGACCCTTAATCACATGTGGGAAAACAAAAGCTTTCTCTGAAGTATCTGAGAACATTGTGTTACCAGAAGTTCAGAGAAATGATTAGTGAGGGCTCAGCAGAAAGAGGCAACAGGCACTACCAGAATTACCTATAAAGTCCAAGGACACAGTCAAGAGCTGATTGGTATCTGTGGGAACAGTACTTCCAGCCAAGAGAAGCCAAAGGTGGGAAGGGAAATCAAGAAATGAGATGATCAAGAACAGGGATAAAGGAAAATATAGAACAGAAGCAGCCATGAAGCTACATGACTATCTGAAGAAGTGAAAAAAATGAATGATGGAAAAAGGAACTGCAGCATGGTCAGTGCTGAGAGGAATCACAATCCAATGGAGGTTTAGCACAGTCCATCTCAAAGAACGCAAGGATCCTGGTGACAATGGGACTATCCTGAAAAGAGGTATCAGATTCCTGAACTATCAGTAACTTTGGAAGAGAATAAGGGAAAGAGTGCAAAAGGAGCCAAACCAAATATGTCTGACTTGAGAAGCATTTAGCTGTATCACTAAGTCCTCCAAAAGAACTACTGTGGGGTTAAAGAATGGAATAGAGGTCTTTGAACTCCTCAGTCTTTCAGAAACAAGAAGTCTGATGAAACATAGCAAGAAATACAGCAGTCAAGACAAATCTGAAGCCTGATTTCAATAGAATTAAAATTAACTGTTCCACCCCATTATCAGTCTCGCCTTCCCAGAGCATGCTATGGATTTTCAAGGGGTGAACAGATCTACTTCCTAGAAAAATATGGGAATGCAGTCAGAGTACCTTGTTTCAGAAAATGGTGTTTTCTTCTTATAATTTCCCCTGTGACAGACCCTCAGTCTTACCTTACTGTAACTAAGATTGGAAAATTATATGCTACTGATTCTTCCAAGAGACAAGAACATACTCAAAGTAAGTTCTGTGGCTAAAAATATTTTATGTTCACTTCCCCTACCCAAACACCACAAGTAGTAGGTGCAGTGACAACTCTCAATAGTAGGATGAGACATGAGAAGCCCTTTCACTTCAGTATCCTTCTGTCAGAAAACTAATATCACTTCAGTCATTTACTAATAGTTTTTGTCAGTTTTAACAACAAAAAATGTATGCTAGTAAACCAAAGGAATATTTACAGTAGTGCCTATATTCAATGAAATTATTTCAGAGGCAAGGACACCAAAACAGAATATGCTATGAATCAGGGATTTAGAACTATGTATACAGGATTTTGCAAGACAGCAAAGTTCTTCATTCTGTAAATTGGTCTTAATATTGATTTCAAATACATTTCACACCTACACTTTCAAAAGCCCTAGCAAGAATTTATTTGCTACTTATAATTTGATTTACATAGCAAACGTGTGAAAGATTACTGAAAAAGTTTCCTGCATAGATATCCTTAGCAGAAATAACTACCCAGGCAGCAAACAAGAATTTTACAATGCACACTCACATAGAATATAGAATTTCTTTTAATATACTTAACCAAAGTAATGCTTGACAATATTCCCCTGCCAGAATAAAACTCTATCATATGAAAGCTGCTCATGTAGCTGAGTAGATGGAAATCTTCCATAGTAGTTAAATAATATATGCAGCTTCACACAGAGTAATAAAATTACTATCATCAGAATTTCATATTGACCATGGGGGAAAAAAGAAGTAATGGGCCCCATTTATTCCTGATAAGATTTTATTATCTCCAGTAATGTTATACCTTGAGATGCAGTTTGGAGGTTTGCGTTTGTCAGACTTACGATGACTTCTGCTTTTCAGACTATCTGGGCTTTGATTTGATAACGCCTTGTAATTTCATGAATTCAGAAAAAAGTGCCTAATGGGTCCTGAGGCCCAGTGCTTTGGAAAGTTTAAAGTAACAGACAATCAAGTCAGAGGAACCTATATATTTGGCTTGGAGTTCACAAAACATACCAGTATGTTCTGCATTAGATCAGGCAGTTCAGCTAAAGTTTATTCACAAAAAACTTCCACAAAAATTAAATGGGGGAACTCACCACTGAAAGAGACTTCACCCCTGAATAAAATATTCTGTGAAAAAAAATGCACCCTCCTAACTTATTAAGCTATGTGCCATACACCCTCAGTGAATTAACTAGCATGTGCCTACAAAAATTTATTTTGCTTGTTTTATTACAGCGTTTGTGAGGATCAGAAACACTCGTGTAGAATTTTCTAATTAGGAAAAAGGAAGATAATCCTTTTGGATTGGGTGGAAGATAGAATTAGGGATCTCCACTTTCCAGCAAGTAGCGAAGGAAAAACAATCATGGCATCTTGCATGCACATGACTGCTGTCTTGCAGGCTCGAAAAGAATAGGTTGTAATGCAGCCAGGATTTGCAAGCACATTTTTCTGTTTTCTACTAAAGAGAGACAATATAAAATGGTATCACAAGCTCTTCTACAGTCTCTGTTATGTTAATGGTTGCATATTCCTCAGTCCTCTTCTCTAAACTCTTGCCATCATGTACTAATCCCATCTTGGTGGCAGATAGCTGGGATATTCCAATAGTATATACATTACTGAAATATGATTTGGGTAACAGCTGTGGTACACAGCTCCCTCTCCATGTCTGATCACAGCTGCAAATCCATTTGAGTGGAGAAGGAAGTCTTAGTTAAAGGTCTGGCAGCCTTCCATTTCTGCTCTAATCTTTGGTATAGCTGTTTCTGTAGTTTCATGGTTTATTTTATCTTGTATTAATGAGCAAGACAGTAAGCATAGAAAGATGTATAACAATGGAACCAGTAACATAAAAGCCATTGCCATTTGGCTCCATGACAGTAAACAAAGCATGATCTGGCAGTTATGAAAGAATCACATAAGAACCAGCAAAGTCCTGCATCGACAACAGAAGCACATCTGAATAATTTTCCAATTGTGCTACATCTTAGCAGGTGAGGAGCTATTGCACAGATTTATTGGTTCACAATTACCCCAGTATAACTCAGTAAAAATAAATGGTGGAACAAAAAAGGATAACTTTGTTCTATTATGTAGTAAACGGTTTTTATAGCTTTGCTGAGTGAGTAAATAATGATAGAGAGGTTTTGTTGCCTACTATGGCACTTATTTTCTGCATTGTACATTTGTATTCATAGCAAATAGACTGAATGTGTTTTAAGAAAAAGCAATCAGAAAAAGTTGCACATTAAGTTATATATCCAGTGTGGAAATTAAAACAACAACAAACATACCCAGAAGGGATATAAACATTTAGTCTTGATCTTACGAGCAGAAGAAACAACTCTACCAGTGTTCCTAAATTGCGGATCTGATGTCCTGCAGTGTTCCCACAGATTTATTTAGTGGGATTAAAGTGTTGAAGCTGAAGATAATATTACATTCTTGGGCATCCACCCTCTCAGCAATTACTATCACCACAGCAAGGACAGCAGAAAAAAGATGCAAAACAAGCAATGGCTCTCTGGACACTGAAGTTCACAAGTTCAGTGCATTAGTTTAAACTACCCTCAGCCTGTTAGATTTAGCTGCAGGGTTTAACCAGTCCTCAGCAGGATGCTGAAAACAGCATGGTCTTCTACCTCTCCACTACATACTAAGTAAGAAATCTCACTCCCAGGAAACTAGTGTTAAAATTTTGTTTTACAGGAGGTCACTGGGATCTTGCTGCAATCCAACTCTCATTATGATAGAAGAATTTGCATATGTTTTCATTTAATGCCAAATCTTATGCCCATAGAAAGCAGGTTGGCCCACTGCATTTCTCCATCATACTGAATCTCAATCCTGGTTTCACAAAGGGTAAGAAAGACAGAAAAATAGTCCCTTTCACTTCTACAGGAGGAAATGAATAGTCATACTTATAGAATGTTCATTGGCACAGTTTACCACAGGGTGCCCTAAAGCATTATGAAATCATGTGGCTTTTATTGTACAGGACAGACAAGTTTGAGCTCTTAAAATATGATATCACACAATATTAGTGACTAAGCAGGTAATGAAAATTAACTCAGAGCAATTCTCCTTTGCTGCTTCTAGGAATTTAACTCCCTCCTTTTTTTTCAGTCCAAGAGATGGAAGAGGAATAGATTTTTTTCAAGTTAATTTAATAGTTCATTGCAGCTGATTAACACAAACTCAGACAATTTTATTAGTAGCACTGTATTCTCATATGTAAAGCCCTTGCCCTCAGATAATCTCACATGTCTCCAAAAGCACTCCAAAACCACGCATTCCTTAAAAAATATTCCACCCTCAGATAAATCAAACAAGATATGAGATAAGGAATGTGGAGGACAGGTTACTGAGTGACAAGGACCAGACAACAGAGGTGCTTCCCAAGAAAATTTTTCTTTTTATTACTCACACATATATATAACCTACTCTGCTGCTGAGTGACATTTTATTTTTCAAGCAAGTAACCTGCAGGTTAGACACATAGAAATACAAGTTATTTATAAGCTCAAGTTATTTGAGCTGCAGTATAATCAGGAAGAGACTTGCACCCTAGTGTGCTGACTGTATTACAAACAGAATAAAAAAAATAATAATAAAAAAGCTTTTGTCCCAGTAGACCTTCACAGTACCATAAAATTAGAGAAAGGCCAAATCTTGATGTTAAGTTCAGCCCAGCTCTTTCCTTGTTTCAAGTCATCTCAAGTGTTTTATATATTGCACCCATGGGTTCTTGGTTATTTCTTTCAGTCACAAAAGCATTTGCCAATCACATTATAAACTGTTAAAAAAAAAAATAAACGCAGGGACGTAAATTACTTTAGACACTCTCAACCTTTAGAGAGAGAAGCAAAAACAGTAGAGGAATTAGTAATGTGAATGTGAAATGGGGGACAAAAAAGAAAAGTACTAACAACATTTTACTTCCAAAGTTTGTCTGACATCCAAGTATCATAGAATCATAGAATAGAAGAGGAAATTTTTTTCCTATGAGGACAGTCTGACATTGGAATGGTCTCCCAGGGAAAGTGGTGGATTCCCCCACTTTGGAAAGTTTTAAGTCTCAGCTCAGTAGGGGGATGGGACATATATAAGCAATAATATTAGAAGGGTTGGAGCAGATGAACCTTGAGGTCCCTTCCAACCTGAGAAGGTTGATAATAAAGAGATAATGAAAACCAGGATTTGCTTCCAAGAAAACCAAAACATGCTCAAAACCAGAAACAAAGATTACCCCGAGTCCCGGTCCCCAGGACTACACTGATGTGGAGAAGTGATCTTAATTTTTTCAGATGTGTGCCTGAGCATTCAGGTTATCAATGTTTTCAACACAGCCAAGACCAGGATATTGAAATTCCACCAGCCTTCACATACATGCTCTGTAAGACTGATTTTTATTAATCCTATTTGTTATTTAAAAAGCAGTCTCACTAAGAGGCCTCTCTTGAACCAGGAGTCCTGTTTTGGGGGAAATGGCAATAATATTCAGTGAGAGATAGCTGTCACTAAAGGAAGAATTTTCAACTCAGACAGGAAGATAAGTAAAATATAATTGCTCTCACGGGCTCTGAGGCATGAAGACCTGACCATTACTGGAAAAAGAGGTTTTGGAAAAACATGGGCCTTAGAGAATCATGCTCTTTACCTTCCAGCTCTGTAACCAGCAAAGTTTGTCTTCTCTTTCTTTTAAGAAAGCAAGCAATCACACATGCCCACTTTAACCTCACTTGCTTCTAGGTAAATGGTCACCTAGAAGTTGCCAAATTATTTTGTCTCCCTGGCCAGTTCTGTACACTCCATATTTCATTAGTGGGAAGTACAAAAAAGGGCTATGTTCTCCCCTTGCTTCTCTTTATCTTATAACAGCATCAAGTTACATTTTTCTAAGCAATTTCTAACAATATATTTTGTATGTCTTAAACAATAGTAAAATGACATTTTTATCATAAGCACCAACAGAGTTACAAGTGGCACTATTCAACACTAATACAGATGAAGGAAGGAGGTTTGAACATTTTTCTGTCTTGGCTAATTTTAATATCTGAATGCTGAACATGCTGTGAGAAGTGATCCATCTCACCTATAACAGTGAAACAGAAATTCTAAGAATATTTCAAAACAAGTCCAGAACCCAGAAAATGAAAGCAATTCAACAGCTCTGACAGTGCACTGGAGTCCTGTGATGCTGGACATGGCTGGAGCAGCAGCTAATTACTGGTAAATTTTTTTGGATCATGGGAAAAGATCCTCAGATGAGGATCAAAAATGAAGGATACATTTTTTTAACTACTGTAAAACAGAACCTAAAGACACAATAAATTGCTGAACCGTTCAGAGTGCTTGGTTTGCACACAAAGAGCAAACTTAAGATAAGCAAACTCCCCTGGATTAGTTACAGAGATCAAAAGATGCATAAATGCAAGCACAAAAATCTTAAATACGGATGTGGTGACACAGCACACTGAAATCAGGCCGGGGGTCTTGACTCTAGCCTACCTGGTTTGCAGGTTCAGACACCTTCTCAAAGTGTGGTGGTGGTGGTACCAGTCCTGTGGGTATCCAAGCAGCAAACTTGGCATTGTACACACACACATAGATGTTTGGACAGCAATTTCCAAGTGAGTGATGACTGCCACTCCTGCTGTTACAAAGGCTCTTTGTGATTGCTACACTTGCTGCTTTAGGTGCTTCACCTTACAGAACACCAGCTGAGTTAAGAGAAGCAGCAATTATTCTGCCAGCAGTGGGAAAATGTGAAAAGGTGAGGAAAGAGCAATCAAACTACTTTGTCAAAGACACTAAGAGCTTGGGCAGGGGACTTTGGGATTATACTATGTTGGCCTTTTCAAGGACTACTAACAACTCCTTGTGTCAACAGCTTTCCTAACAGCAATGAGAAAACAGGCCACCAATATTGACACAGTTACAGAGTAGGGAAGGCTTGGTTATGCACCAACAATCAGTTCAAATCTATACCTGTGCCATGCACTTGATTGCTTCAGCAGTCAGCTGAATCTGTGAAATGGGACCTCAGCACTCAGGCGAACTTGACAATAAGGATACTCAAACCAAACTGCTGCCAAAAGTGTAAGGTCTTGCTTCCCATCTCTGCTCTCCAGATCCTCCCAGCCACTACCTACACACAGTCCTAGGACTCATCTCCTGTCCTTGTACTGGGTCTAACTTCTCTCTCCTGGATGAGTTTCCTAACAGGTCAGGGGAATGATGTATTCCAAAGAGAGGCTAGACAGGCACCACAACTGGCCCAAAGTACTGAGCAGAACTTTGTGACCTGGAGAACCAGGGAAGATGATGGGGAGAAGGGCATTAATATCCACTCTTGCTGGCTGTGGAAAGCTGTTAGATCAATTCAAAGTTGTGTTTCCTTTCAGTCCTTCAAATACACCTCCATTACAACATAAAGGTGTGACTTGTCCTGCTGTGCTGAGTCTGGAAATGCTTGAGGGCTCCAGAGCAGATGATAGCCATGCACAGGTGGAAGGGTTTTAAACAGGTGGAAGAAAGGCAGGAGAGGGTTAATAATCCAATAATTTAACATACCATATAGAGATAGGTACCCAAACTCTACAAAGGGCTACAGATGTGCTAATGTACACTGAAATGTACAGCTGAATGATGCAAGAATTTCAGGGAAGAAAGTATAAGGGGAAATAGCAAAGAGAAAAGCATATGTACATACAAAGGATGGAAGTAAAAAGAACACCTGAAATCAAACCTTCATGTTAGCTTCTGCCATCAAGGTAAACTTTCAGGTGTTGACACCCTACCTTCCTTTCCCTTCTCCTCATGCCTGCACCAGCTAATGTGTAGCAGCGTGAAGTGGCTGACCAATGACTGATCCAGCTGGAACCTAAAGTCCATGCCCATCTTACTGTTCAGCTGGATCCCTCCCTGAATCTGACTGACCACATTACTGCATGATCAGTAAGAGTAATAATGTACTAGGAGGCTGTACTCAGGTGAGTTCAAGGCACCCATCACTCTGCTACCCAATACCACCCTGCAGCACAACACTGTCATCCTTTCTAGGGCTCAGGTCTATCAGCCTGGGAGATCTGGCCAGTGATGTAGCAGTGGCTCTCTGCCTTGTTCCCAGGCACTGTTGTCTCATTAGCAGATAAGGAGAAAGTTGCATTAAATGCTTTGCTTTTTAATTTTCCTTGTGAATACACTGTTCTAATTAGAAAACTAAAGGAAGAGAATGAAATGGAAAGTAGTACATGGGCACAGTATACTTGCATAGCTACCTATTCTAGGAACTAAGGAAAAAACTGATGTTCTCTGGTGTCTCATCACCTTCTCACTTCTATGTCAGGAAGGCCACAGAAACTTGGAATAAGCAAGACTAAAAAAAACCCAGTGTGTAAATATGAAGTGCTTATATTTCACTGGTTTTGTGAAACAGATTTAAATAAGTACCTTTTAAAAGACTGACTGGATTCTTTAACGACTAGAATTAAGGGAGGTGTTGTTTCTCTAGGAGTTATTTTGAGAGGCAAATGGTTACAGTGAACACTGGTACACTGGGCTAGAACCACGAACTGAAGGACATTCTCTCCCTTCAAGTAGAACTCAACCTCCCCATCTGGTTTCTGATGCAAACTCATTTACCAAGTGGCAGCTCTGATGTCTAGTTGTAACATTAATAGGTAGCAGGCTGTTAAAACATGGAATTAAGATGAAAATGGCTGACACCCAAGAATTATTTCTCAGATCAAATACAAGTGCGAAATATTCATGTTTCAGTAATTACAATAACACTGTGTGAATAACTTCCCTCAAATAATAGCACAGAATCTGAACCAAGTAAAGCCCTTATGTGGCTGATGACAGCAAAGCTGAGCATGGTGTTCCTTGTCTAAGCCATAATGGGTCTGTATACATAGTTGGCACTTCTGAAAGGAAGATGAATTCTGGCAACCACATCTATTTTCCTTAACAGATGTTTTGAAATATGGTAATGAGGTATGGGTTTCCTAAGCTGTCAGCACGGAATTCACTAACCAAGAAACAAGACAAAATGGATCTGACACAATCCATCTTTTCCTTTTAAAACTCTAAAAACTACATTAGATTTTATATTAATTTTACAAACCACTGCTTGCAATAAATTATGTAATAATACATCTAACTGTGCTAACACAATTTACTCTCAACCTGTCCTTCACTAGCTGTGTGTAACAGACATAATGTCTACTTGAAGGGTTTCAGAGTGGCTCTGCCATCTAGAAGACAATCACATTCTCCCCAGAATAAAAAAAACCAACAAGTAAAAAAGATCAGAATAAGCACTATTGACTTTGTTGGTGCTTCTTCTTCTTTTTTTCTTTTTTTTCTTTTTTTTTTTTTTTTGTGATATGTTCTATCAAATGCTGTAGTTTGAAAAATGCAACACATTTTTAGATAGCAAACAAAAATCATACTGAACTTGAATCTTAAGTAATTTCTTAAACACAGCTTTATCTTCACACTGATGAAAGCTGTACTAATGAAGGACCAAGCTAGAATTACATGCCTAGTAGTGGGATGAGAGACTAACTCTCTTAATTAAAAGCTGAATCATGTTTATATTTTCCACATATAGTAGTTGCCAAACTCTCATTTCCTGTATTTTTCTAAAATAACTCTCACGTATGTCTCAGTATAAAGGAGCAAACTGTATCATGACAGTGTACCCTATTAAATGTTCATATCCCCCCAAAGAGTAAGCAGTGGAGAAACACAAACACCCCTTTAAATTACAACATTGTTACTCATGTAAACAATAAATTTATGTACCTGATGTTTTGTCAGACATTGAGTTGAGTCACCATCTCTGTTTGATGTTGTTTAATGTGTTTAATGGTCGTTTACATGGGGTGTTGGGGGATATGGCTTAGGAAAGAACTTTTTAGAGTAGGGATAATTGTTTGATCCCAAGGGTCTTTTCCAACCTGGAAGATTCTATGATGCTATGATAAAGATTTGTCTTTGTTTAGTAGGTAAAAAAACTACACTGAATCCAGACACATTGGAAAGAACATCAGTGGTCCTTTTTATCCAACGCACATCATGAGAAAGCAAGTAACACTGGTAGATATATCAATAACATTATCACTGGTAGGAGTCAAAGCTTTGCCAGTTGTCAGGGCTACCTATCAGTTCTTCTTATGAAGCCCTGAAAAGAAGAGAAATAAACATCTGGGCTGACGTTTTTCTGTCAGACTGTAGATGAATTGCCCAAACACAATCACACCATCCAATTTCAGACACAACAGTTCAGGCATTTCCATGAGTAAGGTTAGAGAAAACCCCATTAATCTGTAATTTCAGACAATTTCTGTGATCATTCCCTGAGAAACTGTAGCATCTCATGCACTTGAACAATAGTTTGAAATGTGAAACATTGATGGATATGATTTTCTGTCAGAAATATGTTCCTTACTCTTACGAAAATCCTGTCAAAGTTGGTCAAACTATGAAAATGTGAGCTACTGCTATGAAAAATACTTAGGCCTCTATAGGAGGTTTTTCAGAGATGGCTAAAATGCTTGGGTCTTCTTTCTGAGAAAGCTCTATCCTTTCTCTGTCACTATCTACAACTGGACTTATCACCTGGAGTTTTCACTTGCCCTGCAGAACTCAACTCCAACAGGGAGAGAGGGTGAAAAATCTCCCTCATCCCTCTGAGCTGCAGCAGTACAAGGCAAAGTAATGGAGGACACTGAGTCTGCCTTCTCTTCACCATCACCTTGCACAAAGGAAAAAATCTACTGGATTTAAACATAGGGAAAGAACCAAATTTATATTTACATTTAGCTGGGTTCCACTGTAAAAGTTACATGTGCTCTGCATGACAGACTCTCAGGTTCTTTTTTTCCACTCTTCTGAGTGGCTGGGAATATTACTGCTCCTGAATTTCAAATAAAATACTGAGTATTAGAGTTTCAAAGCAGTACCCCCAAAATACCAGTTGTGTCACAGATCAGAAGCTGACTCTGAGTTTCTTACTTTTCTCCTTCACTGCTACCTTGAAGAGAGATTGAGATAGAAAGAGAACAGTGATGAGACATTGGAAAAAGACTAGAACCAATTTCTCCAACAACAACTTCTAGTTAATTCCCACCTGTAAAGAGTAAATATGTGCTATTTATATTTAGGCACCATTACAAAAAATATATGTGTTGAAGACTTTGAAGCGATCAGATGAAAACTATAAAAATAAGTAAAACAGTAACTTCTAATAGACATGTAAGAGCTTGTGTGAATATGGCTTCAGAGTAGCAAGATTTATTTATATAATAAAAATAAATATTTTGGTTTTATTTTACTTTTTTTTAACTGACTAAAAGTGAGCATATATTCAATGTACACTTAAAGAGAGAGAGGTGGGAATAACCTCTATCAAAATCTTAACTATATTAAAATCAAACCTTTGATCTCAAGCTGGTAGTTTCCCCCAGTCTCCCACTAAATAACTCCCTCCCATCCCCACAGAGTTAGGGTTGCCCTTCCTATGAAGACTTTGAAAGACACCACCAAAGCAAGTAATGTTTTTCTCCTTCTACTCCTTGTGTAAAATACACTAAAATGCAGTTTCATTATCACAAGCAAAATGCTATTTCCATTTGCTGCTGAGGCACTCCTGTATTGACCTGAAATAGCCACGCTTATGTGTTAAGTTTGATGTTTCCAATAAATAATGAGTAACTGTAAACCACACTGATATGTGCTTCATATTTATTTTCCTGGAGCGGTTCAAACTATTATGTTTTTGTATTGCTGAAAAGAGAGTTTATATATAGTAAAGGATGGTTTTATCTCAGTCTTTGTCAAGAGTTCACACTTAGTAGCCATGTATTTTTTGGACTACATAAAGTTGCTAATCTTGTTCCAGTTCTGAACAGTTTCCTATCCATAATCCCTCAAAGAGTTACAAGACTTCACCCATGATGACAACAAAGCAGAGCGTCAGGAGGCTGACCCAGCAAACATTTCAATTTCATCAAGCATAGCAGTGATATTTCTGAGGCATGAAAGGTCTTAGAGAAAGTGTCTTGACTTTCTGAAGACACAAAAGTATTCTTTTTGGACCTACCAGTCCACTGACTCCTACAATGACTGTAATAGTTATATTGAGCAGAACTTCAAAGTCTTCCTGAAGGAATAAAATGCAAACTAGTTTTCATTACCTCCCTAAACAATAGCCCCTCCACTAACTAAACTTGTCCATGCTTCATGTTACCCCATGTTATTGAAAGCAACAAAATACAAGAAAACTCTCTGGACTTGAGCAATTTCAATAATTTACCATCACAAAACCATCCACAGCATGACTTGCTTAGGCTCTGAAATCAAGAAACATTGAAGACATTAATAATGTACGCTGGTGTCATGTGTCATCTTTCATTTTCTATCCCCATCCATATTTTACACATCCATCAGCAGTGTTTCACTTCAGTGGCAGTGGCACATTGATGGAAATGCTGCAATAGTGTTTCTAAGGTTCTCCCTTTTGCCAGTGTTTTACTATCATTCGGGTATTTCACTTGTACTCATGTGCTGATCCTCACAGTTTCTTGCAGTCAAAACATTCACTTGAATATCCACTCACCTCTGTCTTTCTCAGCTGCACCCTTACTTTGGCCATTTTACCTTCAGGTCATTCCTAAACATCTCTGAAGGTTTTGATGTTCTGTGAGATTTGAAAGGCTGCTGCCGACTTGCTGTGTGCTACTGTAGCTATAACAGAGCCACTGCCTGATGCTAGCTCTATGTAGAGGGAGATTTCAATCCAGATTATTTAGAAAAAAAAAAAAAAAGTTTTATTTCCATCCTTAGCACCATGTCAGAAACAAGCAGCCCAAATTCAGCTGTGTTGACTTACATATAAGGAATCATAAAACAGTCACTACCTTGGATCCGATTTTAGACAAAGGATCTGCCTGCCTCTGCTTTGTCTTTAGCCTTTCCACACATTGCAGTGTACAAGCAGTGCTCTTCAGTTTCCTAAATCACAATGGCTGTCAAAAAGATGTGAGCTTTGTCACTCTTTTTTTAGCTGAAAGGGAAATGTGGGTCCTGTATTACTGTTGCACATGGCCAACCGCAAGCACTGGCTTGTGTTCTGACACTAACTACTAGAGGCAGTGTCATGTTACTGGAAATGCCCAGATGCCTGCCAGCTACCAACTCCATTGCCAGAATTTCCATTCTATGATATTAAATTTGGGAACAATTCAGGATCCAGTCTGCAGGTCTGGCTGCCCAGTGACTTTATTTTATAATACAGCACTACCATGGCCATTTTCCTAGATGAGGATGAACCTTATGGCTCCATGCTCTACTAACCTTCTAAAAATTCTCTCTTTTCCCAGGTGAGTTTTGATTTTCTGGCAGTTCTCAAGGAGCTGTCTCACCCCTGTTGCCACTTCCTTTTCTTCAGCGATAGGTATGATGGAGTGTTATTTGTCTTGTACACAGTGCCATGCAAGTGCACCCAATACCACAAGGCAAACAAGTGTAATTCTCAGATTCATATACTCATCATTTCCTATAGCAAACTGGCACCATCCCTGTGCCACAGCTGAATTTGGCAAACAATTTAACCATGTCAGCAAGGCTGATTAGGAGACATCTCCTGAAGTCTCCCTGAAGGCTAATGTTTAAAATGTGATTTTAAATTACATATTTTTTTTCTCATTCACTACTCTGTTAGAGGCTTCCTTGTATGTGACCATAAATATTAAACAGAGTTCAGACAGCACATTAATTTCTGATTTTTTGTGTGGATTGTAAGAACCAGCCTTTCAAGAAAAAGAATAGGGTTCACAGACACATATTTAAATTGCTACTTTATTCCTTACACCTTTATGGAGAACAGGAACAGAAAATTGCATGTTCAGGTCACTATAGTAGGCACTTTAAGCCATCAGACAAAGAGAAATGAGAGCAAACTTTCAATCTTTCTTTTAGGGAATAATTCTTGCCTGTTCCCAAAAAAGAACTGACTGAGGTATGATCTACTAGCAATTTTCAATTACAAATGGTTTTGGTTTTTTTAAGAACTTAAGTCAACATTCAGAGTTTCAAAGAACTTGAGTAATAAATAAATAAATAACGTGCTGCTAGCCTTTTCCAACAGTGCATTAAATCACATGATTAAATCCAACACATACTTTTCATTCAATTTTCTTCTCAGGGCAAGGGGGTGCCTAGGTTAGAAAGAGTTTTTCTCTCTTTAGGTTATAACATAATAATCCAATTCATTGTTTATTCATTAGAAAAAGTGGTGTCAAAACAGATGATCTGGAGGAAAGTACAATAAGGTTGTGACCATTTTCAGTTTCTATGGAAGCTCAGGTGAGAACTGTTTTCTCCCAGATTCTGTCTCGTCCAGATATATTTTACCCATAATATAGAACAATTTTACTCAACCAGTGAACCAGGAGACAATTAAAAACTGGGCTAAGAAATAGTAAAAAAAATTTGGTTAAAAGCAAAGGGATTAAAAAAAATGTCATGCATATGACATTTTATGCATTTAACTTATGATTAAGTTAACAGAAAGAATGAAATAAAAACAATGTAACAGGACTTCAATTTTTTTTTTCTGATTGGTTGTAAATTAAGTTAAATATGCAATTAACATTCTGTTGATCTGTTTTTTTCAAAAACATCCATGTGGCCCTTGGATTTTTTTGAGAAAGGGCAGGTTCATAAAATCTTAGAATGGTTTGGGTTGGAAGGGACCTTAAAGATCACCTAGTTCCAACCCCCCTGCATGGGCAGGGACACCTCCCACTAAATCAGGTTGCTCAAGGACACATCCAGCATGGCCTCGGACACTTCCAAGGAGGGAGCAGACAGAGCTTCCTTGGGGAACCAGTTCTAAAGTTATCTACTTTGTTTTTAAACAGAGTGAGAAGCTGCATCATGGAATGAGCAATATTGAGACAACTTCTGACTCTAGGACTGAGCATACCAAGTGCCTGCAAGGGATGTCTGTAACAGGAAAGGACCTTAACTTTGAATTTGGTTTCAAATTCTCAGCAGAGTTTAGTAGAATCATAGGCTTGAGTTGGAAGGGACCTTTGAAGGTCATCTAGATCAATGCCTCCTGCAGGAAGCAGGGACATCTTTAATTAGATCAAGCTGCTCAGAGTCCTATCCAACCTGGCCTTGAACATTTCCAGGGATTTGGCTTCTACCACCTCTGTGGGGAACTGTGTGGAAACACTGTGCCAGTGTTTCATCACTCTCAGTGTAAAAAAACTTCTTCCTGATATCTAGTCTAACTCACCCCTCTTTCAGATTAATCCCATTACTCTTTGTCCTACCATGACTGGCCCTATTAAAAAGTCTGTCCCCATCTTTCTTATAAGCCTTCTTGAAATATTGAAAGGCTGCAAGAAGGTCTCTGCAGATCCTACTCTTCTCCAGGCTCCATAGGCACGACAGGGTAGTTTAAACCATTTCAACTGACCTATCCCTTACAGAAAACTGAGAACTGAAAATCAGCACTCTCAGAATATGCAGTTAAATTTTCCCATAAACATAACTGAGCTTCAGAACAGAATAAGAAATCTGTTTGACCTTACAGCTGTCCCCAGTACTATATTTACAAGCCACTTTTACTTGCAAACATGAGTGCACAGCTTAGGCATAGGGAAAAAGACAGTTTTAGAAAGAAGGCAGGTTGTTACAGGTTTTGTTCTTTTTTAGTTACATCTTCTAGTTACGTCTTTCTAGTTACGTCTTTCTAGTTTTGTTTTTTGTTACACCAAGTCAGACTTAAGTCCTGGACTTTGATGGAAGTATTTACACAAATCCTCTTAAAAACAGAATTTGATCCTCCGTTATTAGTCCCAGAAGTAGATGGATGTGTATGTTTGTACCTGTGATTAAGACACAATTCATTATTGGGGATATTATACATATCCTGTTGCCCTAAGAATAGGGAAAAACTGTCATATGTCAAGTATTAAACACATCAAATTAAGCCCATTAAACTGAAAACAAATGTTCCAAAAATGTAAGAACTGGTAAATATTTATAAAGTGTTATACCCATCTAGGCCAACACATTAGGTGAGTAGAACTGCTTTCTCAATAGCATTGTTCACACAAGTCACTGCTTCAAATCGTGATTCCCAAATAAATTTCACAAGAAGAGCTTTCTTGTAGGTCATTATGAGCTCCTGTAGGTCTGTAAAATCTTTGGGTTTACTTCTACAAAATGCAAAATAACTATCTCTGAAAAAAAAAAACCCTCCAGAAGCAGCTACCGTAAGAGTGTTATGATCTGTTATATGGATCTATGTTTGGGATACTCACACTGCCATTTGGCAAAAACACCAGGCACCAAAGAACCAGTTCTGCTTCCAGATCAGACCCAGGGCAAGACCTGCACTTGACCCTGAAGAATTCTTCCACTCAGTCCTTAATCTCTGCCTTTTGTACTTATGGGTCAGGAGATCCAGTGGGTGATCCTCCCTGAGCTGCCGTGCTCCTTGCACTTCTCTCATGTACCATGTGGTACTGGAAGTCATAAGGGCTCTGGTTTATTTTACTGGTTAAAATGTAATGTCTTAGGGTTTTCTTCTTCCATTTTTCACACTGTTCACAAGGTTGCAACCAGTATTTAGTGCCAAATTCTTAGAAATTCTTAGACTCTACTGGAACTTTACCAGGAGAGGAGACTCCCCATCAGCCCACTCATTAACAGCTTCCACTCATCTAGGAAACAGGAAACGTCAGCTCCTGCACGTAAGAAAACAAGAAATTTTAGAAGTTTCCAGTGCACCTCAAAGCCCCTGTGCAATCAATCCCAAGAGGAAATCTGGGAGTGGTTTGCAAAATCCTCAGCAGCAAGACACAACAATCCTGGTGTGAGGAGCCCCATGGACAGCCTGCTGTCTTGATCCTCAGCCAGAGCTCAGCCCATCTACAAATATCTCCTCTGTGATAGCATCTCAGCACAGCACCTGCCACATAATTCAAAGGATCTTCAGAAAGATATGCCTGTTGGCCCATTCCTCTGGATGGGAATAGCCTTGGTGAAACCATGTCTTTAACTGCACAAAGTTAACATTAAGCTTTGTAGTCAGTGCCACACAGGGAAAGGGATAGTAACAGAGTAATTGGGGAGGGAGGGGGTGTGAGGGGGATAAAAAAGTGACATTCTTTTCTCTAAAAATCAGCCATAAAAACTGGGATTAATAAACTCCATTAAGAGACAGATAGCTTTACTGGAGTATCAGAGAAACAGTTCTGTCTTTAAGGCAGGAAGGATGTGAACTGACTTTCTGGGTAATATTACAGGCATTGCTTTTGCTCATTTTAGAGGTCCAGTGAATCTCAGGAAAATCCCTCAATCTTCTTAGTTTTCTTCCAGCCTTACACAGTTCCTTTTACTTTCCTAAAGTTACACATTCCAGGTACGACCATGAAAAGCTTGAAGGAGGACTCTCAGCACCATCTCCTAACTACCCAGAAAATAAATGATGCAGGGTAATGGGAGACACTCTGAAGGAAAGTGGGTCTGGGTTACAAGTAAAGTGTGCTGAAACCTGAGTATTTGGGCATGTTGGAATGAGAATTCTGGACTGTCAGTGATTCCACACTATTGAAAGGTTTGAGACAGAAGTCAAACCCATGAAAGGGGGATTAGTGTGCTCAGTAATTTGCTTAGTCAAGCACCATTTGTGCAGCATTGACTTCAGTCTCTTCCTGTACAGACAATTACTGCAGTGCAGCTCCAGCTCTAAGCCACCCTTAGTGAAAGCTGAAGGAGATGTTGATGTTGCAGGTCTGGGGATTTTTTTCTACAGACCAAAAATCTGGGATACTTCCTTATAGCATAAGACAATATAACATAATAGGGCAAAATATTAGCCCTAAACCTGTAGTATGTGATTTACACAAGTAATCATGAAAAGATAAAAGTTTTAATAAGATAATAAAGATATTAATTTTCTAATAATGCTGCAACTATTTGTCTCAAAATTTAAGATGTTTGGTTAATGAAAGGTCATTATCATAGATAAAATACAACAGCAGATGTTAAATGATCTGCAACACACATGAAGATCCTTCTGTTTTTCCATTTAAGTCATAAAGCTAAACCCTCCACTTTTAAGTCTGTCACCATGGAATTTACTTTGACCAATTCAGCAGAAGGACTTTGGTGATAACAATAACAATTAATGAGGAGGAACTGCCATATGACTGGAAGCACAGCCTGAAAGATTATGCTTACTAAGCATTAATCAAAGACTGCTAGTGCATGCTCTGAAACAGAGCTGACATCTGCCATACTTAAGGACAAGAGTAAGAAAGCAGAAGCTATTTTTTTTTCCCCAACGATTTCCCACTGCACACACAGGCAGGGAAAGTAAACAAAACATGATGAAGTGCTGACACAGGACAGCCAAAGACCTGGTGGAGTGATGAACACCACACTGCCTGCAGAACAACAGGACATGACCTTCAGGCTTTGTGTCCCATCCAGCATTTTGACAAAGCTACAGGGCAAAACACATGCACTGAGGGAGTGCAGCATCTGCACAGCATCTTAGGGAATTCCTGATTCCCTGGTCCATAGATTTTTGGGAGTTCAGCACTGCAATATTGATTTCTCATCACTCTTTTAATTCTGATACTTGTCTTTTTTTCTACTGTACTCAGGAAAATCATGAGCATGTTTAACTGCAACAACTCCAAGACTCTGAGAGGCTGAAGGTAACTGAGAAAGAAGTTCAAAAGACCAGATATAAAAACAGTTTGAGACAGCAAAAATAATTTAACAAAAGAAAATAAATTATAGAAGATCAGATGGTATATAATTTAAAAAGCTTTCTGTGACAATTGTTCTAATATTACAAAAATAAGAATTATAAAGCTGATCCTGCTGAATTACACCTTTGAGAGAGAGGAACGACTAGACACATGAAAATACTTGTACTTTCTCTTTGCATTTATCTCTTACTTCCTATTCATGTTGCTCTGGGTCTGGGTCATGACCACTGAAGAATATCAGAGTATAAGAACAGCTGAAATGCCAGGATCTTTCCAAAGAAATGGTTTATCCCATCCAAATCAGCACTTGAGCCTAAGTCTGTTTTATTAACCTTGAGCATTTAAGAAAATAGACTCTTTTTATCCTGTTTAGTTTTCTGGTTCTTTATGTCTAGGATTCTGGGTCCATACATCTAGGATACAGTTAAATTTGAACCCTTCTGTCCTTTCAACAAGCTTTAAAATATATGTGCTTTTGTAACTTTCAAAAAATTTGTAACTATCAGTAAAAATTGCACTGGGCTATTTTTATATGCAAAACTGGGTAGAGGCCATATAAATTGAAGAGGGTACTGAAAAAATGAAGCTACTAGATGATACGGTTATGTCAGCCAGAATTAGGTCTGTATTCTTTCTTCAATTAAGTGTCATCCTACTAAAATCAATGGATACGAAGATAAAACTAAAGTCTAACACATGCTGCTATGTTTACTTCTTATTGCACATGTGACACAGATAAAGGACCATGTTGCCAAAAGCCTGTACATCTTTCTGACTTTATTAGTGATTTAGAGAAAGATACTAACTCCGCTTGGACACTTTGCATCACTCATCTGTTACACAGTGGAAGTATACCTACACTTTTCACTTGAGCAAAACACATGACATTAAAAGGGCTGAAATAGCAGTCATCTCAAATTTAAAAGCTTAGCTACATTGAACACTTAAATCCTTTGTTGCCAAGATTCTGAGCTTAGTTCAGCTTGGTGATACAAATCACAGGTAGATGTTATTAGTATATTCACTCATGGAGAAATCCTCCACACATCCTGTGCTCAGAGACAAAAAATGTCTCTGATGACTTGCTGCTGCCCAGCTCATGCAAAGAGAGGAGCACCAGGTGACAAAGAGTATTACAAAGCCCTGTATCAGTTGAGCAGCTCAGAGGACAGCTCAGAAGAATGCAGATAAAGTTTACACCTAGCACTGTGTTTTGCTATCTTGCCGTAGACTGCAAATAATGGAGGGACAGCAAGTGTCAGGCTGCTACAAAAACATTCAGCCGTTGCCTGGGCATTCAGTCCCAGCTGATGAAGCACTACACCACACACAGCAAATGCTCTCTTTTGCCTTGTAGGGCTATCAGAAATGACATGGGAAGGGAACTTGACTAATTGTGGAAGCAGAGGAGGGGTACAGAACAAACATTAAGAGTTAAATGTTTGCTTAGCTGCTCCAAATGGATCAGACTCTGAGGCCTAGAGTCATGGTGATGAAGTACTGCCAAGACAAGACATCTATCTGGAATCAGCAGCCTTTCCCTCTTTCTATATATGTACAGAGACAAATATCATCTTCTTCCTCCAACTTCTATGTGAACAAGGAGTTTCAGCTCTGCTATTCTGCTTGCAGAACCCATAAGAAGTTTTCAATCAAATGAAAAACCAGCATAAATTAAAAATATTCATAGAAAATTGATTTAAGGATCTCCAGTGATAGGTAGAAGTGAAGCATGAAGAAAAGAATGTGCTACACATCAACATTCTCATCCCTCTTATGTATTTGTATTTCAGTACCTTTAAAATTAATTTAAATTTAAAAGTTCCCAGTCATATCACAAGGGAGTTTTTGCTGTGTATCATGGCTGGGAAAATAAAACGCATAAAAACAAGGTGACCTACTGAAGTATATGGCTCTTAGTATGGAAAGGATATTTGAAGCTGATTTTATCACATATTTGTTTTATTATTTATGAGGCCATCTGCAGCCAGTCAGTTCACCTAAGCCTGGGCACAGCTGAAAGACCTTTTTTGTTGTTGTTTCTGCCATTTCTGCCATGGAACCTGCCTCTTAAAAAGGTGTGATGTAAAATGCTCTACTCACAGCTGCTCCCTCTTTTCCCCAGTAGCTGTATGATTGTTTGATATTAAGGTGATCAAGGTCTGTAGGATGCTGCATGCTACTACCTTTATAAAAAGCATCTAATGTACAGACAGTTCCCATTCATGCATTGACAATCAAAACCTAGCATATTTATGCCAATTTTGTTCAGTTGTTGCAATTTTTCTGGGCCTTTTTTCATTTAAATACCTTTCAATAGCAGGAAGTCCTGCTGGATAAAATATAGGAGAAACATACAGTAGAGGTATATTAAAAGTATAAGGAAACCACATTCTTCTAAGTCAAGATCTTAAGTCAGACACCCCCCATTTAGTCCAACACCTTCCACATATGCTCAGCAATTCACAGTCTCTGTGCCCCACACCTCATTTGGTCAGGTTCAGCTGTTCAGTTTGTGCACAGAAAACCTGTCATTTCCCATAGAGCAGGAGGATTCCTGAGTACTTCCATCTGCTTTGTGAGAACTCACCCCTTGAAAAACATGGGAAGAAGGATAAGTGTTGAGCCACCAGAGGTAATTCACTTTTAATGTTCTGAGGACACTACATTTCAGTATCTTGTAGCTATTGCTTACCCAAAGTTGCATTTGCAATCACCAACCTGCAGCTGAGGATCTCATTTCTATCATCAGTTCCAAAGAGGACAGTAAATATTTGCAAAACCCAATCTGGCTAATCACAAAACAGGAAGTTTTAAATGTGAGTTTATACCTGAAAAATGCAGCAAGACCATATTTTCACATTTTCCCCTGCAACATTAAGACTAACAAGTCTCTTCGATTGGCTTCTCAGCTTTTGGCAGGAACTCTATATATATCTCCCAGGAACTATAGACTTAAGGAAAAATGCCTTGCAGTAAAACTACCAGAATTAACAGCACTGTAACATACCATTTAAAAATTAAAAGTCCGGGTATGAGAGATGAACAAGGTACACTGTGGCCATATAACTACATGACATTCTGCAGAAAATCTGTTCAACATTCCAAACACTGTATTAGAATTATGGATAAGCAGATATGGTGAATTAAAGAAAATATAGCAGTTGTCTGTCACCTATGTAAGTGCCCAGCAACCTGACCTAGTTGAGGGTGACCCCGCCTTACTTCAGGCTGGTTGGACCAGATGACCTTCAGAGGTCAGTATAAGCACTATGGTCATCTTCTGAAGAACCACAGAATTTTCCGCAGCCTGTGGAGGGTATCTTACATGTCCCAGGTGCATTTTTCTAAGTCTGGACATGTAATTAATTTGTACAGGTTTGATAAAAACACATGGCAGCTTAGGTGGGGCTTCCCATACAGATTTTCCTTGGTAGTTTTTAAAAAATATTGTCTTTTGGGGGGGTTATTTTAAAATTTTAATTTTTTTTTTCTTACAGGCTTCTTGAACACTTCAGCAAGTAGCATTCTGTCATATTTTCCTAATATCTTAGTGGAAATTTTAGGCTGAACATGGAAAAATCCACTATGGATCTACAACATTATTTTGTTCTAAGGAAAATTACACTGCGCAAGAGAAAGGAACGTGTGATGACATCTCTTCCAAAATCTTCTAGATGTATTTAGAAAATCTAAAGCAGAAGGACTCATGCAAAATGTCAGATCTTATTTAGAAACTTCAGTATCTAAGATGCTCTTTTACCACTTCTCAGAAGTTCTGCAGCAAAACTTCATTCAGACAGTGTTCTGTGTTAGTGCTACCTCCTAACTAGAGTTACCATGTTAGTACAAATGATTATCATTTAAAATTATTAATCACAGCGAAGCAGGAACTTCTGCCTGAATTAGTATAAAAGTAGTGAATTTACACAACCCATCACCTATTTTCTCCAGATGGAGTATACATGTTACTTTTCATGTCTACTCTGGAAAAAATTAGCTTCTACCAACCCCAGGGGAAATTATTCCACCAAGTATTAATTTTGGAAGTCCATGAGTTTCCTTCCTGTCAGAGTTCCTCCCTGCCAAAACCCCAGACAGTTATATTTTAAATTTGAAATCACATTCTGTCAACTTTGACCCAAGAGACAGCTCAATGCAAAATCCATACATTTACTTTATTTCCCTCTATGCTTTTGTGAATCTGGCCCTTATTTCAGAAATCGCCTGCTGTTAAATCAGCAAGCATAGTGAAGGCCATAAGATCTGGGGAAATCAGATCCTTCATCTCATAAACAAAATTGTGTGGCTGAAGACTCAACACAACAAAGGGATGAACTGAGGCAGTTTGTAATTTACACACAGTGTTTCAGTTTGTTATATACTAAAGTACACATGAATATGTGAAGGTTATACTTCAGCCTATTTTTCCTCAGTGGTCTTGCTACTCTCTCATTAGTATCTGTTTTGCATCAGACATTGTGCAGTATTTCTGTACTGAAGGAGTATCACAAGCCCTATTCCTCAATTAGTAGCTGATGCTATATAATACACTATTTTGTAAAAATGTTAGTCTTTGTTCTCTTGCAACTTTTTTCATTAAAAACACCTCTCCTCTACAGTTTTTACCTGCACACGCTACCCCCTGCAAGTGATAAATTTTCTTCATTACCAGCAAACAAATTTAGGTGTTAATCCCCAAAGGAAGAACCATAAAATTGGTTTCAGCCTGCCTTTAAATTTCCTTGCTATTTACCTCAGCTAAAGCCATGAACCAATCTCCAGCTTTGCAGCTTTCCTTCCTGGACTCATGTATTAATGATATGTCAAAATCTAAAGCTCCCTGAAGAAAAGAGGTTGCTATGGGATACTGAGCGCTTAGGAGCAAAGTGTAGAAAGACGTCTCCTGCTAAGAAAGGCTCCAAAGACCTTGCTGTGTCAGCCACTATTTCTTTTTATCTCTTTAGATGAAACAAAATCACTGCTCTGGGAGTCACTGGGCATCTGTCAGCCCTGATTGCTCCACCATACTGACCACAGGACTATAGAAATCCATTAGTGGAAAGAAAACCCCTCTAGTTCTGCAAAAAGCTCCACCTTTGCTGCCTAGTATGAGGCAGCTGCTAACCTACAGCATATATAGACAAACCACTTTCCTTCAGCAGTACCTGGCTGAAATCATCCTCTTTCCTCCCAGCTTTTAAAATGTCTCCAAATCCATATGCAAAGAAGTCATATGCTACAGATTAGTGATGCATGTGAGGGAGGAAAGGAGAAGAAATCTTGAATGCTCTTAGTGAGGTTAGCTAGCCATATGGACGTAATTTTCTCAGAGATAAAGCTGACTCCTGAAAAAGACAAGAAGAGAAGAGGTGAAGACTAGAAGATGTGACTGCTGAAGGATAACTTCCAACAGGGAGCATAACTTCTGCCAGAAGTGTGTGCTTAGTGACAAAAATAGAAGTCTGCATTGCCTGAAGGGCTAACACAAGAGAAGGCACTTGTGACAAGTTCCCTGTAAACATCAAAGAACTTGGTCACTGATGTACTTAGAAGCATTTATACATTCCCCACAGTGAAGTAGTCACACAAAAAACTTTAAAATTTCACCTTTCCTGAACATGACTTTCTTCCACAGAGCTATAGCACATGCACAGAAGTGGCTTCTGACACAGTCATTAGAAACAGACAAGTTTACAAAATTCAGTTCTGTCTGAAAATGGTTCACACCAAATTTGAGTAAAAATCTGCACCTTTTTTTCCCATCTCATGTAGCAAACTTACTCTTTGCAAGGGTAGCTGTAAAGATTTGATTGAAAACATTGGTAAATTCATTGTTTCAAGAAGCTACCTAAGAACACCATCTTCAACTGGTAAAACCAATTATGCATTTGTACACCTCATATGTTTTAAATTAACTTTTTTGAAGGAAAAAAAAATAAGGAAATTTTGCCTCTGGATCAGCAATGCTGCTCAGTTGAAAGATAGATGATGCTTTCCACACACCTGCCTAGAGAGTCTACAGCTATCAAAACATACATATAATATACAGGCTCTGGTCTTCTTCTGTGGTCATTTGTACTTTGCAGGAGGCAAAATGATGCACAGGAAATTGTGTGCTTTGCAAGAGCAAGTGTGGGTGTGTCTTTACCAGCCAGTGACTTGTGGAGGTAAGAATTCTGCTATCACAATAGTTTCCAGCCAAGATTCTGGATTCTGTCATGAAGAATTTTTTATATGATAAGCATTCAATGCTAAAATAAAACAAAAACCACAATAGATATTTTAGCTATATGAGATAACATTTTATGGCAGAGCAAGGAATATGGTATTATTTACCTCCAACACAAGATACAAGGAAGATCTCATTAAATATATGAATGAAATATCTAAAATACTGTGTTCCTGTTTCTCAAACCTGTATCACACACACACAAAAAAAAAAAAAAAAAAAAAAAGAAAAAGTGGAATTTACAGAAAAGAAGAAAAAATACTGAAGAATGGGACAATTTAATTGTAAAAATACATGTAAAGATCAAAAGAGTAGTGCCTGGATGAATCAAGGCTATGGTGAAAGGGAGTATGAAACTCAGATTGAAGTACTGGAATGTCATGCAATTAAATGCGAGATGAATTTTCCCTTAATGGACAAAAATTGGTAATAATTGAAGGATCACCACAACAAGAAAATTTGGGGTAATAATAGATAAGTAAACATCTCCCAGTAGTGAATTTTACTGCACTGCACAGGTTTTCTTCAGAAAACACTGAGGCTCATACCTCATAATGTAAATACATATCAAGTTACTGATACAGGTAAAAGGACAATGTAAGAGACCTCTTTGTGCCAGCTTTCTTCCACGAACTTCCAAGACTAAATTGAAAACTAAGAAACACACATTGTATTTTGTTCAGAACAACAAATGATAGCAGATTCCATAAAAAGTTGAGGTAAAAATTGCAGTTCTCAGTTTTATTAGTACATTTTCTCAAACTGGAAAGCTTCAAATCTTTTTAAAAAAATAATGCAGTATAAAACAACCATACAAAATTGCCTTGGGTGAAATATTTCTCCTTAGAAGATATCTTCAGTTCAACAGTATTTTAAAGGTAAGGAATCACTTACAAATCTCAGAGTCTCTCAAACCACAATTTTTTGTTTTGAAAGCAATCACAGTGATTTTTCTGTTCACTGTATTTCTTAACAAAAAATGAAATCCTCATTAATTTTTTACTTTACTATCATTGATCTACAGACTATTTTCTAATTTAAAAAATGAAAAAAACAGCAAAGAGAAAATAAAAACTATTAAAACAGGAAAAAAAGTGTTCGACCTGGAACTCCCACTGAATGCTATTGAAAACTTCATCCTCCTTGGTGTGATTGGAGGCATAATGACAAAATGGATTCAGGTCAGACTGATGGCCCAGATAACCTCCAAAGTTAATCACAACATTCCCACCCCTAGATTAGGACAAAATCCACACAATGAATAGAGCATTTAGACAGACAACAGCCTTGGATCATTAATGAAGGAAAATCTCTAACCTCATATCCTTGAAGTTCACAAATGCTGGGGAGCTGCACAGTGCGAGGGAGCTAACTTAGACTCGTTTTCCTAGACTCCTCCTGTAGTCAAGAGCAATTTTTAACATTATTGCTCTCACTTTTACCAAAATTCAGTAAATATTTGGGCACAGTCCTGGTTCTCTGCTTCTTCCACCTAAAAGGACTACTGGGAGTGGAATTTAAATGCCCTATCTCCCTTGCTCAGGGGACAGAGCATAGAGAGCTAAGAGCAACACAGCTGAGAACTATCCAGATTACCATTCATTTTACCCAAATGCAGACATCTTCAACTACAAGCAGCCCTTTCAGTTGGAGGCTGACCCTTGGAAATATGAATCCCACCCTTAGAGCCTGCCCTGAACAGAGAGACAACTGATGCCTTAATGTCTAATTTGTGTCAAACACTGAAAGTCAAAGCAGTAACAGCTTTAATTCCTGGCTACAGGGTTGCAGCCAGCTTGGTGGTTTAAAAAATACTCAAGCTTGATTTTCCACGGATATGGAGGAATCGTTGCCATTTTGCATTTCAATTAAATAAAGAAATAAACAAGACCCAGGATGGCCATTAAGTCTCTTTAAAGCCCCAACTTAAAAAAAATATTGAACCTCATCAAGGCCAACATCAATCTGAGATCAAGGATGACTTCAGATTCCCTACAGCAAAGCTAAATATACATTACTCTCACCTCTACCATCACAGTGAAGCAACACCACTACCATCTCAATGTACTTTACACAACGTAAAGGCATCCCTTTGCTGCAGAGAAGATACAGCCTGAGGATCCTGCTGCTTCTGTCTCTGTGTTGGAGCGTGGATGCCTTTTGAACTTTCTCAAGTCAGTAGGATCCTCTGGGTATTATCATGTTTATTCTAGAAAAGACCTATTGTTCTGGAGACTAAGACCATTTTCGAGGTTATTTTGAAAGTGCTCTTTCAAACTGCTTATTGTTCTAACCTTCAGTTTTAGGGACATGAGAAGAAAAGTTATTAAAGACCCATTTCCCCAGCAGACACACTATTTTTATTCATTTTTGATGCCCTATTTGGCTATTTATTGCCCTAATTGTTCCTTTTGATGGTTGCTAGGGAAAAGGAGATTAAAACTCAATGTGCAGCACAGCTCATCCTAGGGTATAATTTTTCTGGTATTTAAAATAATTTATGCTAGATAATAGATAAAAGTTACTGTGTTGAGCTTAAAAGGGCATATTATTGTGCCATATTTAGTTTTATTTTTTACTAGTCTTAAAAAAATGTTTCCTAAGGGATCCACAGGAAGAAGGCAGATGCGATAAGTAGAAATAGATTTCCGCTGTGAACGCGAGAGGAGAAGCATGAGCCCCAGAACAACTGCCTCTGTTTTTCTCCTTGGTACAAAGAAAAAGTTCCTCTTTAGACAGGACAAATTTACTTGAATAATAAATTTTTTTAGTGAAGTATGCTCTGTCATGCATTATTTGGATCATATGACATAATTCTGTGAATAAAAATATTTTCTTAATAAGGCTTTATTAGCGATACACCTATAAAAAACAGACCAATATTCACTACTAGGTGGCTAGCTACATAGGGAAAGGCAAAACGTAGGGTCTCTCCTGGAAAAAACAGAAATTTAGTCATCAGTCCTGTTTTGTCCTGGAACTCTAGTTTCTTCCAGATACTCTTGATTTCTTTGGGAATGTCGATCCTTCCAAACATGGTCAGCAGCTGAAGCAACAGATTCTGGATAGGCCACATGAGGTATCAGCTTCACTGATAAAGCTCACCTCAAGGAAAGAGGTGGTTGTAGGAAGGAGATGGACTCGGGTATGTGTGCTGCTAATCTGGAGTATGTGGCCTGTGCAGAAGAGCTGCACAGCTAAACCCCAGGCTGCAGGAATGGCTGTGCCATCCATAACAAACCCCGTGTTATTTTCTAGTTTAACCAAAAGAGCCAACATGATTTATCAAGCAGGAAGAAAAAAGTTCTTTGAAGGTGACTGACAGATTTTTTTTAAAGCTCTTAAAACCTGGGAATGAATAGAAACTCGTGAGTGAGACTGGACAAAGCATTTAGATTCTTTTAGAAACAATACTGTAGGAGGGTAGCTGATTGCTGTTGCTGACACCTGCTCTGGAAGAATTCAGAGAGGAATTCCTCTCCTGTGTAAAAAGAGAAAACATGCAGGTGGTCACAGCCTCTTCTTGCTTCCTTGGGCTCAGTTTCTACAGCTGACTGCTTTTGGGCAAATGCCTGCATACTGCTCACATAGTTTTAACCGAGTGCCATGAGCAGAACTTGGAAAGATCCAAGTTTGATTCACAGCCCCACCAAAGGTTCTCTTGTGAGCGCTGGAGCATCTCATTTCCTCTGCAAAGTTCATTCTCTTTCAGAAATGAATATATTAACACTTACCTATTCTACCATAAACTATAAGAGTATTAATGTATCTGTGTCACTCAAATGTTAACATGTCACATGGATAAACATCACACAGGAGGATCCCTAAATATTCACAGTGAACAACAGATTGCCACATCAAAGCCTTTGGCTATCTCAGATGAACTTCAGATCTTTCTCTCACAGATATTACAGCATGCCTTAGTTGCACGATCAAAACTTAGAAAATTTGCATATTAGCTACCAGTGTGACTGATTGAAAAAGAGAAAAAAACCCAGATCAGCACAATATGAAAGAGCTTTGAAAGACTCCAGTTTGGATTTTACAACTGATCCTGCGATCACTGAGCATTCTGTGACTGTTGCAGTGTACATCTGATTGCCCAAAATTCATAAGCTATCTGCACAGTGGTGGAATTGTCAAACATGACAAGTATCAGGAGAACTTTTTTTTCTAATAGAGTTTAACTAATGTCTGTCAAGATCAATGAACAAATTACTCAAGAGTTACAGCTATTTTAAAAAAGAAATTACAAGACCCAGTGGTAATGGTTGCAAGAGAGACACAAAAAAATTAACTCAGCTTCTCTCCTTGTGGATCCTTTAAAATCTATGGTGCCTTAAATTAAGTATTTTTAAAGATTATGAAGTGTGCTATTTACTGTAGCACTTCATATCCTCTGTTGAACTCAAGAGATTCACAGAGATCATAAACTTGCAAGATACAAAACCTGACATATATATTCTTTTCTTTGGACTCTCAGGTTCTGGAGAACTTTCATTTCTGAGAAAATTTGTTTTCCACCTCTCTAGTTGCTCTTGAACATGCATGCTACTCTGAATAAATATGTTGATAAATAGCATAACAAATAATGGAATGAGTAACAAGAGTTTCAGTCTCAGTACATACTCCAGCACAAAAGATGCTCTGTTTGAAGGACTTTGTTTTGTAAGGATAAACATTAGAAACCTGAAATACATATAGAGAATCAATGAAAATAATGATCACATAGAAATCAGCAGATAGAAAAAGCTGAGAAAATGTGTTCCTTCACAGAGAGAAGGAACCCAGGATGCAAAAAAGGAAAAAAGGCTAGAAAGATATTAGCCACTTGGAGAGCCAAGATTTATATTAAAACAGGAGCTGTTGTAGGAGGAAGGTGAACTGAGCTGACATTTTAGGGAATTAAACAAAATCTTGAAATGGAAATAGGGAATCAAAAAGATGATTTAAAAGTATAGTTTAATAATATTTTTTGGAAAAAAGAAGGAACTACATAAGGTGAACTTTTACTAGATTTGAAAATCAGATATCAAGGGAAAAATAAAAATATTAACATTTAAGGAGGTAGTGAAATCTACAGAATATGACTCCAAAGGAACATCGACAACCTTAAAAGTCATTGGGAAGATTAAAAGGCCTTTCTTAAAGATGTGAGAAGAAAATATAGTTATACTGCTGTAGCACCTTAAGTAAAAAGATGCTTGGGGTCAAGTATGGTGACTGAATCAGCTACACCACTTTCAGATGAATCATTTTCGTGGTCAGATGTGACTCCAGCTAGGACAAAACCAACGTGACTGTGCAGCATTCCGACTGCTGTGTGTATATATTACTGCCACTGCCTGGAAGGAAGACTTGTGGAAATATTTGCAGCAGAAGTTTTCTCACATAGAAAGAATTATAAATATATATGTGTCTATCTCTATATATACACACAGCGTACACCCCTTGGCTAACCAGAGTATTTTCATTCAAAGAAATGGCACAGGGATTTCTTTTGGGAGTCTAAGGTGTTACATAATCTCTTTGATGTAATGTATATTCAGTTAATATCTGTGGTTTCTGTGAAATATATAAAATACCAGTGTGATACAATAATGTATGATTCTTGTACTCCAAAAGAATGTTTTGCTTTGGCTTGTGTTTTGATAAATGTATTCCAGCTTCAAGGAGACTGACCCATAATTCTCCTGAGCATTTAGTTTTAATTAAGAACAAAGTAAAGCCATATAAATATTATAGCCTCAAGTAGCTTAAAACCAACTGCTTCCTCTTAAGGAAAAATTAACTGATTTAGAAATCTTCTGCACTAGCCATTTACCATAGTTTTACTCAGTCTTGATTTAAATGTTTCAATTAATATGACTTCAAAGTATGCCCCTTGTAAGATTGTGCTCTCAGCTATTCAGCACACCAGTTCATCTAAAATCCTAAATCCAGTCACATGATGCCAAAATGGAACCAGTCCATTTTTTTTTAATCAGATATGCACATTGAAGTTTTCAAAGGAAAAGAATCAAGCCACAGCAGGAATAATACAGTAATACATCAAAATAAACTCCTGATGTCTTTTAAAATGTCAGACTCAGAACCAGCAAATTTGTTTTTTTATTTTTTTACTTTTTAAATCTGAGATCTTCATGCTCATTTAGACAGCAGAAAAAAAATTTCTTAAAAGATCAGATTCCAAGATACCTAGGCTCTTTTCTTCCTCTTGGTAGATTTTTTTTCTCTCACTTTGACTGGAACAGTAGGTAAAAATGCATGTGCAAACTACCATTCACACCAAGTGGACTTACTTTTCAAGGGAAGAGTAATAGAAATACTAGAAATACTAAAGAAATGTGATATTTTCAAATATGGATGTCCTTACAGAGAAAAAGAGAAGACTAGATTAAAACCAAGGAAGGGAAAACATACAAACCTAATGAAAAGGCAGAGCCTGAGCTTCCCTAACACCCTAGGTGGTGTCTCTGCATGTGGCATGGCAGGGAACATGCCAAAAAGTGAAAGTTGAGATCTGTGACTAATACTGACTCTGTTTAACTTCAAAATGCAGGAGAAATGTTTGAACACAAAATAAATTGCACTTTATTACCATTGCCTCTTCTTCCTTGATACCAAACTCAAGAAATACTCTCAATTCAGACCTCAGTACTGTAACCAATACTATGCTTAACTCTCCCTTAGAGGAGCTTTTCACCCTAATCAACTACTGACTGATTACAATGTAGAAAAAGGGCAAGGGAGGCTGTAATAAAGTGCTGGTCAGAGATTTCTGCAACTAAATGGTAATCTGGAAAGATCTAAAAATTTTGTATATAGCTACTCCAACATAAGAGCCAGGAAGATAAGCCCAGTAACTTACATAGCATCACTCTTGATTAAAACTAATATGACAAAAGTCAGAATTTTATTATTATAGCCATACCTTGTTGATTTTGCTTAAAGACAAAAATATAAAAATATGTAAATGTAGCTCAGTGTGGTAAGAAACAGGTGAAGAAGGTTAATAATAGCTAATTGAAGTTTTCTTTTATTAATTTTTCAATTATATTCTGCATGAGAAACTATTGTTGGGAATGCCACATAAGTCAAAAAGACATTAATTAGCCAAATAAAGCAACATAACAAGATAAAAATGAAAATCAAATATTTCTAAGCTTCATTTAGGCACAGGTCATAATCATTATGAAACTTAATAAAAGGTAAAGAGAATTTTAAGGGTCACTTTTCAATTCAGCTGACGAGTAATGTGCTCCATTTACATGCAAAATATATCTTGGCTATATAAGCTACCCACAGCTAGGAGAGGTACAATTTTCCAATTACAGCTAACAGATATTTTACTGTAAATTGAGAGAAAAAATTATATGCAATATAAAAGCGTGTGATAACAAAGTTGACAAGGAGTATGTAATCTTAGCAAGTAAGGCATAGAAAAGGAAGCACAACTCTTATTTCAAATGAGGAAGTAAACATTCCAAAGACTGGAGGGACAGATCCTGGCAGGTGCTGGTGTATGTCAGGTACGTGCATGTGTGTGTGTGTGCGCGCGCAGGATAGGTATATAAGAGAAATGTTCAGCTTTTGTATTTTCTTTTTTCTAAAATGACAAGTTATTAGCATTATTAGTTGTGTTTCTCTTCTACCTTAGAAGGAAAATCTATCCAAACAATAAGTGAAAAGCAGTTAATAGAAGAAAACATTTTCTCATGCTACTTATACTGTTTACAGGCATGAGGGCAGAATCTCTGTAGAACAGGAAAGAGGGGGAGAGGAGGATGGTGTTGCAGCCAGAATAAAGCATTTGCAACTGGCATTATTTTGTGTTATTACTTACGCAGCAAATAAGCAATTTTGTCTGTATTTTCACTACTCTTCCTTTTTTGGAAGGGTGGAGAAAAAGGTGAGACATGAAAAAGACTGTGAAAAACCTAGTTTTTTAGCCTGTACAATTTAACTGTTCGGCCGCTGTCTTTACAGAAAAATAGGAGAAGCAGCACAGGAATAATAGTAAAAAAAAAAGGTAAGTAGAAAGACATTAGGTCTAGATATAGCACCACATCTTATTATGGTACCACCTTTTGATGTGAAGGTTTCTACTACCTGCTTCAACAAAAGATTGTTTTACACATCCGCATAAAAGCTTAAGCCTCAAGACAAGGGCAAAAGTAGAGGGTTAATACAGGCAGAAATAGAATCTTTTGTGAAAGAAGCAAAAACCTTTCCTTTATTTTTTTATTTTAAGACAATTCTGTAAAAAGCACATTTTCATGTGAATTCATGATTTCTTCTGCAGGCTGTCAAGAGTTTTTCCCAGCATTTAACATCTGAGTGTGTAGATAAATTACAGGCTCACCTAGCCTATTATTTCATGGAATTTTTAACTGTTGTGACATAAATAATGGTTTTGTATAATACTCCTTTTACTGGAAATCTGGGGTTTCTAACATTGTCTTCACTTCAGCTCTGATCTGAAGGTAAATGAAACTGTCAGGCTGACACAGGGGGCAGCTCAGAGAAGTGTTATGGCTAAGATTAAAGGAGGGATAATTTCAGTATGTAACCTGAGGAGCTCACTCAGAATCCCTTCTTGCAGGTGTCAATACAAAGGACACCCTGACAGAAGGCTTGGCATTTTTGCATTGCTGTTTGCTCTGCACATGGGGACAAGGTCCAATACTTGGATTCTCCCAGGCTCTGGAACTGCTGACATCACAGAAGGTGTATATATTGATGTCATTGCTGACTTAGCTCTAACTGAAGGGCAGAAATAGCCCTTCCCTTCCGGTGTCCTTCCTATAGTTTCCTGAGCAGTGCTACAAGATCCTGCAGTTCTTCCTCACGATGCTCACAGGAGCTGAAAACTGTCGATTAGCAAAGGCACCTCTAGGGAACAGCTTCTTCCCAGGCTGAAAAATACCAGAAGAAACACACAAACACCAAGAAAATGTTTCCAAAAATCTTGCCAACAGTTGACATAGAAAAAGCTATTTTGAAAAGCCAGTTTCAGGCTGCTAATATAACTAAATTTCAGCTGGCACCCTTAGACAAATTGAAATGCAGGTTAGAGATAAAAGCAGAAAAGCTATCCCAGTGTTTTGGGCAATGCAGAAGCAGTGCCCTTGCATGGCAGGCAGTGGAAGAGAGGAGGTGTGCAGAGAGGACACCAAACAGCCTGGGCTGGGAGCGTCACCCTGAGTCCAGCTGAGAAGTGGCCTTAACTGCAGCTGAAGAGTTGAGTAATATAAATCAGTGTATTTAAGCTCACTTAAATAAAGCTATACTGTTGTACACCTGCTGAAAATCCAGTACAACGTATTTCAGTTATTAGTAATGATAAGTTTAGAAGTATATTTAAATTACACTTGCATTAGATGAATCAATAATAGTGGAAATGCAACCACTGGGGAGAATATCCCTTCAAATGAGAGCTTTATGATGCTAACATTATGTTGCACACATAAAGACTAGCTGAACAGGTTGATTAGCCCTTCCTAATGGTGCCCATCCATTATTAATAATGCAATCATACTTTTAAGGCCTGATTTTCAATTATTTCATTAGTCATATGAAAAATTAAACAAAGATGAAGTGGGAAACATTTTAGCTCCCTTAGAAGCCCTGTCTAGGAAAACCTTTTCTCCCACAGTGTATTTACTGAATTATTTGACAAGTGGAATAACCAGCCTCTATCACTGAGGATTTTTGCTGGTGAATGTATGCCAATGAACCCACCAGATTTGTTCATTAAGTCTGACTCATGGAAAGATTTAAAAGAGTACATCATTTTAGCAGTAGGAAAATGTCAAAAGATTTAGATGCTTTGCTTGACCTTTGTTTATGAATTGGCTTCATCTAGAAATGAAGCTGAAAGCCTCCCATAAAAACCCTGTGTCTTTTGAAAAAGGGCAAAAAGGACCCTTCTTGAAATACAAGCTCAGTAATACTTACACACAAGTCCATTTTTTTTCTTTTTTTCCCTAATGTCTATAAAACTTTGCCACACTTTTTTCCCTTTTCAGCAAATCACTGAGAACCTAAAGTGATGTTCAGGACAGCTGAGATGTAATTCATAAACAGAATAGCAGAACTTCTAAGAAATAGTTAAGGTCTGGAACTCAAGAGGCTTCCCATTCTTCTGCTCACCTTCCCTATACTTACACAAACTTACTAGTAACCACACTTCCATTTGTTCTGACCTGCTATCCTGTGTGAGAGCCAGGATCATTAGCTATTCTGCTAATCACCTACCATGTGTCAAGAGATGAATACTGAGTTTTGTAGACCAGATTAGCACAGCCTGTTGAATTCATTTTCCATACACCAGCAGGAAGTGGTACCAGCCTCTAGGCTGATGGGCAAGCCAGAGTTTGCAAGTCAAGCATGGATCTGAACTATAGCCAAAGGGAAATGAAACTTTTTTTGTCTGAACCTCTTAAATGTTTTGCACGTACTCCTTAGTTCTTTCTGAAAGCCTCCATGTACACTGCAGACCTCTTAATAGTTACTGTGAAACCAAACTGCCTGCAGAATGTTGTCTATCAAAAACTTCTTTCCAAAGACCTGTGAGCTGGACTGAAAGGGAGGCAATTTATAATTAGATCATGCAAGAGCTGGAGCAGGGAGAAATGGATAATCAAATCTGCCCAGTCACTCCCCAGAATACAAGTGGATCATGGCAGCTGCTTGCTGCTGCATTGCTGCATCCTTGCAGCTAACGCATCTTGTCTGTAATGATGTGTACTGCTATTTTTGAGAACTGGTTCAAGGGGCATTTGCTTCCTCCATTCCTTGGAGTGCCCCCCACGTGATTGTTAAGGCATGTCAGAAATTAGCTCACCTTGCTCAGTCTCATTGCTTAAACCACTTCACTATCACTCAAAGCAGAACACTTGAAAAAACATAAAAGCAAAAACTTTTTCCATGTGTAGAGAAGGTGGGCAGGATCACAGGAACATTTAGCTTATCACTTTTTTGTCTTGGTGCTCAAAGTGTCTTTTCTTTTTTTCTTTTATTTAAATTCAACTCTACCAAATTAAAATTTTTTTTATATTCATGGCTGATGCAGCAGAGGGAGTATTTGGAAAATAAAGCGAAAGCAGAGCTGCAGTGAGGATGTCCTAAAAACACGAGGCAACAAGACAAAAAGGGAGATTGGGAGATGATAATAAATGTTGCAATGAGGTTCATCTCTATAGGAAAATGAAAAACAAATATAATATTTAAAATTTATTTCATTCTTACCCCCCCCAAATTTTCTATCATTAGAATAATCCTAACAATGTTTAACTGAGAATGGCCTGCTTAAGAGTTGATGCTATTGGCTCCATACTAGGATTTGAAGCCATATACTATGGGTTTATATTATGTACTCAAGCCTGTGCTCCAACCCAGACCTTCCCAGTATCTCCCCACGTGTTGATCCAGGTACCCAGGTGCAGCTGAGGCCCCGGGCAGAAAAGTCTGCCAAAACACTCAGCTTTCATCCAGGCTCCAAGCTCCCCTCTGCCCACTCCAACAGCACTGACAGTAGGAACTGCTGAACACCCTAAAACTGATTCATCAGAGTGGCTCTCAGGGCATCTCAGGGATGTCAGGAGCTGAAGGTCCAGCCGTGTTCCCATACATCACTGAGAAAACAAACTGAATGGCTCACAGTAAAATGCTTATGCATAACTACTCTTGCACCCTTCTGTCAAATGAAAGAGTAGCCAGAAGCACAGTCTGAACAGCAGCCACCTGAGCAGGCAGACCCAGCAAATGGGCCTCAGACTCTTGGAAGGCAGGGTCTTTTTTGTTGATTGTGTGTGATGCCTAGCACATTTATGTCCTTTGGTTACTGTTCCAGTTACTATTTCTTACTAATAAAATTGTCTAGACTACATGAGACATAATTGTCACATCTTTTCTGCAAGCTTTTTCAATCCAAATCTTATTATTGCCTGTTTCCAATATTGATTATAAACAGGACTTTTTGTGTCTGCACTGTGCTGACCCAGGCCTACTAAATGACTGCAGAGAGACCAAGTTACTAAAGGTACAGAAAGGGAGGAAACACTTGCTTCTATTAGCATTCTGTTAATGTATTTCACGTTCATAATCCTTGACCTCAATCTGCTAATACAATGTTTTCAGATTTGGAGTGCCAGGATCATTTTCAAGTTCGTCTATTCTACTGCGAGGAATTTAATTTCAGTTTACAGTAAGAAAGAGAACTGAAAACTGATGAGGTGATAGCACAGCACATTACAGTATTGGAGTATCTGGTTTACTTTTTGCACTGCTATAGAAACAGTCTAATGTGCAGAGATTAGAGGTCTGAAAGGACTGGAAGACAGTACCCATATCTAGTAAATCATCTTAGTGCAACACATACCTACTGATTACCCGTTTAAAAAAAAAAAAAAATTAAAATATTCATAACATATTACAAGAATGAACATACAGTATAATAAACATTGACAGCCCTGTGAAATACAAATAAATGCTATGCATTTCTGAAGAATTCCATTTGTGATTCTTTCTAGTTGTACTTTGAAATAAGTGGTACATTTGTCATTTCAGTAACTCACAAAAGGCTGAATGAACTCCCGCCTCCCCCCGTCATTACAAAAGAGCTCTAATCATAACTCCAGCATCATTACATTATGAAAGAACTAGGTTATGAATCCTAATCTTTCCAATGCAGGTGACAAGAGAAGTTTTGTCATCAGATTTTGCAAAACAGAATCAGCCTCACTATTCAAAGCCAGTATTTCAGAATTAAAAAATAGGCTTTGTGTAAATGTTGAAAAGTAGAAAATATTACTGCTCCTGCACGTTCAAATGAAAAGTGGATCAATAATCATTAGAGAACCTGTTTACTCATGAAAATCTGGAAATTATTAATGATCTTTCTTTCTCCATTAACCTGGCTGCTGATATGTAATCAATGTATTTAAGGATATCTCCTATGCGAGCCATACTTATAAAAAAAGTTTAAAATGCACTGATAAAAACAAAGGGGCCTTCAGCAAATGTTTGACTAAGCACAGCAGTCCCAAATTGGTGGAAACTGGATGCCCCTTTTTCCAGTGTCCATCAGTACCTTGCTGTAGGAATTAGGAAACCTTTCCTACTTATCCAATGTGTCTCGTGGAACACTTAGTCATCTGGATAGCTTTATCCTCTTGTCAGTGTAAAAGAAAGAATGGGGGATTTTTACTTTTTTTGGGGGTGGAGGTTTGTTGTTTTTTTCATTTTTGGTTTGTTTTTTTTTTCATGTGGTTCCCTGTTTAAAATTTCTTAATTATATTAGTTTTGGGGGAACCAGACTAAAGCTGAAATTTTGAAATAGAGAAAGCTCTGAGACTATGGAATGGATTCCGCAGCAACTAAATTCTTTTTGAAATCCCTTGAAAAGATTTGGCTTCAAATCAATTATTCAAACTCCTTTTGTTATTTGATGTTTACATACACAGACTTAAGAGGCAAAGTAACATTTCACATGGGACGATTGTTTCATTGGTTTCTTGTTTTTAAGCTGAACTGCCTAACACAGGGGAGGGATTCTAGACTAGTTTTATTAGTTTTGAGTGTCAACACCATAGGGAAGTCAAAACCTGAGTCTGTTCTAAATAGGTATTGTGATGTCTAATAACTAATTAATAATTTAAGTTTCTCCTTTCTTTTAAATAATGCATTGAGAATTCTTTGTAGCGGCATCTGGGTTTTGAGTTTCTATAATTGTTTTAAAAATTTCTCTGTGCAACAAGAAGGGCTATAAGACCAAGATCACATAAGTTACTACATACTTATGGGAACCTGAGAAATGTACCTGTGAAAACCCCCAGCAAAGAAGGTTTTATCCAGAGTATGCCTAGGGCAAGCTGTTTTGGGGGTTTTGTTTTTGTTTTTGTTTTTTTTTTTTAAGCCATAACTTCTTCCCTACCAGGATTCTGACAGATCCTTCACGCTTCTTTCTTTCTTCCTCCCTCTCCTAATTTTTTTTCCATTTGGTTACAGAAATTTTTCATAAAGAGAAAAACAAGTTTATTTTTACATATGACACCTTAAGCTACAAAAAGACAACTGTTAAGAAGTAACTGAATGTCAGTGGCACATGCCATAATAGAGTGGTAGAAAGACATCTTTAGGATACCAAGGAAAGATGGACACATATGAACAGGGACCAACTTAAAAAAATCCTTCACCCACCCCCTTTGAACAGCAACAAAGTAATTTTCTGCTTTTAGAAGAGGACACTGTCTTTCACCCTCCTATGTTGTAGCACTCTGTTCCTCTAATTTCCATTATTAATATTTGCTTAGACATAAAAATGTCAAAGAAATATCACAGAGAGAAATATTATAAAAAGAACTTCTGGGAACTACAAGCCTCCCAAGGTATGAATATGAGTAAATGGAAACTTGGATCCATGAAAAAGAAAAGGACCTTGTGAGAAAACACATTAATAACTGAGGAGAATCAGGACACAACTACAACAAAGAAAGGAGTTCTGTAACCCCAGAGAGACTTAATGTGTTGAACTTGAGGAAATAGGAATGATATTCTTTCTAAATGGAGTTGTCTCTATACTGTTGCTTCTAGGTCTGCTGAAGGCAGCATTTTTGTTTCACACAAAAAAGCCAAACAAAACCAAAGCTAACCTCAAAGCTAACCCTAAAAGTTGTTCACAAATTATTCTATTGGTTTATGACATAGCAGTCACAGTTCCTCTCCCACTGTGGCTGGTTTTGTGTAAGGTTCTTTCCACGAATTTCCGGCATTAGAATGTTCTCAGCTACCATGATTTCCCAACTCAGTATCAACATCTTATTTTTAATAAGACACCTGACACACACCCTTCCCCCCAGTTCAGATATCCATGTTTTCTATTTTTCTGTTTCTGCACAGTTTTTCAGCAGCTGTTACTGCTTTTTCTGATTCTACTCTCTTTGAATTAATCTGTTTTGTCCTCCTTTCTTAGCAAGAATAGCCTACCCTGAATCAGAATGCACTTAAAACATCTTTGAAAATGTTTCCCCAGTTGCACCGTATACAAGTCTATTCTGCTTAAAAATGCCCTTGAAAACAAAAATACCAACTGTTTCACAGATCAAAAATTATATAATACTTTTCAACACATTGTAATTGTATAAATGAGGATAATTTGGAAGTTAAATATTTATCTAGTTTCTATTACAATGAAACGAAGACAAAATCTTTTGAAAGAGCACTAAGAAACAGAACCAGACCTATCAGATTATAAATGAAAAGCTGCTTCACTTCATTACACAAAAATATATGATGAAAACCCCAGAACTTTCTTTGTTTCCCATAGAAAAAGAGGAAAAAAAATTGTTGGCATTTTTCTGCCTTTACAGCAGTCATCGTTCTGCTTATCAACAGTTTCAACATCATGTTAGATAGGGTTCATCTCCCAGTTTTATATACTATAAACAAAATGAACAAACCTATGAGGAAGCTTCTACCATGTTCACTCAATGGCTTCAAATTCTTGTACTGAGAGGGTGAGCAATCAGTGTAATTCACCCTCCAATCATACTTGCAGTTTCATATATCTCAATCAGATCTCACCTCAATCACTCCTTTTCAATGAAAAGAAGTCCCAACCTACTCAGTTTTCTCTTATATGGCAGTCATCCCACATCATTCTCACATGGCAGATTCATTCTCACAAAGATCTCTATTGAGAGACTGTCAAAGCAGTTGAATCACTCTTCTACACAAACTTGCTGACCACTTAAACTAGAAAAGATCTGAAGACAGAAATGTCTTTACAGTTGACTGATTCTTTTCATATAGATAATATTTATCCAGTTGTACACTATGTTCTGTTATAGTTTCTACTAGTTTCTCAGCACAGATTTCAGTTACAGGACTGCCATTTCCAGGTTCCAGCTAAATCTTTCTTCAAAGATGGATACCACACCATCCTCCTAGATTCAAAAACTAAGAGTTTTAAAAATGTTGTTACATGTCACTACTATTAAACTATATTATCACTGAGTTACGTTGGAGTCATTTGTGAACTCTGTCCAGTCTTTGTACTCTGTTATTGTTAACTTACTGTATTTCTAACAACCTCTTTGACATTTATTTCAATTCCACACAAAGCCAGTGTTGTGCACTTCCCCCCAAAAAAAAGATTTTGCTGAAGGACTCTCTCTTCAGCAGTAAGTAATGTAAAGAGCTGATCTGACCTGCCAGCAATGTACTTCTGCTTCTTTTATACTTCTACCCCTTCCTCAAGTGTTTCCTCTTTATGCTTGGCCTTTTAAACCCTCCCTGAAGGCCTTCTTGCTCCTGGGTATGGATAGTGATCAAAATTAGTTCTTGCATTAGTTAGATTCTTGCTCTTCAAACTCTTGTTTTGTCTGCCTAATCATATATTTGTGCAACTGTCCAGAGTTTAAGATCCTTTCTCTCTTCTTAATTTGGATTCAATTTCAGTTCCCTGAAGGATGCTCCCTTCTAGTAACCTTAATTATCCTGCTGATTAGCCATACTACAGTTATCCTTTTTTTAGTCCTTCCTCTAATGCTTTATTTCCAGGATGCTGTTCCTTGTTAAAAGTTCATGTTGCAGGTAAGGATAACTTTCTTAGCCGCTTACCTTATGTTCTCTTAATGTTGAATTCTCATTTTTAGACAGCTCAACTTTTGACTGGAAGCAGGAGACTTTTTGTTACCTGCTGCTCTTGAAGGTATGCCAAATCTTCATACAGTGTTTGTGATAACACTGACAAAACAATGCTTCAGTTTTAAGATCTCACACCAGGACATTCTTACACTCCTAGATAGTGATACAAGGATTGAATTGTCCTATGTGTTCACTCTGAACATCTGATCTACATGAAAATATCATGGTAGCAAATAGGAATTATGTCTCAAGTTTGAGTTCTGGTATAATATTGCTTATGGAACCTTATAAAGTCAAACAAAGACATTAAGAGCTACCACTGTCAGCAGTAGATGGCTACACAATCTTAAGAGAAGACCAAGAATGCTTCTCCCAGACTCTAGCACCTCGACGACCTCCCAAACCAAGGATGCTATCTTCTGTTTGTCAAACCTTGATGATGTTCTTCTATCAATTTCTCCAATCACATTCTGAGTTTATGTAAATAGAACACTAGCAACACTAGCAAAACTGTGGATGAAATGCAGGTTGGAAGATTTTTCATCCTTGGCCTGGTCACTGGTCTGTCAGATTCTCAGAGAAGCAGTAACTGCATCTTCTACTGGAGCACCTATAGGTGCCAGCTACATATGAAAGTAAAAGAGAGTTGTACTTCTTTCTTCTAAATTGACAAAAAATAGAATGAGACTGAGCTGCACCACAGCTGCAGTGGAACATGGCTCTGATGCCTGTGACTAGTCTCTACAGATGAAGTTTGGGAAGAACAGAACAAAATTATTTTGAAAGTGCCATGCCACATCCTCTCCACAGGAAAAACAACTCCCCAGAGGTTCAGTGGTGTGACACCATGAACAGTCTCTCTCTGGTGTCTGCCTCCACCCTCAGTGCACTTCAGGTACATCATGCACCCGAAAAGAACAAAGTAGAGAAAAACACTATTCTGTTAAGCTAAGACCTTTTCTGATGCAGCTTAAGCTATAAAACCTACACCTCTAGGGAACACTAAAAAAAAGTAAAAGTCCACCATCTGTTTCATATGAAAGAGGACAAACACCAAACTGCACAGTTTACTCTCTTTCAACAAAGCTACTTCAAAAGTAGATAGAATGTGAGAGGTGCACCTTGCCCATGCATATCTCTTGCTGAGCTCTCCTTATCCTTTGAAAGAGTTGTGACCTAGCAGAGTTCAAAACACTTGAACACACCTTGTTTGGCATGTTCTGAAGCTCTTTCACTAGCCAGTAGGTGTACCCTGAAATAGAAACATGATGAATTCATGAGCAGCTGTGAAGTGTTCTGCTTTTGAGAGCAAAAGCACCAGATGAATTTTCCCAGCTTCTTCCTCCTCACGTACAAGTTCTTAAAATTTCACCTAGTTCAAAACTATGTTCCTCTAAAAAACTTAATTTGAAAATCTAGATTTTTTAAGCCATTCAAACCAGAATAATGCTTAACAGCTTCATGAGAACCTAAATTCTCTAACCTAGCTATTTATGTGAGTTCAGTCAGGAGCAATGAAAGGGAAAGGGGAAAGGGGAAAAAGGGGAAATAGGGGAAAAAGAGGAAAAAAAAAAGGGGAAAAAGGGGAAGGAAGGGAAGTGTTGAGAGTACACGCACAGAGATAGATATCCAGGTATGGAAACTTCTACTTATCCTAAAATTACATCAACTCATTTCCTTTAATGTCTGAGACAACGGATGCTTGCTGAATCATACCATTAGCATCATGACTAAACAAAGCTAACCTTGACTAACTAGACACAGTTAATATCCAAATGAGAGATTTCTCTAGTTATTGAGGAAATTGAACACACATCAAATTCAACGCTCTACAGTTCCACAAAGGAAAATCGCCCTCCACATTGAAATATTTACATTTCTCTAGCATCAAGTTCACCAGGAATCTCTGTTTTTCTGTGTCTGATAGTTGGACTGCCCCAAGATGATTTCCTTTCCAAACTGAGTCACTTGTTCCCCTTTAACTTTTGAACTACCTGGAAGCATTTCTATTTCACATCAAAACTGGGAAATCTAACAGCAGGAAAAAAAGGGGAAAAGATAATTTGCCCACAAAAGTTTTAAAGGAGTCATCATCCAGCCCAGATATTCTAAAGGGGAGAACTTTCTATTCTAATTTTATGACAATATACAGTCAACACTTGTTTGCCACAGCCAGATGGAAGACACAGACCTTACAGTAGGTATAAGCAAAAGATCCCTGTGACAGCAGGCAACCTTAGGTGGCCATGGTTAGAGAAGGGATCCAGCAATGTCAGTATCAAATGCAGCTTCTCACCCTGAAGAAACCCTTCATTCCTGCTGCTACCACAAGGGAAGAGACTGAGTTGGAGAACATGGCAGCTACAGTGGGGAAGGAATGGTCCCATAAGCCACTGTAGTCAACACTTTAACCCTGACAGCATCTGGAGGAGCAAGCTGTCTCAGAGAGAAGACCTGATATATTCCTCACTGTTTTAAGATGATTGTCTCTTCTTTCTATCCCTGTACTCATTTTGTAATCAATCTTTCAGCAGACGAAATGAAGCTTTGTTCTGATTACAAGAGCACCTTTAAGAAAAAAACAAAACAGAAAAACCAACACATTCCTGTGCATAATTTACAGTGACTAGACTAAGAAAACTTTTGATTTACCATTCGCTTTTAATTCTTTTCAGAGTGAGATTATGAGTAAATAGGTCATCTTCCCGTCTCCCCAGTCGACTTAGATTCTCTGAATCCACCCACACATGACTGAAGGCACTGCTCACAAAAGCCATGCTGTCTGAGGAAGGCAAGTGGCTTCTCTTCAAAGCATACTGCAAGACAGATACATTAATATCTCCAGCAAATACCTATGCAGAATCTCTCCCCATCATGTTCATTTTTGTATCTTGCTAGGTCTGAATCACAACTACATTCAAACTTTCCACATCACTTTCTGCAAGAGCAAGGTTATTAAACAGCTGCTTATTTTGACTCTTCACAATGACCACAATTAAGTAATGGAATTATAGTTCAACTGTCGCTGCATACCAATTTTTTAGAAGCTTTGGAATAAATTTGTGTGCAAATGAAAATTATTGTTACAGTTGTTACTGGTCAAAAAGAACAAGTTCAGAGTGTTTTTTAATAGGATGCAAATGTTGTGAACTGTTTCCGATAAATTACTTCAGTCCTGAAAAATAAAGAGTTTCAAAAGGTGGACCGGAAGATGCAATTAGCAAAACAGCAAATGTTATGAGGTGGACAGGACTCTCAGTGTGGGAAAGATACCAAGACTGCGAAGAATTATCAAAAGTGCATGCCTGGAGTCTGGAGTAGTTTTTAATTAGCATCAAGATTCTCTGAAACAAACAGTATTCCAAGATACCATTACACCATCTATAGAGGTGGAATGGGAGTCTAACTGCTTCTTCACAAACATTTAACTTTAATTTGTAATTCAAAGTGTCTCATTTTAGCTTATGATACACTTCTCTATTACTAGTCATCTGGAGAAGTATGGTCTCAAAATTGACACCAGAGCTTATTAGTAACACTCTTTGTATTTCAAAACTGGCTACGTTCAAAAGTCATCACATAGTTTAGTGACATCTCCAAGCAATCAGATCACTAAGGACTGGCCCATTAGTGTACTATCCTGATGTATCCCTGATAAACATTACTGTACCTGGTCCCTTTCTAAATGAACAAGGCTGGACAACAAGCAAGGGAGATGAATCAGATCCAAACTTGGACTACTTCTATCTGAATTGCCTTCAGGAAGCAGACAGAAAATACAGGCCCTGGTTCATCCAGCACATCCAGTTCCTCCAGTACATCAATTTCCAAGGTCTGACAGACCATCTTGGAGATAGCTTTTATTTGGGTATACTCTTTAAAGATCAGTTTAGTTTTCTACATTTTTTGTCTACCTTAAACATTCCAATAATAGAATACAAATAGGAGAACTTGGGAATGGCTCACAAGAGATTTTAAAACTGCCTGCAGTTTTTACAGGTTCATAGAACCAGTCAGGTTGGAAGAAACCTCAGGCGGCCTTGGGTACCACCTCCTGCTCAAAGTAGGGTCACACATGAGGTCAGATCAAGTTTCTCAGGGTTTTTTATCCAGCCAAGTCTTGAAATCACCCCACAATGGACCTTGCCCAGAATTTCTGTTCCCATGCCTTAGCTGATCCCAAGGTGAAAATGTTTCTCCCTATATCTAGCATTCTGAATCCTCTCTTTTCAGCTGCCTTTCATTCTTCTTCCATGTACCTCAGTGGGATCCAGGCTCTGTCTTTTTGCTAACCTCCTGGCAGGTGTTTGGAGGCCAATGCCAGCTTTCCTTCTTCCCCATGCTTGACATGCCCCATTTCCCCAGCTCCCCCTCACATGGCAAACATACCAGCTCCACAATCATCTTGGAGACCCCACTGAACTTGCTTCAGTTCATCATGTTTCTTCTATTAGCAGACCAAAACTGGTCAAAAAAATTCAAGAAGTATGCTAGAAAGGCCAAATAAAGAGGAATTATTGCTTCATTTGATCTAACTGAAGTCCTCTGAATGTATAGCAGCATGGTTTTAGCCTTCCTTACCGCCAGGGCATACTGCTGACTCACAAGCAGCTTCCTATGCACCAAAAGTTTGCTCATTCCCATGGTGCTTAAACCTCTTCTATCACTGTCGATTCTAATAATTTCTTCCAAGAGTAATGCCAGAGTTTGGTGCTGCTGAAAGCAGTGTCAGGAATGTCATTCACTGTAGCAGAACAAGTGATTTTCCTACATAGGACCAGAAACAGATTGAATACAGTAAGCCAACTTATCTTTACTACAGTCACTCAAATCTTGTACTTAAACAGCTAAGGCATCCTCATTCCAAGGCAGGTAAAAAAATACATGTAAATACTAGATGAATTCGGTCCATATTTGTGATGGAGCAGATGTGAATAAAGTGCATGCTAATAGAAATAAAATAATGTCTACATCCAACTGTAAAAAAAATTAACTGCACTAAGTGGGAACGAAAGATAAATAATTATACCTCAGGCAATTTTTTATCTTTGCTATTGATGTTCTGTTTCTGCTGATAATTACTCCTAAGACCTTATAGGAAATAATAGTTGAATATTTCTACTCTTTCTTTCTCAACATGTCACAGCTTACCAGGCTTATGACTCTGCTAAAACAAGGACATATTGGTCTGGTTGATTTTTTTTGGTTGGTTGGTTGGTTTGGGGCTTTTTATTTGTTTTTTGTTTGTTTTTTGGGTTTTTTTGTGAGTGCTAAATATGCTGAAGAGGCACTGAGGAAGGAAGGATAATCAAACTGCTTAACTTACCATCACTGAATCAGAGGCCTGGGCATCTCTGATACACTGTTTTGAGTCATCTTTAGTAGGAATGTAATTTTAAGAATTTGTATCTTCATGTTGGTCTCAAGCAAGCCAATTTAGCATTAGATATTTAATATTTGTTTTAGGATTTCATGTTTGGACCATCCCATCAATATCTGTCTCTTAGTAGTAAAGAATACTTTGTAGGACTTGAGGGCTCAACATTGATTTTATTGTATTGTAAGGCACAGATTCTTACTTAGATCTAGGACACATAAAAGCTGAGTGATCTTCATAAAGCCAGTGCTGTATATCCCATTGCTGTCAGGTTAAAGCTAAGCTAAGCCCAAAGGGGGCTGATGGTATCAAAGTGGGCTTTCATCTGAAAGTTTCTTGTTTAAAGTGGCAGCAAATAGACAACTTATGTGTTTGTTCTTACACTGAACTTGAAATAACTCCTTTATCACATATGTTTCTTCAGGGGCTTCCATATTCTCCCCAGGCCTCTATGTGTTCCCTTAAAAGCCTGCCCATTCATGGGTTACCTCCAGTCTCAGAATTAGATGAACTTCTAGAAGAGGGTCACCATTATTCTGGTCTCATTCTTTTAGTTAAGCCAAATGAATTAAAAATATTTTAACCTTCAGTGCCCATGGCATTTATTGAGTGAATCTGCACCTTACTGTTCTGTATGTCAGAATTCCCTCATTTCAGAGACCTTCCTGAATTTTGTTATTTTCCTATTTATTTCTTTTTATGGGTTCCTGGAGAATCAGTTGCTAATGGCATGTAGACAGAGACACGAATTTGTGTTGTTTTTTTCTGTTTAATGTTTCTAATAAAGTGCATTGTGAATCATCATAATCTCAGGCCAAATTGCACCTGAGTGGAAATAAATGATCAGGATGAAACCTTCTGCCTCTTTGTGTGATTAGATCCATGCATGATGCAGCTCTATTTAGAGTGAAAAGATAAGACTCAGTTATGATGAGCATAAATGAAGATTCTTTATTCAGGACATCAAAAAGAGTAAAATCCCTTGATTCTTCTTCAGTCACATTGAACAAAGTGTCCTCTCTGCTGCTATCTGCCCAAGAACTTTTTATCCCTGTGCATGCTCTACATAGATCCAGAACAGATCTTTGTCAAGAGTAAGGGAGGCATAATTTTGATGACTTGTCCCACCCCTGATAAACACCTTTAAATTCTCAGTAGGATTGAAAACTCAGTTAATTTTCATTAATAACCACTTATGTCTCAATTATTTTCAAAAGCTCACATAGCAGTCCCTATCACTTCTTTAGATATTACAGAGCTCTTCTGGCATTAATTTTACTGGCAATATATGCTTGAAATCACTACTTTGAATGACACTATTCCTTTCTAAGTGTTTATCATTTTTAAGCTGTCTTATTTATATTTGCTCAATTCAAAACTAATAAAAATATTTATTTTACATTCATAGCATAAGCTCTGCTTAAAGGTATGGATGTATCATTTATTGTTCAGAGTTCTAGCAAAACCTATAAACAACCCACAAAGCAAACACTACCTCTAATCACTACCTTTCTTCAATCTTTGTGACATTCAGATGTGAAATTCTATCTTGAATTGCATTATATTACTGTTTATTTGACTAAAGTGCCAGAGGGAAGTTGAATCAGATCTCAAGTGGTACATGGAGAGCAAATCTAACGTAACCTAGAGTTATTCCACTTAAATATATGCCAGTGAGATCATAGTCTACTTGCACTAGATCTAGCAGCCCTACTTGTCCTAGCTATTGCTGTGGTTTGCCAAGGTCCTGGCTGTAAGATAACCAAGCTGAGTTAAACATTCTGGATGGATGGAACTTAAACAAACATAAGTCAACAGCAGTAATTTTCCAAATGCTAACAAGAACCATTACTTCGTCGAGAAAGGCATTCAATGCTGCTTAGCTAAAAATGTCATTAAATACACATCATGAGCCTGCCTGTATTACTAGAGGTGGACTGACAGAATCATCAATTATCCATGATAGTCAATAGCATTGTAAAAAACCAGAGTCCTCTTCTGAGAGACTGACTGTTCTTTTGAGAATATCAGATGAACAGTTACTGCATTTTGAGACAAAATCCTTTCAGTGAATACAAAATAAAAAACCCTATAATGATATCTATATCTAAGCAACGTAAGTCCATGTCTATAGGCACAAGCCATCAATTATGTATAATGAAAACGGTACAAAGTGCCTAGCCTTGAGAGGAAAGAAGAGTAATTTATGAATGCCTTAAAGTATCAGGGTGTAATGAGTCCTAGAACTCTCACAATCAAATATACAGGACCCACGCAATCAGAGACTGATTTTTTTTTAAATATTTTTTGTTTTTTAGAAAAACAGAAACAACTTATGTAATCAGTTATCTATATAACAATGTTGTTCACTTTAAAGTGAACCTAACTGCTAGTCAGGATTACTGTTTAAAGAAGGATAAGCACTCAGCAGCCTTTAAAAGCTTATATCCAGAAGTTAGAGAAGATAACTAGTATGTTAAGGAACATCACGTTCACAAGATCCACAACTTTATCACTCTCAAGAGTCCTGGCAATTCAGCTGTGCAGCATGCCACAACAACACTCACAATCAAAGCAAGAAGAAAAGACTTCTTAATGTTCTTCATGTTCAGGCATAACTTCAATAAGCGCATGTTATAGCACTTCATGGTGAAAAAGGAAAGAAATACCAAAATGTTCAAAATGCATTACTATGCCAAACACAAAGCTGTCACCATGCAACATGACACAAAGTGCCTCATCTGTAATTTTCCCTCTGTATTTGCTCAAAAATAAGAATTGGATAGTAACAAGTAGTTATCTAGGGTATTAATGTCTGGCAATACTTGTCAGAGCAAAGCCCTGACAGACTTGTTCAATACTGCTGAGAGTTTACTGGTAGACTTTGGCACCTCTGAACCAGAAGAAGTAATGCAGATGATGGGGTAACTTCAGCCATCTTATTGGAAATGCTACCAGAGAAGTTGCCATCCCCTGTAACTTGCTCTACAGACAGCAAATATTTTTTGCTTTCTGTGAAGTAGTTTCTAGGTAGTTCACTGGGGAGAAAAGGTAATGTCTGTTACCTAAGATTAAAAGTCTACTTGATGTCACTTTGCTTTTATCAATATTTACCAGTTGAAGAAAAAAAGAAAGTATCTTATTTTTCCCTGTTGCTTTCAAGCAAGTAATGGAAGATCTATTTTATCTCTCATCTGTTGGCTTGTTTTTTTCATGCAATGTGAAGCAGACCCCTTTTTAATATCTTATAGGTTGCTTCTGACTTCCCTAACCTTCCTATCCAGCAATGAGAGAAACGTTGCCATTAAATATTTCTAGGTCAAACTCAAATTGAAGCTTCCTGTTTGACATCTGAGAACAACTTGTCCTTCAGTGTCACTAGGTAAACACAATACTGCATTTCAAAGAAAAGATAGCAGGAGAGAAAGCAAAAGAGATAGTAAAGAAAAAAATAATCAATCAAAACTATGACAATATTTTCCAAAACAAAAACAGAACCTCCCAACTTCTCTACAGCACTTACTCAAGTCATTTTTCAGAGACAGTTGCAAAAGGAGTTTGTCATCTTTGTAAGTCTTGATTCATCAAAACTAGGAACCCAACAGTAACTTTTTTCCACTTCAGTACAGGCCTTATTAAGAAACACTACTAGTGCAGTCATCCGAAAGTAGAACCAACATGCTACCATAAGAACCAAATATGGTTCACAGGATCTCTGAGTTTAACACAATTTTAATTTCTTTTCATTCTGCTTACAAAAGCATCCCTGTTCTTCTGAGCAAACTTGGAGATGCCTAGGAAACATGACAGAGACAGCACCATGCTGAAAGGTACAGAAACACCCTTCATCTCACTAGTCACGGTTCTCACATTTAAACTGTGCCTACAAACAAGGTGTACACTCACTAAACCTACTGCAATCTTGGAAAGAACCCACTATTGATGTTACAAAATCATAAATGGCAATCTCTAAAATGTCTGTAAAAATTACTCATCTACCTACTTCTGCAGTGAAAGCCACCTGCTTGCATATGTAGGTAATTTTGTATAAAAAAGCCTCATGATTAGACAAGGGACATCCTTATACCAGAGGCAGTGGGGGAAATAATGCATTTGCTTTTCTTCAAGCATCAATCTGAACATTTGTTGTGTGTTATATGAAATGAAATGAAATACTGACTCAGACTGAACACTGTGTCCAGCTCAGAACGGTGTCTCTGGCTGGTGCTAGATGCTTCAACAGAGTGTGTCATATTGTAGCAGAGAGCTACAAGAAAGAGAAGGCACTCCCAATGGCATAAAAATCTGAACAAATACATCCCTACATTCAGAGATATACTGTGAGGAGCCTCAAAACAAGACAAATAACTATTAGCCAGCTAATGCAGGAAATTACTTTGCTAAGAAATTTTCTAGAACTGAGAATAACCAAAGGAAACCAGTTAGATGAAGTATCTGGTTGAAAACTACTTCACCCTAAGGAAGCCTGTGGGGAAAGTCTATGTCAAAAAGCCCACTGTTGTGTCTTAGGACCATGGTCACAGCTCTGTAACTTCAGAATATGGCAGACATGACTTCTAGTCCTGCTTCATCAGCCTTTCCTCTCTACAGCCCAAAGATTTGTTCCTGGGTCATGCTAGGGACCCATCACTTACTCTGGATTCCTAAGTCCACCCCTCAGGCTCTGCGGAATTCCTCTTCCCCTCAAAATCTTTCAACATACTCAGCTCAGCCAGCTGAACAACTTTACCCACCATCAGCTTCCTTTAGAGGAACGAGACTTCCCCATCTGCCCACATATCAAAAGGGTAAATCCTGACTAACCTGAAATCTGACACTCCAAACGCTCTTTAAATAGGGAGAAACTCAAAGTGACAGCAGGAGACAACAGGATAATGACAGAAATAGGATAGACCTTGCAAAATGTAAGCAGAGTGGACAATTGACAAACCCTTTTGGTAGTTCCTGGTTTGAATATTGAAATAAAAAGTTATTTTCAGATGAAAATTATCTAAGTTAATATCTCAGGAAGGAACAGTCTTAGACAGTTTAAAGCTGTCTACGGTAATTAGATTTCAACATATTGGTGTGTTTCTCAATTCTTCTATAAAAACGAAATACCTCCAATAGTGGCTCAAAACCCTGTTGCCTTTTTATCTTCTCTGCTGACAAATTACTTAAAGTATAGTTAACAAGGAGTGCCAAAATTACAGAGCCTATGGGGTAGAAGTGATTTATTCCCTCTTTTATCAGAACAGCTGGCAAGCCTGACGTGTACCGTTTATCAGACAGCTGGCCCAAAGGCACAGAGGCCGCACGCTACCTGTCAAGCTGGAGTCTTTAATTGGGGAGCAAACATCAAACTTTGGTCTTGCATAAATGAAGGCAGCTGATCTATTGACATGACAGAGTCATCGCCTTCACATTGCTCAACATTCCCTCAGCAACTGACTTTTCTGATGGAATTTGCATCAGCTTCACAAGCCTCTGTTCCCTTATTCTTCCGGTACCATGGCCCTTGCCTCCTGTGTGCAGGAAAGAAGGAAATGGCCCAGAGAGAGAGGGTTAGGAGACAGTTGTTTCAAACACAACAAATCAAGGGAGCTATTTTGTGGGTGGAGATCAAGACTAACTCCTCTTATGAAAGTACATTCAGAGAAACAGTGATTGTTTAATGTTAATCTGAACTATGAGTTTGAAATCAGAGGTGCTGAGATCAGGTTATGGTTTGTGAATCCATATTGTATTTGTCAATGTGGACTGTTTGCTTAACCAGACCATAATATCAGTTTGTTCAAAAGGCACACATTCTTTTTAGAAGACCTTGAAATTTATGATTCCGCAAGAGGGATTCAGCCAAAACTATATGAAATATTATCCTCCCCACCTCCACACACCCCGGTTCATTGCTAGCAAGGACAAAATCCCAGAGAATCTATGCCTGCAAAACAAGTAGATACAATAAGTACAGCCAAACCCTTTTATTTCTACTTGGGAGCAGTGCTAATGGAAGGCACATTCAGAAATAGTGTAAAACAGCTCCATGTTCATTAATGCAAGATCACTAACTTAATTATAAATGTCATCTTCTTGTCCAGCCTGAAACTTGAGAAGCAGTTTTTAAACATCACAAGCCAATCTTCTGCTGTTAATTAATCACTAATTAGAGGGATACAGGCTAGAACTACTTTGTTCACTGCAACGGAGGTTGCCATTTGATGCCTTTCACACATGCTTTTAAATGAAACAAACCACATGAAATAAGTAACATGAAGTCAGACCCTGCCCCAGTAAGCTTAGTGTTTTTATTTTTTCTTGTAAAATTTCTCCTCACTTATAATATTTTCTTGTTTTGGATACTTTTAGATAATGGTTTAAGCCCCATAAAAAGCAACAGTCCAATTACAGTGTTTATTTAGACAGAAGAACTAAGAGGCAAGTTGAGAGAACTAAATTAAGTGTCAAAACCAGGTCAAATTCAACCCATCTTTCTACTTATTATGCAATCTTCTGTACTATGTTTAATTCAAACTGTTAAAAGGTAACAGAGCTATGAAGCATTTCAGGAACATACAAATCATTAGAGTTTTATGTTGGCTTGTATAACACTTATCATTTAATACCTGCATGCTCCCATCTTTTCTTTCTTTGCTTTGAAAATATCTGCTTGAATCAGGAATAAGCCAGGGGTGCAAAAATGCTGGCAAAATAAAGGCTTCCAAAGCCATTTGCTGTGTTGCAATTTTACAAGTTTTCTGCAAACAAGAGAATTAATATTTTGCTTTCCTTACTTTACTGTGACAAACAAAAGCAGTCTGTCTGTGTGCACAACAGGTTTTGTTAAGCATACAATAATAAAAAAAAAAGTAGCTCTCAAACTGTTTTGCCAGTAGATCAATGAAGTAGCTTGACGGTCTGTCAAATCTAATTTTTTTTCCACAGAAACATGACTTCCTGGCTCAATACACATTACTTATTAACAAGCACAAAAAAGAACAAATGTGACCTCCTGTCCCTCTTCCAGAACTCTTCTCCCACGCTTGGCATACCAGCCTGGCAGTTTGCACAAAGAAGTTCTTAGTGCCTTTAAGAGTCTTGGTCCTGAGAATACTACCTCTGAGCTGTATCACCACTTTTAATGAATGAGGTCTGAGGTAAAGAAATCATGACAGGTTACAATCAGCTGAAAATTAAAACCACAGTTGTGCTTTTAGAAAGAAACATCACAGAATATCATCCAATAAAGCACTGCTAACACAAGGCTGCTGCCAAAAAGTGACCCATTCAGTTCTGTCTCTGCCCTAAGTTGTTCTTGTAGACCAAACAATGAAGAGATATCACACACGTAATGCATCCATCCTCAATTTAACTAAAGGTCTCTCGAATCCAGAGAATAAAAATGTGATTCTTGCCCTGCTCATTATTTCTAGATAGCACAGTGTATATTTGTGTGTCTTGCACAGGGTTTTCTACTTGGCCTAGCTGCCAACCTCTAACTCCTTTCAAGTGCTCTCCTTTATGCTGCAAAGGCATCCTGGCAGCCTTTCCCGTCCACTAACCAGGAATGTTAAGAACAGAACCTGACCATGACTAATTCTCTTCATCCTAACATACAGAAAAGTTGATAGACACCCAGACACTGAATTTCTTGCATAGTTTTCACCCGGTTCAGCCCACAGCTGGACATGCAGTTGCATTTCTCAAGAGTGCTGCTAGCATGCCAGCTCCAAAAGTTATCCCCACCAGCAGTGAGCAGTTCAGGTAGGTACACATCAGTGACAGGATGAACTATATTCAGCAATAACCCAGAAGAAAAGAAACTGTTTTCAAATGCTCACCAACTCTGAGGGTGAGACTGAATCCAGAGCTGAAAGCTAACAGGCATGAAGGCAGCTCTGTGTGCTAACACATGCAAACCTCCCCTTCGACATCAAGAGGGATTCCTGTATACACCAAAGATCTTGGGGAAACTTTTTCAGTTTTAGAGGATCTTCATCCAGAACTGTGAGGCTTCTCTGCTCTTCCAAATACAAATAATAGATAGCAGCAATCTATCCCAAAACATGTTATTCTTGACAGGCTGCAACAGAAATGTTTTCATCTAACTGTTTTAACAGAGCTCAGATATTTTTTAGGGGTTATTAACTACCTTTCAACCTCCAGCACCTACACAGTAGGGAGTTAATTCTACCTGTAATGTAGGGTTGAAACCCAAGTTACTCATGCCAAAAAGACTGCAAGGCTTACAAAGGCTGTCTGCTGTTCAATAAAGTCTTCATTAGGTGAGAACAACTTTTCAATGGCTTGGATGAAAGAAGGTACAATAAATTTTTCAGTCCAAGAAACTCTGTTTAGTCTGTAATTTAATTCAGTATTTGAATGGGCAGGTTACCAAAAGCTCTCAATTTTTTTTTAATTTTTATTTTTCTTCCTTTTTTTTTTTTTTTTTTTTCCCTATTTGTCCCACTACCACCTGTGTTGCTTTTGGTGTATTTCTGTTCTATTAGCCTAAAAATTTTCTTGCCGAGAACACATTAATTCAGTCATTGCATTAATATCTGTCATACCAAAACACCTGCTTTTCACATGGAATCACACTTAAAAATAGGGAATGTAAACAGGCGGTTTCTGTACACACCAGTTTGGCATAGGGTAGGCTTGCCTTTGAGTTCATAGGATGCTCATTAGCTTCCTTACACTCTGGAAACTAGAAAATTTACTTAAGTATATCTTAACTAACAAGGAAAATAGGATGGGTTCTCCTGTTTTCTGACTATACTTTGGTCAGCAAAAGTATGTATACATGTATGTATATGTATACTGATGTATGTATAAAACCAACTTGACACTAATTTACAACTGATAGCTTGTCTGCAATAAGAAGAAAATGACCAATACAAGCAGCATAACAATAAAAGAAAAAAAAATAATAGAAGTATAATGTTACAGGGATTACAACCAATAAGAATAGATTTCTCAAGGTGACTGCTGTGTGCATTTTCCTAATGTTCACTACAAATTGATGGGTTTTGGTAGTTTTTTAGTCAGTGAAGGCACAAACTCAGCATGGCTGACTATTTTTGTGACAGTCACTGTAACTCAATAGTTTAGAAATACACTCCTCTGGCAAGTTTGTCTGAGGTTGGTTTGAAAGTTATTAAGAGAACTCCAGAGAATGATAATGAGAGGCTTCTTTCCTTAAGATATTAGGTTTAGATATTTTTTTAAAAAGAAAGAATAGAAAAAAATTAGGCACATATTTAGATTAAATAGATTAAAACACTACAGAGGATATGTCTTGGTCTTTGATTTTGAATACTAATTGTATGTTCTCTCTACATTGACAAGGAATGGCCCTACTTTGTGTGCCTTGATTCTCCCTTAATGTACATATTCCACACACAGAGGATAATGGGATGATAAATTCCCCTTAAGGGTCAAAGACAGTACAGGTATAAAACCATACACATTGATCAGACAGTGAAAAGCATCAACATTGCTGTAAATCAGAATAAGTGAAATATATACCCACATTGCTCATGTTTTAGAAGCCACATGTCCTTCATTTCTAAAGGGATTCAAATTTGCCCAAAATTTAAGGATGCTCTTGCCTTTGAACTTAGTAATCCTGCACAACATTGTTCGCTGCTTCCTATTCCCAACAGTCGTTTCACCACCTAATTGGCAGTATTGAAATTGCTTCTTTCCTTTTTGGACAGAGATCCTCAGGGAATATTATACTAGATAAAAGTATTATCTAAGTATTATATAGTAGGGCAGGGCTTGGGGAGGGAGAGGTATGTGAAATATATTTTTGCTTATGTTCCATTCCTTTTAATATCCATCCTTTAATAGTGAGAAAACATATTTTAATCCAGAATTATTGGTTTTCCTGCTGTTCCTCAAAGGAGAAAGAAAATCCTTGATTTTTAAGTGCTTAGTAAGAAAAAAATTATATATTTTAGGTGGTTTTGTTACTGTTCATACAATGCTTCCATTACTGAGAAAACAGGCACCATCTATTTTTACACCACATGCAACTGCAATGCCAAATCAATGCGAGAGTGAATAAAGACAGTATAGATCATGGAATTCTTTAAAAAAGCCTCCGACTATTGCATATTATGATGCATTATGATGGCTCACAAATCAGTGCCCAGAGTCAAAAAATAAATATTTTTATGAATTTGCATTAATTTCAGGGAAGATACTATTACCACTAAAAGATGACACTGTATCAGCTGAACCAGAACTTTTATGTCATAAGAGCCCAGAGAAAGTAAGTAATAGGTGATTCTAAAATATGTCTTTGAATAACTGCCAAACCAGGTAAAGTTACTTAGTGTGTATCTATGGAGAAAGGAAAAAAATCTCTCCAAATTGGTTGATACACATAATGAATGTTTTATCACTAATAATTCAGACCAAAAGCACACCCTGAGAAACAACTCAGCTCAGAAAAACTGTACGCATTTACGTTTTGACGTCATCCATTTGGTTGCTTTTTATTCCTTTCTCTCGCTATTTTGTTTCAGTGTCAGATCACAGACCATTTATTGCTTCAAACACAGGGTGTTCACTTGCATTTTTGCACCTGAGACAAGCAGCATATCCTCTAGAAGTACAGTACTTCCTTATCCATCAAAGAAGGGTTTTTCTGAGAGCTTGATGCACTAACACTGATTACAGCCCCACGTCTTCCAAGTCATTAAAAAGTCATTTTGCAAAAGCCACAGAAGGAAAAAAATGGAAAGAAAAGTCGACCCCCATGTCATTAAAAGTTACTTTGACAAGCGTTATTTTGAGAAATTAGAACTGAAGGCTTCATAAACAGCATTACCCAAGAGCTGAAGTAGGTTTATGCAAGTGTCCTGCAGCCGTGGTGCCACAATTCTCCAGGCTGGATCTGCAGGCTGTTGGCTTACTCAGGGACAGGAGCACATCCCAAAGCAGGCACAGAGACACAGCACCAAGGCACACTGTACACTGTGGATGTGTTTATGCTGGCTGCAGAAGAACAGATGATAGGCAATGAGGCATGAAGCCTGCTGGAACAAAGCTCCTGTCAATGTTTTGTGAGCCTATCTAACTGAGTTTAGAGAACCTGTCATGCGGGTGCAGTGGGCTTGATCTGGCCAAAGTCTGGATGCTAGGTTTTTTACACCACGGTTTCATGGAGCATTTCTGGAACAGCTTCCTTTCAACTCAAACTTTTTACACCATTACTGCGAACAATTATTTGCTTCACTTGCTTTACCTAGCCCAAAAGCTCAGGTTTCCAATAACTGTGATCTATCATAACAGTAAACCCAAAGACCCTATCTCAGTTGTCCTGTAGCCTAATGTAACTCCAGGGAACTACTACCTCGATGCATCACATTAGTTTACCCCATGGCCAATTCTAGGACTACCCCTTAGGCAAGTATTCAGGACCTTCTGAGTTATATCTGTCAATTGACTAAGAATGTGTCTACAGTTGTGTAGGAGTTCAGATCAGGGGTGCAATTTTGAAGCAGATCTCCCCACCATCCCCACTTTGCACCTTGGTTCACATCATAGAGGAATCTCTGAGCTAATTAACTCGATTCCTCACCATCGTAGGGACAACAATACAACAAGACCTGATGGATAACTGTTGGATAGTAAACTGATGGATAACTGCTGTTCAATTGCTGTTCTTATTCTCCTGACCCACCATATTCCTGTTGGGATGAGTCTGCTAAAACCAAACAGCCTTATGCCATTTCTACATCCAACAACTGAACCACGGTCTACATAAAACTACAAAGCACTAATCTGACTGGAAGAAGCTTCAAATCTAAATTTGGGAGAGTGGCAAACTGTGAGGTAAGAAATTAATGCCAATCACAGTAATTTTCACCAAATCTATATTTTGAGTGTGTGCAAACTAAGTAAAATACATAATGCAGAAGGGCAAAAAAAGTTAAGAGTAAGACAATGTGTATAACCTACACATCCTACATAAGAGATAAACATGAATTTTCCAAGTTTACAGTAGGCTGTGAAAGTAGCTCTGAAAGTCAACTTAGGAAAAAGGGCTGGAAATATTCTGGAACCCTTTTTTTTGTCCTGTACATCTTCTTCCCTGAGGGATAGATCATAGGACCTGAAGTTTATTTGAGTGTAGGATACTAAATTTTGATTCTGATTACACTATTGCAAAACAGTATCACAGGTTATTGTTTGTTACTGTGTCAAATGGGCAAAGCTCTCTACAAGGCAAATATTTCCTTTTCACCAAAAATGGGTGTGCTTCACCTGAATGAAAGAAAATGTGTTTTTACACAAATATATAAGGCTTATTTCAGAGGTTGAGCCTTTAATTTAAGAAAGCTTACACCACAGGTCAGCCCAAATTATCACCCTTGCAATTATATGGAATAAATGAGGACTCCAGAAGAACAAAGGTCTGCTCCTAGCCATCTTTTATGCTGTGCCACACCTTAGGCAAACTAAAAGAAGCCCCATCAATGCTTCAATACACATGAAATTTTTTGCCAAAAACAAGTCAATGAACAGTAAGATCAAGTAAAATCATACTTGTTCTAATTTGAATTACATGTCTATCTAAAAGTCTGATTCCCCTTGAGCTTTAATTCTCCTAAAATGAGATAGGGCCTTGAAACAGAAGCTTCTTTGTGTTTAGAAAATTCATTGTCCTCTGTTTTATGGAAGATGGACTTAATTATAATTATAGTCTCTTTTGGTCTAAATCTATACTTCACTTCCTCACACAATTTTTATGATCAGAAATAGTACAATCAGTTACCCAGTTCCATTATTAATCATGTGCATACACAGATAAAAATATGATTTTTTTAAACATTAAGATTTTAATAATAAACATGTGCATTAGCTAATTCTCCTGATACTCTAGCAAAGGAAATAAGTATTAATATTCCTGCTTTAGCTGAAGGAAAATCAGGAGACTGCAGTGTGCAGTAAATGACTTTTGTCCAAGGCGATGTATCAAATTAACAGAAGAACTCAGCTCCTGGTTCTGTGCTCATTCCCCCACTCCATCTTGCCTCTAACTTGATTAGTTTCTTATGACCAACCATTAATAATTCTGCATTATCCAACCATCCCTAGGTAAAAGAGAAGTTTATTCTTAATAAATGACAGGGAAGCTAAACAATTTCAGAGTACCACAAAATGTATAATAATCAGATTAATTAAAGTAGATTCTGTTTGACTGTGGCCATAACTGGATATACCCAGCGAGTCAGTCTCTCATAGGCTCTAATTGCCAGACAAAATTACATTTCAAATATATCAGGAAGACAATCTTTGCCTGCATTTACACTAGTCATTCTTTTTCTTCTCTGTGAACTGTATAAAAGCCAAAATAATCCTTTCTACTCCTTGTAAGCTAAAACAACAACAACAATAATAATTATTATTATTATAATGATAAAGTAATCGATAGAAGCCTCGGTAAAGCAAGATAATAATTTTCAGTAAGATCTTCATAGCCATTAGGTTGTAAGGATGTACCTGAGCAACATACTGAAACTGGACTTCTCTATGACATTGTGATTTAAACCAACCAGTGAAGGAAATACAAATACAATGGGCTCTACCTCCCTTCCTGTAAGCAAGGAATTCCTTAGTGAATTAGGAATCAGAGAGCAATATATTTGGCAAATACCTTGCAAGAAGGGGGGTAATGCAAGTCTGTCCGTGTTCTCAAAGATGTCATGAATAACACAAAAAGCATGTAGAAATATAAATTTCAAGAGCACAGAATTCCAGAAAGTGGTGTTTTAGGCACAACCATAATTTCTGTTTCATTGCTGGTAGAGCCAATAGGTTTTCCCGCTCACTCTCAGATTGCAATCATTTAGTTGTTCCAACATCCTTCAGGAAACAGAGGGGAAAACTTGGAAGCTTTCTAAAGTTAAGAACTCTGTACAAACACCACGTTATACTGTGAAACTCAAGAGGTTTTACATCCTTTGGGGTTTTGAAAGTCTCATAATGAAATACCAGATTCTGTGATAGCATAGCAAACTCCACCACTTCTTAAATCTTCCTAGCTGTGTCCAGGGCCAAAGCCCTCTTCCTCTGGAAAACTTGTGGGTGAACTAAGCCTTCAGCAGCAGCTCTACAGTACCAGTTCACACCTCTACTTCTTGACACCTCCTGAAACCACATACTTCTTCCCCCACCTTTCTCTGAAGCAGAACAGGAAGCAGGAATAATTGAGTACAGATGTGACTAGACATAAAATTCTGTAGCAACCTCCAAAAATTATTTCTTTTTTAGGATCACACTTTCAGGAAAAATATTGGGTGAGAGTCATATTTGCACTTCTCTTGGTACCAGGACAGGGGATTCTCACTGCCGTGAATGATCTGTCCCATCCCTTATGAAGACAGCGACAATGATGGACTACTAGAACTGCCTGTAAATTAAATCCCAGCTGCACCCTCTCTTTGATAGTTCCCACTAGCCCCTTCCTTTCTTACTGGTGTTCTGAATGCTTGTACCTACAGAGACTTGAGGCAGAAGCTCCAGCCAGAAAATCACATTGGGCCTTAAGATTGTACTTTGCTTTGTCTTGAGCTTGGCCTCAACCCCACCAGCTGCTCCAGCCTCAGCACCTCACCTTTCAACAGCAGAGCTAGAGCTTTATCAGTCTCTTGGAGGCTGAAGTCACATTTGCACTGTGGATCAATAAGCTGAATTTTTCAATCTGATGGCGCTATTAGAATTGTACCTCCACATCATACCAATGCCAGATTTTCTTCTGAAAGGGTCCAAAAGCTATTGTACACCTTGCACATTAGATGTGTTGTCAGTAGCACATATCAGCAAGCTACCCACAAATCAACACCAGCTTGATTGAAGTGTTGAACTATTTGTTCTCAAAACACTGTGACACAAAGAATAAAAATTAGATCCACAGTTTAGAAGTTTGAGGGGAGGTGATCAACTCCCTGGATTCCGGTGGTTATTATGCAAATAACCTTTGATCCTAATTTTCTGTTCATTCTTGTCTTCTTCTGGTATGCAGATTAGCCCTTGGCTCCAAAAACTTCTGTCCAGAGTCTGCAGAGTTACAGACTTTAAAAAGATGTATTTTTGAATAAGCATAGAGAAAAAACTTCAATTATTTTATGGAAATATGGCTTCCCTGAGAATGACAATAAATCAAAATGAGCTCAGATCATTGAAGGGGAGACTGCATAAGTCATGTGAGTGTGTGGTGAGAAAAATTAAATGCCTTCGTGAGAAAAAGGAATTCCCATGGGTTTTTAAGCAAGTCTCTGAAAACGTGAACCTTTTCACCAGACATGTCAAGCCAGTAGACTGAGACTCCTATGGAGACAGTGACTTGGGAATAAAAAAAGCTTTCAGCTATTCACATAAAAATTATGCTGATTAAGGCCAAAAGCCTGATTATTATAACATGGCCAATAATTTTTCTAGCTATCACCACTGCTCATTAATCTACAAAATGTAGCATAATTCTGTATTATAAACATTAGACATCAAAAAACTTGGTATAATCTCTGAATAAATAAGGTTGTTCTTTGAAGACCATTATCATAACTGGAATGAATACAGACACAGTCCTCCTTCCACATGTAACTGCCTCAAATGTATAAGCACTAACAGGAACCAATAAGGATTTTGTTGAAAATGTTCAGTGTGGAAAAGACATCATACACTGTAGGCAACGCAGCTCCAGAATAATGATATCATACTCCACAAATAGACACATGTTGCTTCAGGTTAAGATAGTGGAAACAATCTAGAGCACAATTTAAAGTAAAACTAAATTACATCTGTGTGATTCATGCAGGAAGGAAAAGTATTATGTACATGACTGCAGGCTTTCAGTGAAGCAGAGCTCTTTGGATAATTGTTAAACCTGAGTTTTTAATCTACAACTGAGATGATTATTATTTTGAATTTTATTGGGAACCATGCACTGCAGCAACATCCTCTTTCAGTTTACAAATATCAGCAGTGTAACATAGGCGTGAAGAGCTAGGATGAAACATTACACTTCACTGGAAATTCAGCACATCTAATTAATCACCTAAAGGACTGATTAATTAAGTTTGGGAGGAGGAGGAGATTACTTCCATCGTATTAAATCCTTCCTGAAAAGGTACAGATATTCCAATAAGAGCAATCAGAAATAAACCAAATTATAGAAGGCCTCTACAATTTCTGATCTTGCACAAATCCTTTGTTAGATGCTACATACCACAACGAAATACTGGGAGTATATACCTAAAAGGCCTTAAATTTCCAGTTTCAATATATCAGAGGAATTTCATTAAATCACATTGTACTTACTGCTAGATAAAATCTTACTAGAGAGAATAATGTTATTCCATGTTCTTGAAAAAGCAGTAACAGCTTTCAGAATTTGTACTTTTGCTAACACCTCAAAAAATTCCTTTGATTTTAAGTACAATGAAATATTTGCAATAAATACAGATCATACTATCTAGCAGCCATAACAAACTTTGTAGTGGTTTCTTACATCTCTTAGGTTACTAACAGATTATGAAATTCATCTACAGAACCGACAGGAATCAATCCTCATTCTGGATATATTCTCTGCAAGCTGTGTCTGTATGTGGGACTACAAAATAAATGACATTTCCACACATTTATTTATTCTCTCATTAAAATAACAGGTAAAGCCTTACATGCAACTTTTAGCAGAATCATAATGGCCACCTGTTTTTTGTATTTGTTGTTGCTCCCCTTTTTAAGTCTGGTATCCCCAACAGACTTTTAGACATCCCTGCTTTTAAAAAGCAAGATTGTCAGGTTACATCCACAGAGTTTTCACCCTACTTTGATTACTGCAAAGTTCTGCCTTGACAGCACATTACATTTTCCCTGCTAGTGATCTGCACAACAGAAACAGAGATCTGCTGCTCTTCTTTATTCCTTACTCAGGGAAAACCTTTTTGATTGGTTTTCCAAGGAGCCCTACATCAGCTGGGAGAGCTGAATGCACTGGATGCACGCAATGGCAGAACAGGGAAAATTTTAGCTGCACGTTTATGTGTTATTTGACATCAGTAGAGTGTATTGCAGCATTCCCTAGCAGGCAGACTCCACTGTGCCTTCATCTTCATACCACACAACAGACAGAAAAAGGCATTTTATAACCTGCAGATAGGAGTCCTTGTAAACATAACTAAGGGGAACCATGTTGGATGGAAAAACATAGTCGGGATTAGATGTCCATGCTTATCCATATTGTATAAATGTACAGATCACTAAATGAGTAACTCATGTCACCATATATGCTGCAGAATTATCAGACACATAAATATGACTATCTGAAACATGACAACTAGAAAAATAAGTAGTGACAAAACTATTTAGGCATCTCTTTCCTGTAAAAACTTTGAAACTGTTCTTCTTCAAAATGCTGAAAACATTTGCATTTTTGGTACTATAGTTTTATAAGGACATTACGTATGGTATCCTCCAGTACTTCTGCTTTAGCTAACAGAATTAAATGCATCAAACCCAAATGGGCCAAAGGTCTGAAGAGGAAAAGGGCACCCCTCTAAACTACTGTCCTCACACATCAGTTATCAGACATGGCTTGGATGTTTTTCCTTCAAGGTAAGTTTCAGCTACCCATCAAAAATGTTTTCCAAATTAAAAATTCCATTAACAAACAACTTCCTTTCTCTCTGTCCTTCAACATCTTCCATGGGGAAGCAGTTGAATATATTTTCAGTAGAGAAATTTTTACAAAACTGGTCCTTCCTCCTTTGATTTGAATATTCTACTTGTTTTCTCCTCCTACTGCAGCTATTCCACTTGCCATAAGCCATTAAATAATCTTCCAGCCATAAAATGAAATCTCAGAGAAATCACTACCATATATCCTATGCTTTCTTCCTTTTTTCTCCCAAAAAATTTTTCGGCTCCCTAAAAGAGCAAATTAACAAAAATTCTGGGGCCACCTCCAACTTGAATATTGTAGAACAACTTTTTAAGTAAGTAAACACCTACAGGCCAAAAAACCATATACAGATACCTAAGGAAATATTTTTCCTTCTGCTGCATTATGTAGAAGAACCTAAACCCAAGTATATCAAATCTGATCAGATGAAACCAAAGATGTAAATTCACCCTCCTGCAACCTGAAAATGGTCAGTAAAAGGAAGACAGATAAGAGATGTCATGAGTATCTGAATAGTGTACTTACCTGACAAGAATACAAGCAAGCAAACCAGGCACTTTGGGTAGCTCTCCAGCAAACTCATCAGATCTCAGCAGCAGTAACAGAGCTCCATCGTCTGCTTTATCTCAACTATAGCATAATCTTTTGCTAACAACTGTCAGTCCAGACCTACACTCTGGTATAATGCTGACCCCTCTGTCCCAGCAATATTTTATCTATTTGCTGCTCCCCTTTCCAGGCAGGCCATACCCTGGGAGCACTGCTGAAGACAGAGGATGCCCAAATTCAATTATATTTTCCCACTATTTTGAGATTAACAGACTTGTAAAACTTCTTAGTGCAAGCATGCAAATTCAAGCTCATTGTTAAGAAACTTGCTTTTTTGCAGTAGCTCATGAATCTCATGGCTCTGTGCAAACCTCAGAATGTCAAACAATCCCAGTGAATTAGGAAACTGGGTTTTTTTCAGGCTCTGTCACATGCATTCTCTCTTTTTCATCAATACTAGTCATACTATAGTTATACTACTAATGAAATAAAATATAATGCCTTTATAGATACAAATTCTATCCAAGAGCTCCTAAAATAGAATTTAACTTCAGTCACCCTGCTATGAGTCTTGGAAAATATCATAATAATTACTTGTTTTGTAGAATTAGAATTTTTTTTAAAAAATCAGTCTCTAATATGAAAACTCCCTTAAAAAAACGCCAACAATTTTCTTGCAGGGTTGCCTCAGATATAATATCCCTTCAATTAAAAATAAACAGGGAACGTAAGCCAGCAAGCAAATTTCAAGCAGCCACTGCTTCTACATCGAAAATGATCTTTTTGTATTGCTGTTTCCCAGTTTAAGAAGTGAAAAGGCATCCTCCTCTAGAGACTGTTCTGCACCCAAGTAAAAGATGCAATTGAAAATCAGTCTTATAAAACGTTATTGTTTCTCACAGACAGGTAGAATAAGCACTCACAGTCCTCTGCAACCTGAATGTGAATGAGTTCCTACTGTATCCCATACGATTTTGTCCTGTTCATCAAAACTATTCTTCCCTATATGTTCAAAAGGTAAAACAAGTGATGATGGTGAGGTTAATAATAAGGAAATTCAGGACCTAGACTGGCAGGCTGGTAAAAAATATTGCCTGGTCAATGACAAATGACTCCTATTTGAAAATACACTGTCTGAGTTTCCTGTTTAGAAACTCCAGTATTCTTCTGGAGTTTCTGATTTTAAGAAATTATTTAGGAAACTTACATAGATGTTATACTTTAAGCAAAGCCAGTTTCCTTCACCCACTGTATCAAGCACTTAACCAGTGTAAAAAACTTAACCCCTAAAAAAAACTCGCACTGAAATGCACTTTTATTTAAAAGACTTGCATGTGCATTAGAAGGAAAAAAAACCAGAGTGATGCAATGACCACCATTCACTACTCTGCATTTGACTGCCTCTATCAGCAATTGTTGCCTAGGGACAGAGTGAATGTACAAGAGAATGGCAGCAATATTTTCCCAACAGCAAAGAGATTTCCCCAAGCTGAAGTTTGTGTCTCTGTGTTTTCTCTGCTAGCACTTCAGGTCACTTTTCCAAAGAATTCATAAAATGCAGCACAGCTGTGTTGTGGAGAAGGATTTGTAAGTTTTAATTTTTTTTTGAAAGCTGTCAGGTGGAAAAATTGTGTTTGATACTCTGATCCCTTGGCACAATGAGACAAAGAATCAATGGTCTGTACTGTTCTTTCCACATTGTTCAAGTTTAAATGAAACTCTGGAAAAATCCTAAGATATGCTTATCATAAAGGTGAAATATGTCAGTGAAATTCATCTTCTTACAAAGGGATTCTGTCCCATCATCTTGATTGCTGACCTTTTTATTATTTTCCAATTTTCTCTTTCACTTGTGAGAAAGAAGTCCAGAACAGCATGAAAAGTTCAACACACCATGGATTTATGCAAGTATATATGAAACACCACAATGATATTTTCTGGTTTACTAGTGCCCAATTTTGACTGTTGCTGAGTTTGAGGAGATGCTTTCAAGAAGCTATATACATCATTGCTCCAAGACCTACTGTCTTAATGCTAATAGTTAATTCCAGGACCACCAGTACAATATTCATATTATAGGCTGTTTCCAAATATGAATTACTTCTATGATCTGAAGTTTCAGATGCTATTTTACCAAAAAGTTATTTAAAGTTTTCCTGGAAGTTTTTAGCAACAAGTGTTAGTTCTCATTGCCCTTAATCATTTGGTTTCATTAGCCAAGTTGGCCATTTCTGTGTTATTCACATTTAAAGTACTCATTTTTATAATTTGCTGAACCTAGTGAAAAAAGAATTAAAGCTTAAAGACAACAAAGAACTAAACATTATGATAGTAAAGATAAGGGAGAATGATCTGTTTTCAACATGGAGAGCATCTGATTTGTCTTAATCATACTGTAGAGTAAGAAAATCTTTCACATTTTTGTTAGGATGTCAGTGCTTTAGTAACTAAAAAAACCCTGATAAACATTTTCAAATATTTCTTTAAAAAATAAAGAAGTATTTAATCTTGCATAAGTAAATATGGAGAAGGTAGGTAAAAATAATATTATTTGTAATACTCATTGAGCTAAATGAAATCAACAGAATATTTTACAACACTTTCACAGTCTGATCAAGTATGCAGACTTTAAAAAGGGATGAGCAAAATATGTGCTTTCTGTATTATCAAGGATATTAAAGAATTGGCTCATTAGTGCTCTTTTCCTAAAAGATACCTGGAAACATAGCATTTATCTTGCTTCTGTCATGATGGGGTTGCACACCTGAGAGATTGTGGCTGCCAGTATTTTAGTATTAACCAGACCTTTGTCTATGGATAAGTAGTAAATAACTGTGCATGACTATTTTAAAGAACCAGCTACGCACAAAAAAATAAGCAGCAAAATTTAACGGTTTAATCTAAATTCAGGAGCTAAATTTAGAAGCAACATCACCCTCTCTCCCTTTTTCAGCGCATGTTTCCAAATGAAGTCCTAGATGGCATAATGAAAAAGTTAAACATGCAGTCCACTTACACAAATTACAAAATGCATTAAAATCAGCTGTAAGCATGAGCAGATTGTGTGGTCCCATGCAATCTGAATGCAGCTCTAGGACGACTACATAACTAAGCAGAAGAAGGAATTTATGCACACAATAAACGATCGCCAGCTTGCAGCAGGGCCCCCGTGGATTTGCCATTTGATCTTCCATGAATAAATCTAGATAAAGCCACAAATTAATCAGTCAAGCAAATGCCAAGAAGGATCAAGCACTACCTGGTATTCTTGGTAAACCCAGCAATGGCACTGCTGCTCAGATCACAGTGTGCAACTGCGCTGGGAAATGGGAAAACTCTCAAGAATGCTGTCTTACTACAATTAAGTTTAAAAGCCAGAAATCAGCACATTTTCACCAGGTAAAGATGCGTGGTAATGGTCCAAACCTGCAGACACATCTAAGCTCTTCACTGCTATTTAACACTCTCAATGTGAGATTGGTTTATGAATGCTTTTATTGGAAAGAGGGTCTCAGTGCTTCCAGCTTCCAATATCTACTGCTGGCCCATGACTGCTACACAGCTGGGCAATTTCATTCTACTTAGCACAGAGACCACAGCTAATTAAAAGCAATGTAATCTGTTTGGAAGGCAAAGAAAAGAGGATATTAAATCTTTCCATCATTTCAAACCAAAATGCTCAGATTCAGTCTCTGTTAACAAATTTGGAGTAAACAAAGCCACACTGACTGCAAAACTCAGCCTCTAAAAACAACTGAAATACACTGAGATAATGGATACGTTTAAATGTCACTTTCTTCTTTCTCAGAACATTTCTATAGATTTTTCAAAACATTCAAAGGGAAAGTAACATGCCACAAACTGCAATATCTCGAGACTTCGAAGTCCTGTGGGAGACAAGTCCAGCTAAGATAAATGTTCTTGGTAGAGACAAATTATTTGACTCTAGTTAGGCTGCAATAGATTCCTTCAAGTAGGCAACTGTTGTTTTCCCTACCGCTGATCATTCCCAAATGTGGGAATTCTGCAAGTGGTCTCCTACAGATACCCAAGTCAGAACAAAAGACACGGATACTCTGGTACTGACGGATTTCAGTCCTAGAATTAGAAATGCGCAACAATAGCATTAATTTCACTAAGGGAAAAAAAGAAATTATTCCAAACTGTATTCATTTTAGGTGAATGTTACAAGTAATCAGTCCTGACTTGTGCTTTCAGCACTGTCCTTGCCCAGACAAGTCAGAGATTTCATTAAGAAAATCATGTAACTGTATTAACCACCCAATTTTATCAAGATTAGCTTCCATTTTTTTCCTCCTGAAAACAAATTTATTAGTGCATTCAGCCTCCACCCAATCCCCAAACTGCGGAACTGCCAGTCACTGGTAAAAGAAGATATTTTCAAAACTGCTGCTGTGGTTCCACCCAAGATAAATGATGGGTGACACTTTGGGGGCATGGGGTTAAAAGGATAAAAGGACGTAGATTTTATTCAGATGGTCAGTCATCTGGACAGGCATATACGGGAAAGATAGTTGTTGGGACCCAGATACGCTACAAGGAAAATATTCCAAATATTTCTAATTGCTGTTTCATATCTCTGTAGTATGACAACCAGTGAAGAAAACTACTACACTGCAAGTTCAAAAGATGGAAAATCTGTAAATTCCTAATGATGAAGAAACAGTTGTACTGGTTTTGTCTTTTAAAAAAATTTATTTTACAAAAGACAATCCCAACAACAACAAAAAAATTGTGAGTTCTTTTTTTTGTATGTACAGGAAGCATTTTTGAAAGGAAGAAGCTGATTGTTGTACTGATGACGATCTCAAATATTTCAAGATTCAAAAGAAACAGTGAAATCAATTAAACAATTTTCTACCTTTGCAACTTACTTTCATACAAAAGAAAGCATCTTAACAAAACAAAGGCTCCTAGGGCGTTTGAGACTCCAGTCAAAACCCAAGGAACTAAAGAAATTGCTTCAGAAAAATAAATCTGAAAGAGGATATTTTTGTAAACCACAAAACGCTTGAGTTTTCCTTTTTTTGTTGATTTTTCCATATTAAATAATATAGAACTAAAATTATGACTTCAACAATGCAAAAAGTGGAAGGGGAAAACATACTTGAGCAAAATCTGACTGGCTTTAAAATCATGTTCATTCTCTTCAGAGATAAATGCATAATTTTTTGCAAGATCTTCATTTGGGATGAAAAAACACAGACGAGTAGCAAATATCTAACCAGGAAATCTCTCAAAAGCTTTTTTAGTTTCATACTGATCCAGTGCCTCTTTTATCTGAGCATCTTGTCTGTACATTTTACCAATTTCCCAGCTGTTCTAGTTCTCCTAGACTGATAGCTCCCAGCAGAGCCAGGTAGCAGTGGGGGCTCATTGTGGCAGCCACAACACAAAGCACAGTGGCTGAGGTTTTATCTGCCCTACGTTGCTTACAATCCAGTGGCCCTGACACATGGCTGAGTGGTGATAGTGTAATCACAGCTGTGAAGCAGGTAACATCACCATTATTTCACACACAGAGTTAAAGCAGTATTTGTCAATCATGTGCAGACAGGTTTTATTCTGAAGACAATCAAGCATTTGAAATCTCTCCAGCCACTGACTACCCAGGAAGCCACCACGTTGCCCAGGCTCCAGGCTCTACTGTCACCACAGCAGGGTATGTGGAGACAGCGTGGTCCACAGCCCTCTGGAACCTCTCTAGCCAGAGTCCTCCTAGGCACAGTTATTTAATTTGGCAAAAGATGCTGAAGCTTTTCATTTCCTGTGCAGTCTTTCTGCTCCCAAATTGCAAGTGTGTAATTTCATGAGAAGCAGATTAGAAAGGGGAAAAAAACCCAACCAAACCAAACTGAGAAGCCCAAGGCTGGCTACTTTCTCCATGAAGAAAACTATAATCTTGCTGCAGGAGCTGTTTGCTGAATACCTGAGTTTACTGCAACACTAAATAATTACTCTGATTTTGTCTCCAGCTCTTATGTAAAAAAATGGAATAAGAATTTTTTGCACACTTGCTTGTTTGCAAGATTAGGACCTTCCAATAATCTGTGGTTTGAATGGTCCACAAACTGCAGTCTCTGATAAATGACTGCTTACCCACAGGGCTGCCAGTTTTGTCATGTAGGCATAACTAAAAATGGAATTTAAAGAGTAATGATACAGAAGCAGTACTGTCTCCATCCATACCTGCAACCACAGGAGGTTTTTTGCCCTTTCATAGTGCATATGCCAGCCAAAATTTGTAAATGACACTGCCTAGCAAGGAAGAAGCACCTCCTAAAACTGATTTACTTTAGAGGAAGCTTCTGCCTGGCTGCTGGTGGGCTTCTTTCAGAAGGTTTTCTCCTATCACTCAGCCCCATTCTTTGGCAAATGGAGATGGTGATCAGTCAAGTCTCTCCAAGAAGTAATAAAAAGATTAAAAATTATTATTATAAAAACCTGATATATGAATAATGGGCTGGTGCTTAACACCTGCTTAATTATTACATCCAGGCTTTATCTTCTCTACAGATGTTTTTAATTTTTCTCCAAGAGGATTTATGAGATGGATATGCTTTCTGAAAAACACGATGAGGTCAGTGCAGCCCAAGGTATTTCATTTCAGTTTTTACAATTAGCGCAGACACTGGAAGTGCTGGAAAGGTCCCAGAAGAGCAGTGGATTCACCAATCGCTCTCCCTCCCTCCCACATGCATTTGTAAGGGAAGATAAAAGACAACCAACAGCAAGTATACTGATATTGTGCAAATTAGAAAGCCACAGATAGACATCTCTGGTAGAGAATGGTACAAACAAACATGCCATAAAGAAGCACCAGGCACCTAACTTTATTTCTTGCAATAAGTTTCCCCAGGGAGAAAGTCAACAGAGTATATCTTTGTTAAATGCCCCTTGTTGAGAATGAGGCAAGCATCACTCTGCCTTCATAGTTACCTTTAGACCGACACACTGATGGTAGAATTAATTGGACTTTTTGTCTGTTTTTAAAAGAGATACCCCTTAAAACATTACCATTTGTACCATTATTTCTAGCTGCCTCAGCAAACACAAAAAGAGCAGTTCAGGTACTATGATATTAGAGATGGAACTGTGTAGAACAAACAAGGAAAATACCAGGGCATCTGATTAAACCTGAATTCCAAAAATGGTACAGCCCCAACCTGGAAGCAGAACATTGCTCTGGGAGTCAGTACTCTCCAGGGAAGCCACTGTTCTTTTGCACTATGCTTGAAAACAAGTCTCCAATGTGAATTTAAAGCTTAAGGGTTTGCACAGATCTACTAACACATGTATAAGCTGAAATTTGTAGGATGTGTCCTGATGGGGAGGCAGCATTGTATAAAACTATTGTTAAAGAAAAAGTGGAGGGGGGAAGAGCGTGGAGGAAGATGAGAGGAAGAAACCGAAATCCAAAAATGAGAGAGTCAGGAGATGATTAAGTAGAGAAGAGAGTCAGTGGTTTCCTTTCTACTTGGCTCTTCAGACCTTGGTAAAGCCTGTAGCTCAGCTTATGATGTTTAGAAATTGATGTCTTCCTGCAGGTTTATTGTGTGATTTGAAGTGGAAAAAATTCTTATTGAGGGAGAAGAAAGGGAGAGGACAGAATATCCTCCTGACCACCAGGACTGAAAATATATTTCAAAATCAACTAAGTCTGCCTCAGAATAAGACACCCAATCAGCATTAGTGGCTGGGCATGAAAAAGCAATATTTTATTTCCTAGTGTATTAGAAACTTAAGTCTCTGAAAGCTAACTTGGTTTCCCAGACACAGCAGTCAGGAAGGCTGGATTTTTGATTTGTGAGATATCATTATTCTCCTTACTCTCCTTGCTACCACTTGCACCTCATCTTTATATCAAAAAACAAATCAACAACAGTGTGTAGATTACCAACAATCTAGAAACTCAAACAGATTTTTAATTCCAGAAAGTAACAGAATAGATTTTCTAACACAAAATAACCTCCATCGTTTGGCTGTGCCATCTTTATGCCAGCTAAACAAGAGAAAATGGGGATCAAATGAAGAGGTGTTCACAGCTAATTGTTACCTATTCAAAGGTAAAACATGGCTGGAGCACACCTATTAAGTCGAAGAAAAGGATATGAAAAGGACAGATGTATTCTGAGGGGGGAAGGAGGGGTTGCTATTTGATAACATTAAACCAGAGTGGTCTGCTAGGAACTTTCACAGGGAAAGTGCTGAGCAGCAAAGGCTTTCCAAAATGGATACAAATATGTTGTCAGATCACTGTGACAGATCCATTATGGGTGAGCAGCTTAGCAAAATGAACTCGATCTCAACTGTCTCACAATATAAACGCCATGAGCTCAGAAGGACTTCAGCTTCCAGTTTGCCCACCCCTTCCCCTAAGGCTGGAAGGAGAGAACTAGTGTCAAAGAAAAGCAGTGGGTTAAGGAAAGCGTTATCCACAAGAACCACGACCCCTTGGAAAGACCCTCCTGTTACATGCCAAATCCTCCACACACTGTGAGAGCACACACTTTCAAACACAGATGGTCTTGCAGCATCTTGCTCTCTCCTTGCCTGGCTGCAAAAAGGGAATTTCAATGTAGTTGCAAACAACAAACGTCTGTTTGCATATGCTAATTTCTCAAGTGACATCAAAACACCATAATGCATGACATGTTTTTCCTACAGTAAACTAATGAAAGATCACAAAAAAGGATAATGACCTTGAGTTGGTAGCAACTTGAAACTTTTTAAATGACATCTACTCAGAGGTATTAGTAGTACTTCCAGACTTAGTTTATGATACATACTTGTGACATATATGGGTAAGTGAAAGTTAGAGCTTTTAAAATGTATTTGAGTTTCAGACACCGATTAAACACAAAATCAAATTTTACTATAACAGTGAAGGCCACAACTTTTGCTTACATTTATGTGATTGCTCATCAAAAATCATATGCTTAAGTCTCATTAAGGACCCTAGAACTCGATTCTAGTGATTTGCCAAACCATGGCATCAACTCACCAGGCACACTCAAAGGATTTTCAAAATAATGACAAATACGAAGGCAACAGGCTGGGGACTGAGAAAAGGTGAAGTATATTATTTGCATTCTTCAGAAGGATTTCTCTCACACTGCGGTGAATTTATTAGGAAATAGTTATTTACAGGATTTCCTATAATTTATTTTCTGTAAAATAACAACAAGCTTTACCACTTTCTTCAGGTCCATCCACTCCAAGAGAACTGCTAGAGCAGAGGTCAAAGTTACATAGAGGATCTCTGGCTAATTCAGCACAATATAAAAGGTGTAGATCTGAATGCTGGGACATGCATAAAAGCACATCAGAACAAAGGCTCAGCTAAATATGCCCTCCTAGCCAAGAGGAAGAGAGACTACAGTGCAGTAGAGGCCATCATTGTTGAAGATACAGACTACACTCCTTTGTGAAAATCCAACCCTGACCTTACTCCATATTGCATGTTTGATGCCTTAAAATAGGAAGAACATCAAGGACTCCCTCTTGGATGATGGTCATCGAGCTCTGTAAGCTGTTTCACAGGACCAGGTACTGCTTAGAAAGAACACAAAGGAAAAGTTTCATGTGCAAACCTGATCACACAAGAATCATTTATCTTTTTCCTCTCCAGCAATCCAGCCATTTCAGTGATCTGCCATTGTAGCCCAGCCAGCACTGTGTGGCTCGTTCATGAGGAGAGGATTTCTGTCACACCCAAGAGCTGGTCAACATTCATTGTACAAATCCAATACTTTCTCATATAGTTGTCAAAATGACTGTAGGGTGACCTGAGTAACTCAGTAATGATTCCCTCTCCCCGCCCAGTGTTTAAAGCATGCAGTCCAGCATTTGCTACAACACTGTTTTTTTTATCATCTGTATAATTTGATATTTGCAGAAGTGAGTATACTAGTGCAAATTCTAGATTTGGAGGGGTTTTGAGATGGAAGAGCTTTTGCTCTTTAACTGGCCAAGTCTTTGCTGGCCAGGATTTCCCTTTTTTCATTTTGTCTGGGGTGTTTTTGTGGGTTTTAAAAACTTGAATATTTACATAATTGTAGTGAACTCTGATTAGATATCCAACCAAACAGACTGCAAATTTTGTCCAGAGGTTTCAAAGGACTGCAGGATTATCAGTGGGATTTGATGGAAGTAAGCGCCCTCTAATCTTTCAGTGTGCCCAAATTACATTAAAAGGGATATAAAGTTATGGAAACATTTATCTGAACTAAGTTACCATCATCAAATGATGACCTTATGATGTTGGACAAGAGCCTTTAAAATAAACTGGTAAACTGCCATGGAACTAAAGGAGAAAACCAATGAGATAAAGCAGAGTAGCATTAACTAAAAAAACAAACCAACAATAAGATACACAAAAAAAATAATAAAACAGCCACCAGTCTTCAGTATTTACTGCACATATAATGTCAGGATGTCATTTATACTGACATCTTTCTGAGCCTTTGCCTGTTACAGAGCCCCTCTAATGGAAACAACACTGACAGAACAGAAATAACCTCATTTTCAGGATCGCTATTCACCACTAAAGTTTATTTTGTTTTCAACTCCTGGTTCAATTCTGTGAGGAACAGTACCCAACTTATGTCTGCTTGACCATAAAATACTGGCATCACTATAACAAATCATTCTATTTATCCATTTAAAAGAAGAAAACTATAAGGAAAAAAGGAAAAAGGAAAAAACAAAAAACCCCAAACACAAAAAGCACCATTAAGAATAAAATCTGGATGTGTCTAAATTCCTTCATGTGCTCAGTTATTTTGGTTAACACATGCTGAGAATGTTACAGGCACTGTGTTTAAAATAAATAAATAAATAAATCAAGGTTCATCAGGATATGCTTTATGGCAACCTTTTTTTTTTTTTATTTAAATGAAAACGTAAAGAAGGTGTGATGGCTAATTTTTAAAGGTGAACATGCTATGACTTCATTCACATATAGTGCATCTTCACTGTACAATTTAATAAAGAACTCCTCTTGTACTTTTGAACTACAAGTGGATGCTGCTCCTTCATTTTCTAAACACACCAGTTACCAGTTAATACTCCCAACAGACATTTTTTCATGCTTACTTTCAGTAGATTAGATTCTGCTTTTGCTAAACTCAGAGGACCTGCCTGAACTTGGCCTCTGTGTCTCTGACTTCAGCCCTAATCCTTTTGCTCTCTTCAAGCCGTGCAACCAGTAATTAAAGCAGAATCAATCAAGAGGAGGAGCTACGATCACAAGTAAAGCAGCACTAGAAGCAAGAGAAACACTATATACTAGTCCAGAGACAATGAAGAATATTTTTAAATGTATTTCTTCACCTTCCCATCCCCACCAGCTACTCATTGTAGCTTCCTCCACTACAGCCTCTGCCACTGAGGTCTCATTATTGGAGTTTTCATCTCCCTCTGAGCTCAGTATTTCCAACTTGCTGTAATTTCCTTGCCTGAGCCAGCTGCATGTTCCTGCCTTCACTTTTCAGCAAAGCATTATTCCTCCTGCAAGAATAAGACTCTGTATCCCTCTTCCCACCTAATGAGCTACATCACATCAAATCCACTGGCTGATATCTATTTTCCTGAGGTTTTTTAGGACAATCAAAATGGTACTTTGAAAATTTTTAAGTATGTTCCATGGCTTGATGATACTGTGTGTGTGTCACAGACTTAATTCTGTCACCCTCTCATTTCCAGTTTCAGTCTATGGCACAGTAAATATCTCAGTTCCTCAGTATCAAATCTTCCAAAACACTGGACACTTGCTCCTGCCACAGAAAAAGAAAAATTGACCCTGCAAATCTAGCCTCTTTAAGGAAAAATTTATCTATAAAATGCCTAGATCTTTCATAAAAGCGAGGAGATACACACACTTATGTACAAACAGACACAAAAAACTCTTTTGCAAAGGTAAGCTCACATATCCACATATTTCTGCAGCACAATTTTTTTTTCCTGCTTTCAACAAGGAAGCAGGAATTGTTTTATTCAGTCCATAACAAGAGGCAACGTAGCAATGGAAAAAGCTAGATTTGATCCAGTCTCACTTACACAACATACACATGCAACACAAATTTCTCTCATGCACTCCAGCAATATGAGCATGTCTCTTTCAAGGAATTCAGGCTCAGACCACAAAAAATGCCTGCCTGTAAAATTTATTGCAAAGTACTATACAAATACAAAGTTAAGCTAAGGCTCCTTTTGTCTAAGAAAGGATGAGTTTCTGAACTATACATCAGAACCTTCTGATATTTTAGAAGCTGATCAATCCATGTCTAATAAACAGGCTTGGATGGTGAACTGTAAAGTTTACTGTCGTTTCATCATCCCAATACTGAACTGATGCTACCAGCTTGTATTTGATGGTCTGTACCAAAATGAATGAAAAATTCAAGTTAAAATACCCCAAACATACTGGATACATTTCAAAGAAGAGATGGATATAAAATTGGTTGGATGGACTTAAACTTTCCTACACAACTTCATAAAAAGAAAGATCTGAAGTTTCCACAAAGTTCTAGAAATTTATCATGTTCAGACTAGCACAGAAAGCACTGACACTTTTTCCTACCTTCATATTTAAAACCTAACTGTAAAAAATGGAATGTAGACAACAACATATACCGTAAATAAGACTCAGAATCCTTACAGGAATATATATCTTGTCTAGATTACTTCAGAAAAAGTTACCCTGCAGCTTGAAAAATGGCATAATTAAACAGTCTCCTAAACTGGATTTCAGATGACAAATTAAAAGTTGTTTCCATTTTTTTTTTCTTTCATACTTAAAGTTCCTATTGGAAGTTTCAATCCAATGTTGTTTGTCAGATCAACTCTATCCAATTAAATACACCTCTCCACAAAGCATCTGCTTGAATGACATGAATACAGGACACCTCCAATTGCCTAACTGCTTTTGACTGCCACATCCCTTCCAGTAATTGTTTCCATAGGGGACATCCCTGAAACAAAGGGTTTCTAGAGCCTCATGCAAGCTCAGATCAAAGCCTTGCACATTTGTCTCCACCATCCTCTGGCACTGGAGCAGCCTCATAAAGCTCCAGGGTAAGCAAAACTCGTGCTTGATCACACCACCGTTTCACAATTGTAAGACCAAGCAGGTCTGTAGATTTATGCCCTAAATATTAAACAACTGCATGAATAATAAAATTCAGTGAACATCACAGTATAAAACTCCACCCCTACTTTAGCCTGTACTATGTACTTATGTACTGGCAACATGCTTTACATGAATATCTTTACAACAGTCCCCAGCTGGTTACACTGCTGAAAATAGCGTCATAAGTAATTTAGCACCACTGACTACTATACCTGGTTATTTATTACAGTAGATTATGAATCAATTATTTCCTGAACTGTCTCCCCTTAAGCACAAATATTCATACTAAAATATCTTAGCTCTTATTTCAAGAGAAAAGGTATATTAAAATTACGCTTTTTTGTTGTTCACTCATCTCCTGCTGCATACTGCTTCTGAATCAAATGCTTAATAATCTAAACCTTGGTTTTGAAGTGTCATTCGGGACAGATAGAAAGGAGGTAAATATTAATTTCATTTCCACCAGTCTAAATGCAAAATAAGATAACATGTTTGTAGTTTGTACTTATACTAGAGTAATCAGGATCACAGAATAGCAGGGGTTAGAAGGGACCTCTGGAGATCATTGAATTCAATCCCCCTGCCAAAGCAGGATCACCTAGGGAACATCACACAGAAACGTGTCCAGATGGGTCTCGAAAGTCTCTAGAGAAGGAGACTCCAAAAACTCTCTGGGCAGCCTGTTCCAGTGCTCCATCAGCCGTATAGTCAAAATATTTTCCCTCATATTGAGGTAGAATCAACTTTTGTCATGTTGCAGTGATGCAATAAGATGGGTCAAAATCAACTTACCTATCACATCAGATGTCCATGAACTACAATCCCACTGTAGTCTGAAAAAAACTTGACCTGTTGAATATGAAGAAACACATTTTCACCCATGATGAAGTCTTGCCCTCTTTAGGACAGGCTAATAAACCACAGATTTTTGTGGAGAAGAACCAAAACCACTTTGTTACAACAGAGAGCTTATCATCTCACAACTTTATTTTTGTTTTCCATTACAATTCAAATACATACAGACAACTTGGATCTCCTAATCAGTAGCCTATATTGTTTTAATCTTTGTACAGAGTGTCCACTGAGATTTATCATTTGATTCTAAGAAGTATCTCAGTAAGATTTAAAAAAAAACCATCCAGCCCTTAAGCTTATCTATTGTAAATAATTGTACACAGGAATTTTTATGGTGTCCTTTGAACAAATCTGTGAAGAACAGAAAGCAAAATGCTTCCTTCTTCCTTTCTTTGACTTTTCATCTTTGCTTCTTTATACATATTATTTTTCTCTCAGTGTAAAGTCAAATGAAGGGAATAGGAAAGAAGACAAATGCAAAGAAATAATAAGAATTGTCAGGGACATGAGGAGGAAGTTTTCTGCCAACAGTACAATTATACTAGCTTCATTTTTATAAAATCAGTTCTCTGAAAATCATAATTGTCAAATATTTGGCTTTCTTATATTTGCACTACCTGAGATTTAAAATAGTTTTGCTGAAATCTCTTGAACTAGATATCAAGGCAAAAAAGACTCACTGACAGCCAGAATTCACTAGAAAGTAAATAGAAGTTCAAGGTGTCCATTCAGCTTGAGTGGATGTAAAGCATACTGCTGGTACTAATACTGTTCTTGAAAAAACCCAGTTAATTTTCAAAACCCTACTAGCACGAAGGCAATAACATGAATTTTTGTTATCTGACTGTGAGTTTGAGATTATACAGTACATAGTCTATATCTTCTGGTGCACAGAACTGTAATGATCTTACTACTTGCTCCTGAAGCACAAACCATGAATTCACCTTTACTTACTTAAATTGTTTCACTAACTCCACTTAAGCAGCACAAAATACATGGTCTTAAGGTAAGCTAGGAAAAGAGACACAACTCAGACATTTAACCTATGACATCTGACATTGATTTCTTTTATGCAATCTATATTAACATTGGCCTTCCTATGTTTCCCTGGGTTGTTTCTGGTTGCAGGGAGCTCCACTGCATCAGAGTGAGGTCAGTAAGCAAAGGCTCAATTACATTTTCACTCAATTGTGTGGCAAAACTTCTATTAACTTTATAGGGAGCCAGAGGAGTTCCTGAATGGCAAAAGGCTTCCTGCAGGCCCTCTTTTCTTGCCTTTGGCAGCGATTATATTTTAGGTTATAGACATTTTAGGATACAAAGGAGGAAGAAGACCCAGACAATTATTTGGGAGAGTTGAGTGAGTGGATTATTTCCATGGGGTTTTTTGTTTGTTTTGCGGCAAGCGTGTTGACACGTAACCAAGTGCAAAAAAGAAAGTAAAAACTAATACTGCGTGACATGCCACAAGGGAAAAAACAACAATCTAGTTCTATAATGCATCAGGAACTTTCCTCAGGAATGACTTTATCACAGCATGCTTATATGGTATACAGAGGAAAGAGATGCCAAACTGAATAAAGGATTGGGGAGTAAGGTGTTTAGTTTGTCCATTAGAAATAATAAAGTTTTTGATATCACCTACAAACAGACTGCCTTATCTCACACTTACACCATGATATGAGAAGAGAGTTTCATAGTTAGCCCTTTCTGCTGTTTTGCATCACTTGTTTTTACAACAGTTTACCTAGGAAACACTCATTAAAACAGATGAGCTTGAAGCCAGCTGGACAACACAGTGTAACTCAGCTTAAACACATTCACCGCTCTCAGACAAATAATCCAAAGCTGCTTTACCTCCAACTCCCTGTGAATTTTACCTCACTTTTTTTTGCTTGTCCTTAGTTTTGTGTCTTAAATACCCTTCTAGTAAGATTTGCAATAGGTCCTTGGAAGCAATCAAACCTTTTTCTTTCTAAATATCAGGAGTACCAAATAAAACCAGCCCCTTTTGTTCTCTGCTGTGCTCAGAGGGTTTCTGATTTTCTCTGAAGATCCCAGCTCTAGTAACAGTCATAACTGAGAAGGGCTTTCACAGCCTCTTCCTATGAGGTTCACAAATTTTTTTAAAAGGGAAGTTACAAGATAAACATTGGCACATCTACTACATCTGTATAATCTATTTCCTGAAGACTGAAGAAAAAAAATACTTTTGTTCTCCTTTAAAATCCATAATGTCTATAGGAATATTACTCAGTCCATTTTTAATCTATCATGACTTCTCTTTATTTGCATTTTTGATCAAAGAAAGGGTTAGGAATCAATATCTGCACAGCAGAAATACATTAGCAACCTACCCAATCATTAATACATACATTCATCTAGATAAAAAGTTATCATGAAAATTCACACAATAAGTTTAATACACTTAAAAAAAATCTTTTAAAGTCACATGTTTCCTCATATGCAGAACTGAAATAACATTTCCTCTTTATATCAAGATGGAGTTCATGACTCAACCTTCCTTTTGCTTTTTTCTTGCACAAGATTACCACCTTCTAGTGTACAGCATACAGGGATGAGGGAAAGGGTCCTTGAATTAATACTATTAGATGTGCTCAGTGGTGTTTACCTGCACGACAGCTGTTTACAACAGGGAACATTTTATCCTTGGACTAGAGCTTAAAATTAAGAAATATGCTATGTGAAAGCTGATATGAATAAACTTAGAAAATGCTCAAGTCACCAAAATCACACACATCTCTTCTTAAAAGAGTTAGATCTTCCTAAAATAGTAATTTCCTCAAAGAGTATTATGAACTATCCAGCATGCAATGTTACTCCATTTTCCTCTTAAGGTTGTTCTCTATTCACAGTATAAGTGTTGCTTTACCCTCCCTAAAGTACCAATTTACAGAATCTGGACTTCAAGTTCTTTCTCCATGATGTCTGAGACAAGACATTAATTTTCTGCTTCAAGTATGGTAGTGGCAACAATTCAGACATGACACTGCCCCTAAAGACACTGCCTTGTTCAGCTACCTCTCTGCCCCTGTGCAGAGCTTCATGATAAGACAGTCACAGTGGACTAAGCAAAGCAAAATTAAATATCCTGGAGAATAAACTGCTTCTCCTCATGGAAAGGACAGGCAGACCTCAGAAGTCCTGCAAGCCAAAGACCCTGTGGGATCCCTATGGTGGAGAAACCCCTCTCTGAGGCTTCCAAGTGTCTTTGGGAAATGTTGCTAACGTGAATTTTAGGAGAAATACCATGGTGCTGCTTCTCTTTTACACGATAGGATGAAAAATCCCTGTGTTGTAGCAGTAGTGTATCAGGAGAGAGCAACTCAAAGCCAAAATAAACAAACCACATATGGAAAGATGAGTTCTTGACTTGGGATGCAACTAATTTTTTGCATGTCATACAAGACAGTACATTCTACTGTACTGATCTACCAAGATTAATTTTCACTTTACTGTTTCCTAACCATAAAATGTCATAAAGCACTAGATAAGGATTACTTCTTCTATCCAGCAGTCCAGGACACTTCATGCAATTCATTTGAAGAGAGAGGGCTTTTGATTGAAAAAAAGGGCAACACTGATTAGCATAACTCAGTATTTTCTAATAAATGGAGTATAATATAACAGAAAATTTGAAAGGTTGGGCATCTGAGTTATGCATTTCTTGTGCAGTCAGATTATCTATGGCTTCTAAAATTGAAAAAGATCCAAGAAATTAGCTAGTTAGGCTGTTTAAGCAGTTTGCAAGTTTCCATTCATTCTGCAGAACACACAAACACATTGCGGATATATGATCATAATTTGAAATCTCCAAAGAAATAACACAAAAATTATAATTGAGTCACTTCCTCAACTTATCAGATGACAATAGTTCACGGCTCCATTTTTTTTTTTTTTTTTAATAAAAAGCAAGCAAAAGCAGACTTAGCAAGCGACATTTGAATTTCATGGCTTCCATTTGGGAGTGCTTTATCTCTAAACTTAGAAAAGACTGCAGTGTTTTAGAATGGTGTTACAAGAAGTTAGACCTTGTTAATTCACTAACATGATTGAGAAACATTGAGAGTTAACACATTTGGATAAATCAGCAAAGACGGCAGAAGTGGGGGAAGGAAAATAGCTCTGAAATACAGCTTCACGTGGCAGTTACCAAAGGCTAAAACTCAGATACAGTTGCTAGAGGCATCAACACCAACTCATACAATCCTAATTAAAATTTTTCACTATCCAGAACTCAAGTAAACTGCAATTATTGTTCAGACTGATTTCTGATGTAAGTGAAACACGGTGATGCAAAAATGCAGCAATGGCTGAGAGCCACGAACTAAGGCCAGGTACGCTATGGTGCGAGCAGTGATGCAGAAGCTGTATTAAGCCAGACCAGTTGTCATGACCTAGATTGGGCAACCCAGAGAAATTCAGATTGGACCCACTTGGTTTTTGAACTCTAAGAGGAGCCCAGGTGTGGCTGGATCCAAACTTAATCTCAGGCTTGGCCTTCGGGTCCAGTAGATCACTTAAAGAAGGAATGAAAATTAAACATGCTGCACAGAGCTACAAAATGAGCATGGAGTTAATGACATGGCAGGGCGGGCATTAAAATGGAGCATTTCAAAATTCACATGGGGATTAGAAACAAGTACAAATGTCTCTCTAGCACATATGGGCCAGGAAGTTTGTAAAGCTGCGCTCTACTTTTACAGAGCCATCCTCAGGCATGAGACCTGCAGGCTCTCCTTCAAAAATGCCTCTTCATTATTTACGTTGTGGTTTCACAACCCTACAAGTCAGTGAGAGTTCTAGATACTCAGGACAGCTGAATAAAAATACTTAAGCAACTACATTTACATATATATTTAAGTATATATTTACATTCCAAACTTCTGTCAACTACTAAAAGTTTGAGTCAAACTGTAGCACTGCATGTACTGTAGATCCACACTTCAGGCAATTCTTACTTCTGCAGTTTTTTACCTCTTAGATCATAAGATTATTCTCCCCTCATTTTTTTAAACAAAAATTTTTTACTTACTGTAATAAATTTAAATATGAAAAAAACCAAACAAAAAACCAACACACATGAAAAACTTAACTCTGAGTAGCAGCAACAAAAGATTTCCGCTTCTTAATTTCAGAATTTTAAAACTTCAAGGAGTTAACATAGGCCTAAAATATAGATTAGGTTTTTTAACAGATCTTCATTATCCTTCAAAAAATGTTTGCCATCTGTGGTGTCCCTGATTGCTGTATTTCAAAACCCAAGATCACAGCCTTCATGCAGGCTCTTTACCTTTCCAAAACAAATATACAAAGGAAGTCACAGAAATAATTCTGTAAATAAATGCAAAAGGCTCAGTATTGTCATACTCACTGAACAACTTCATTTACAACCATGGACTAAATCCATTATAGATGTTGACAGCTTTAGATCTATGTGTTACGTTTTGGGGGATAAATGCCACTACATATTTAGCCTTTATAGAGCAAAGCTTTTATTTTGTGTATAAATCTGCATTTAATGAGCCTTGAAAGAGATGATTGCTAAATAACAGCCTGCTGCATTCAAGCTCAACTGCCTCCAATTATATTGTTTAAAATTACATAATTGTATGATATAATGTGTGTCCAACAATCCCTGTGTTTTATTACTGCACAGCACCATAACACCTGCGTAAATCACCTTTTCACTTTCACAGTCAGCCTCTTTCATTTTGCTTATTCAGCCAACACAAACGCACACAGAACTGCACTTTTGACTGCTGAATGCATCACACCAGCTTACCAGCCTCAGCAGAAAAAAGAAAGTAATGGAAGTGGTCAGCTTGCAAAGATGAAAGGGGAAAGAAAAGCACTGTCTATACAAGGGAAAGAGGGAGGTTCTATTTTCTAGAACCAGTACAAACTCATACATGGTGTTTGTGAATTCTGTTTCTCAGGGTGTTTCCTGTTGGGAAATGCTTCTGAATATATTGCCTATCCAAAACTCTCATGAGAAGAAGTGCAAAGCAGCTAAGCTTAGCAAATTCTTTAGTCCTATATGGATATTGCAGCATTTACTGTAATAGGACTAAAATTAGCAAGAATCTTATTAGCAAACATGCCATTATGCTGTTAAACACCTACACAAACCTCTCTTCTTCCTCCACTTCCAAAGAACATAATTTCTTCTCTCTTAATTTGAAAACTAACCTAACTTTTAATCAGCAACTTAATACACTGACACTTAGTCAATACTTGTAATAATTTTTGCTACAGAACTTTGAGCTCCAAAGCCATCCATAAAACTCCTTTTTTACTTCACAGGGACAGCAACTCCTTTTTTTGATATGATTTGCTTGGCACACTTTCCAAAGTAATAAAATCCTTGTTCTTAAATGTGACATAAAGCATTCAGCCTCCTCCATCACTTCCCTTCCAGCACACTCTCCACACAGGATTTTTCTCTTTTTTCTCCAGTACACAAGTTCATATACTCACAAGATTACACCTTTTAATCAGGGAAGCTGTGGAATTCCATCCCCTTGACAGAAGGGCTCCCATTGGTGCCCCCATCAGTGGAGAACAGCACACAGCTGCCTGCTGCAGCTACCACTATTCTTTTCTTGCTTTTGGATGCCTGTAAAGTTTAGTGGCTTTAGGTTTTTAGTATGTGTTGACTTTTAAAGCTTGCAGCTTAGTCTCACCACAAATCGATACATTGAAATTTGACAATCTGAAACAGTGACCCTCAGTGTCCTTAGGTGGCTAATGGCTGAGCCTTTAAAAGGGGACTTCAGGTGTATGGGTTTTGCATCCTCTGAACTACCCCAACCTGCCCTTGCTCATCAGCATTTAATACACCTTTCAGAGTCCTGAATGTGGGGGCTTGCATGCAGCAGGATGCATCTCCCTGTGCTTGATAACTCAAATAGCCATCCTCTGAAAACTACTGCTATAATTATTTTAACAGCTTGGGCAATTTCTCAAATTGGGAAGAGCTGGTTTAAAACTATGGTTAATTTTTTTCACTGTTACCAATTAAGTTCACTACTGCACCTCTGTTCCTAAACAGTACCTTAACTAGAGTCAACAGCAGTAGAAAAGCAAGGTACTTGAATTTAGATGCTATTTTGGAGCTAAAGTAAAAATTAACATGTGACTATAATTATGAAGTTATAATAACGAGTGTGTCACTTGAATCTGGAGGAAACATTTCACCCTTGTTTATCAAACAGACCACTTTTATGTACTATCTTTTATAAAAAAATCTCCAAATTATGGCCTTAATACAAATATTTGTATTATGTTGAAAAGTATCAAGTAGTGAAAAACATGATCACCATACCCTCATAGTTTTGAAAAACTACTTATCACAGCAAGAAATACCACACAACTAACAAATACACCAATATTAACCTTTATTTAGATTTAGCAGATTATTTCCTGTAGAGAGCCAGCCTTGTAAAATGAAATGCAACTGAAAGCCATTTAAAGGAAACACCCAGGGGAAGGAGGGCAAAAGTGCAGTTAAGAGGCAACCCCAGTTGGGTTTCCCATGCAACCATGAGTCCTCTTGGTCACTTCAAAGAAACCTGGGGCTGACCGTGGAACCACAAATGAAAATCAACATTCTGTCAGTCCAGAACATGGCTCCATTCCCAGCAGAGAGAACTCCCTCAGCTTCCAGATTGCCAAACCTACTCAGTGGTACTGACCCAATTTCTGACTGCTGTATTTTCCTAGCTAAAATAGCTGGTAAAGTTTCTCCTGGTGTCCTCCCCAGGTGCCCAACCCCTTCCAAAGTGAGAGTTTGCTCACCTTTTCTTGAATGTTGTTGCTCATTACAGCAACAGGAACGATACTGCTGATGGAAGAAATGCTTTCTGCTAAACTGTGAGGGTGGTACTTATATCTCAAACAGTAAAGTTCTTAAATGAGATGTTTCTAAAATACGGAGTCCTTTCATTTGCCTTCTTGTTTCCAACTGTCTGGGATTTACCTCTCCCACATTTATAAGCTTTCCTCAGCAAAAATGATGGTTACTTGGGCTTTTTCAAATAAATGTCAAGGTTTCAAGTGTTCTGCTCATCTTTGTTTTCATTTTGACAAAAGCCAAGGAGGGGTGATCATTGTGAGATCCACAATAAAAAGAAAAGAGCATTCTGAGTTCAGGTACCTTGGGTACATGACACGGCAGCAGTCCCGTAAGACCCCCATGATCACAAACTGCTGCCTTACACATGAAGTGATGACACCCCAGTGTGTTTCAGCATCTCAAATAAACCAACACCTGAAGTGTTCTCACCTGGGCTTGTTTTCAAGCAGAAAATTAGGTAATATCAATAGATAGAGGAAGCACTTGTTAGTTGGCAGTGGAAAGGGAAGGGAAATTTAAAACCAGCAGGGGAGAAAGAGCAGGTAAAATTTTTTACCAGCTGAGGAATAAATAAATATATCTATAAAACAACAGTCTATACTTTAAATTTTGGGTCTGATTTGTTTCACACTTGTACCATATTGCCATCAAAAGGCTTTTCTGTAGATCTGTCTGCACTTAGTTCTGCTTCTCACTTTTGTACAATCAGAACTCTTGTCGTAGTTTGGGTTTTGCCCATGTGCTTTAAGGGTTGTTTTCCTGACTGCTATATTTGGACTCCTTCTCTAAAAATTACTATATCTGTATTGCTTTGTACTTTCAGAATATCCACATAAGACAATAAATTTTCTAGTACAGAAAAGCTGCTTTAGAAGATAATTTGTTTTGCTTTTTTTTTTCTTTTATGCCTTCAAAAAAAAAAAAAGAAAATATTGTGTGTAAGCAAGAGTGAATAAACAATAGGGTATGTTTCAACCCTAATGGGAAAAAATACATGCCAAATTTCAGAGGAAAAATGAGTCTTCTTGTCTAAGCGATCGATAAAGGATAGTTTCTACCACTCAGAGGTATGGCTTGACAGTAGATAAGAAAGCTGAAGAGAAAGAATACACACTAGCTATCAGAATTCTTGCTGAAGAATAGACATCCTACTACTTTGAAAATGCTATACATACCAAACACTTAAAACTGATCTTATCTTAGTACACCTGCATGGAAAAAATTGTTACTCTCACAGTCACTGCAGCAATTTTCTGGTTGGATCTTCAAGTTATTCCAGAATAAAAAAAAATTATCTTCCTTTACTATTTGCAGAAGTCTATGAAAATGTACATGTTAGACATGCCAAACTACACACTTTAAGACCTGAATTTGCAAAAAATAAAGTCTGAGTAATAAAAGCCTTGAATAATTTACTATTTTTCCCAGAATGTAGAAAAAAAAACATGCACAACTGAAAAACTTCAGTTAATTTTGGTTGCACATCCAACAAAAGTACTGAAACAGCTATTAGTACTTTGACTTGCAACTCAACTAATCTTTGTAAAAAGTGCCCCACTGTTACCAAATTTTACATGCATTAGTTTCCTTCATAAAGTTGAAATACTGAAGGAAGTACTCATTCCTTAGTACTTTTGTCTCAAAAAATATCTAATAAAAAAAAATTAACATGAATGAAATTTCCAGTACTCATTTAAGTCTTTCCCCAAAACTTTGCACAATAGGTTAAGTTCTTTATTTTTTACACAAAAACATTTCGAACACATTTTTCCATCCCTGTCACTCAGACAACCCAGCCCAACTGAAGGACAAACACATTCATTTTTCTTCCCCCATTATTTAATGGATATTCACTGATTGAAACTGTGATGAAAGTGGAACTCGTTATTTACAGATACATCAAGTATGGAATGCCTTAATTTGATTCTGTCTTTCATAGAATAGTTTGGGTTGGAAGGGACCTTAACAGTCCTCTAGTTCCCTGTCCTGTGCCATGGGCAGGGACACCTCCAACTAGGCCAAATTGCTCAAAACCCCATGAAGCCTGGTCCCCAACACTTCCAGGGGGGACGCATCCACAGCTTCCTTGGGCAACCTGTGCCACTGTCTCACCACCCTCACATTAAATAATTTCTTCCTAATGTCTAACCTAAATCTACCTTCTTCTAGCGTAAAACCATTATCCCCTTGTCCTATCATCTCAAGTTCTTGTAAAAAGTCCCTTCCCACGCAGATGCTATTTTGACTTGGAATTCATAATAGAATATGGAAAAAAAATAATCAAGAAAAAAATTAATTCAATGTGATCCATGTTAATAAATGCTTTAGCAGATTCTGTTAAAGGAAATAAACAGTTAAAGGCATAGGAGGACTCATTTCACCAATATTAGATTTTGTTCTGTACTGAGGTTCACGTTCTTGCTGATAGCTGCTGATAAGCAGGTAACACATTACTGAAAGTAACCAATATACATCCCTTGATCAAACACTACAAGTACAGGAATTTTAAAGTGTCTGTCTATTTATAAATTACACACCCTTAAGTAAAAATTATGTTTGCACCTGCTGAAAATGCCCTTCCCTACCTGCTTTCTCACATAATCATTTCTTTTCTTGAAAAAAATATTTTCCTTACCTACTGGAAACTTTATTAGTATAATTGTTATGGCTGCAGGGCATCATGGTTCATGATGTCATGGATACCATAAGAAAAAAAATACAAATTTTGACTAGTTTGACTATTACAGAATGGGAAAGTGAAGAAAAGAACAGATTTTCCATTTCATATATGAAATACATGTCTGATTCCAAAGCCTGAATTCTTGGGTGTGGTACTGGTATCAGGATCAATTGACTTTCCATGTGGGAATCACCTGTAAGCAACTTCCAAGCCTGTTAACATTAACATTCCTGGATCTTGATTTTCCACAATTACCTATTTTACTTCTATTACCTATTCCAAAACAAAACAAAAACCAGAAAAACAAAACAGTCTCTCTACTGCTTCCAAAGCACTAAGAAGTGCCATTCTCTGGCCATGCTTTCTGAGCTCTCTGCTCATGCCCTAACTGAAGAGAATTACTCCACAGGGAAATGATTGTTCATAGGACATGTTAAGAATAATTCCAAGCCTCACCTATGCAATCAGATCTTGAGTTATCTAGCAGTTATAAAGAGCTCACTGTGCCAACAGCCATAAATCTGGAGCCTGTCTCTACAAAGGTCTTGAGGTCATCAGAAAAAATTCTTGCTTCTTGCTGAAACTGAACCCCATCGATGGATGCTGCTCTCTCCCTTCACGTTAATTATTTTCCTCCTAAAGCAATTTGTCGGATTACTGGGAGAACAGCTTCCCACAGGGAGCTTCCTACCTTACAGAAAGGAGAAAGGGCAACCTAGCTCCTTCCTGTGAATTCACATGACCTCTTTAAACTCCTCGTAAATCCCCCCTGGGAAGCTTCTCTGAAACATTTTCAGCACTCTGGAGTGTTGTTCTCCTTTCTGAAAATGCTGATATTATTCCTGTCTCTCCTTTCAAAGATTCATCATGGGTAAGAGAGGCAAGAGTTTGCCTTCTGGGCCTATGAATACTCCTCTGGGCTGTGAACCAGAGAAGTTTCCAACTCTAAAACCAAAAGATAATCTTAAAAAAAAAAAAAAAAAAAAAAAAAAAAAAAAAAAGTACTGATTCAGTTTTTAGTTTTCTATGAGATAGGACTTGTTGTTACTATGTTGCATCTGAGCTGGCAAGAATTAAAGGATCCAGCCTGGGTTTGTAAAGAAACTGCGATGTCCTGCCATCTATCCATAGCACAACTGATTTCACAAACCAGAAGAAAACCAAAAAAAAAAACCAAAAAACCAAAAGCAAAACAAAAAAAATCCCACAAAAACCCCAAACAACCCCCCCAAAAACCCCAAACCAAACCAAACAAACCCCACAAACCACTCAAGAAATAACAAAGCTAAAAAGTATGGTGCCCATAGCACTGATCCTGAGCAGCCCATGTTATCTCTGTCCAAGTCCACCTATCTTGACTTCTGAAAACAAATGGAACAGAGACACACCTGCTGTGGATGTGCATGGAGCCAGCTTAGGTCCCAGGCAGATTTATTTCCTCAGGCTTCACAGTGAAAGGCAGGGACTGCACTCATTCCACCCTAGTCCTGGCTCTGGGGGCGATTGGTTCACATCCACAGACACTTGAACACGGTCCCTCTGATGGGAGCCAAAGGGCAGAGTGCTGGCTCCCTGTTACCTGCTATGGACAACTGTGCCAGTGGACAGCACTGCCTCATACCCCACACAAAAATATTGTTCCCTTGAGGAGGCACAGTCCCATGCCATTAACAGATTAGCATGAAAGGGGATGTGCACCTATCCTCAATGGAAATAGTAGGAGAACATGACAAAAATCACTGGGACTGAATCTGGGGAGTGTTCTCCTCTTCCGAGACTGTAACTGTAACCCACCCTGATGCTTCAGACATAAATCTCATATTTCCAGGAGGAAAGTGGGAAGAAGGGGAAAGGAAGCTTGTTCCTTGATATCTGATGTACACTCATAGATGTTTTCCCTACGAATATTCAGTGAAAGAAAATAGGAAGTGCAATGGTCTAAGGAGGTCATAGACTCCATTAACTTATTACAAAACAGAATGGGATTTAGGTATCTTGAGGACAACTTCCTCATGGGAAATAGTGATTCAGGATAATGTAGCACAGTTGTGGTACACTTAGAAATTCTAAATACAAGTGTGATTACCTTATTTTTTTATCGGCTTGGCTTAAGAGAATTCTCAGTCTCCTTAAAACACACTATTTTTCTATAGTTCATATAAGAGCCTAATTGAATCTAAACATATAATTCCATCACATTTACTTTAACACATGGATTTTAAACCAAACAAGTTTTATAGATCTCATTTTATATATCAGGATGTTTCCTGATGGATTATTCTTTTCCCTCCAACACCTCCTACTTCAAGATGAAAATTCTTAAGAATCTTCAACAAGATAAAAAAGCTGGAAGCAAGACCTACACGAACTCAGAAATTTATTACTGTCCTTCCCAAAAGAAATGCATTCTAGGAAGTACAAAAAAAAAAAAAGATGAGAATCTGGTACTGTTAACATAAACCCTTGTATTTTGGAATAGAAATGAAGGTGCTGTAACATGTATTCTGCCCTAACAACGAAACAAGTGTTATTCTTAAAGAGCAGATCTTTTATTATTAATAGCTGCTAGATTTAATTTTATTTTTAAAAAATGAGTAACAGTGTAATCTAAATCAATTTATTGGATCAATATTGAAACTGTTAACAGTAAGAGGTATGTCTTTTTTCTGTCTACAAAGCACACTAGTCCCCCACATCCCACCAAATTACAGTTTTGATCTTTATTATGAGATTGGCCCAGAAGAAAAAAAAGCTGAGAAATCAAGGGCAGCAAATTCTGCCATAAAAAAAGACATTTTGTGTTTTCTGTGAAGAGCTAGAAGACATCTGAAAATACAGATCTGGTAATGAGTGAGCTTTCCAAATAACTGCTACAGAAGTTCTTTGAGAAAAACAAAACAAAACACTAGATGAGTACTAAGCAAGCTCAAGTCCTGCAAAGATAGTCCCAAAGGGAGTCAAAGGGAGAAATTTTCCCTTGCTGCAGAAACTTTGGAAGATGCCTTAAAAGCTGCCCTCCACAGATGCTGCTACAACCAGTGGTGTATGGAGAAGGCCACAGCAGTCAGCACCAGGAAGGTTTTTCTACCTTACACATCAGCAAAAACTGCATAAAGATTTAAAAATATTTGCTAATATATTAGAGCTGTGACATCCTTTTTAAGTGAAAGAGGACCTTAGATACAATCAAAGGATGTTCCTTCTTCTCAATTTTCAAAACTAAATCCTTCATATCTACATGTTTCTTGCTTTTTCTAACCTGATTTATAAGGTCATCAGTAATAAAGATTACTTTTAGTCCTTATGATGCCATAAAACCAGTTATTTTCATTTAAAGTTAGTTCTGTCCCTTCCTTTGTCCTACCTATCCTTTTGCCTCTATTTGTATCTGTTAGTATCATAAAACAAAGGAAATTCAGGAAGCTTTTCAAGGATGTATTTATTTTTTCTCAGAAGAACAATTGCACCACCAAGTTATACAGTCAATGAAATATCTCCTAGAGGAGAAAGTTTCACAGATAATTTTCAGACATCACAGACATGTGGAAGTTAGGTGAATTTTGATCCTAATCTATTTTGGAAATGGTAGGTTAAAACCTCAGTTATCCAGTCTCAGTGACAACAAATGTAAATCTTTCTGATACAAGTTTAAATAGCTACAAAGCGGGGATTAGGAAGACTTTCCAAAGTTAAAAGTGTTTGATTTTAATTAGTGGTTTCCAAAAACTGTGTGCATTTCACACTTGTGTGTCTCTTCTGGTGAATAAATCACACATTAGTAACTGGTAAGGTGATAAACTAACACCGTGGCAGAGCAGTGAGGTCACTACAACACCTGAGTTTGGAACATCAAGCCACTGAACTCCTTTCTGACAGTACCCAGATTTGATTTAACCTCACAACAGAGCACTTCAAGTTGCTAGGTTGTATTTTTTCTTCTGTTGTCAAGTCGTATTCCATAAACCTCAAGACAGCCTCTTTCAGCCCAAACACAAAGCTCTGACAATGATTAAAGCATGGAGATGGGAGATAGCTGAAGGTAAACCAAAAAACATGGCTAATACTACTGGGATAGGTCTGAGTTCACAGAGATCACTCAGCAAGCCACAGAGTATGTACTGTGTCTTGCTAAATAGAACTCTAAAGGAATAGATTATTCATTAAAAAAAACAAAAAAACAAAAAAAAATGAAGATGTTAATAGGAACAGCTGCCATCAGAAATGAATACTGTGAAACAGGCATAATAAAAACTGAAACAGGTTAATCTGCCTGCTGTGGGTGTTCTGTTTTAGGTATTTAAAAATAACCCATGAGAATATTAATACTTCCTACATCAAGTCAATAAATGTTGTCTTTCAATTATATATGTTTATAAATATTGGAGAAAAATATTGTTTTCACATGTTTTTCACATCATTTGAAATTGAGTATTTTTCCTAAGTGTTTTATTTAAATATTTTGTACTTCCAAAACTTCAGGTTTGCCTTATCTCACATGAATTCAAACCATCCAAATTATTTCAGCCCCAAAACTTTTGCATACTTCAGTACTGAGTCAGGTTGTCCTATTCATTATTGCATGCCAAAGAAATGAAAGTTAAAAGTAAATATTGCAACAAAGTGAAAAAACATGCATTCTCTTGGAAGAACTTGCCACTGTACTGCAGTCACATTCATCACCAACACTAGATTTGACTGGGTTTTTTTTTTTTTTCCCCAAAGCAAGGTAGAAAATTTCCAGAGAAATCACCCTGCCACACTTCATGGTGTGGCTCACCTGTTTTACACTCAACATTTGTCTTTGTCAGCCTTACTCTGTAGTCCTGAATAAGCCAAGGCAGAAAGGAAGCTGTCACAGCCTCACCCCAGCCAGCAACTGAACCCCACACAGCCACTCACTCACTCCCCTCAAGGGGCTGGAAGAGTATCAGAAGAGTAAAAGTGACAAAACTGATGGGTTGAGATAAAGACAGGTTGAGATAGGTAAAGAAAAAGCCACACACACAAGCAAAGCAAATGAAGGAATTAGTTCACTGCTTGCCATGGGCAGGCAGGTCTTCAGCCATCTCCAGGACAGATGAAGTCCACCAGGTTTTAGGTACTTGGGAAGACAACCACCATCACTCTGAACATCTCTTCTTCCCCCAGCTTTGTATGATGAGCATGACATCACATGGTATGGAATATCCCTTTGGTCTTTTGGGGTCAGATGTCCCGGCTGTGTCCCCTCCCAATTTTTCTTGTTGGAGACACTCCCAGTCTCCTCACTGGTGGGGTGGGGTGAGAAGCAGAACAGGCCTGGATTCTGCATGAGCACTGCTCAGTAATAATGAAAACATCCTTTTATTACCAAGTTTCCAGCAGCTCCCAAATACAAACCCAAACCATCTGTAAAAAACAAAAAAATAACCAACTCTATCCTAGCCAAAATCAGCACAGACATAAAATATTGGGGTGCCTTGCTACAGTATAATCTGGGGAGGGCAAGCCCACTTGTAGATCAAAATTTCCAGCAGAGTATAGAAGCCAAGAGAAAGATTCAAACTGCAATTCACAAGGGACATAGTAGTAGCTCTCTAAAACAAGCACTTTAATTTGTGTCTTGAGGTAAAAGAATAAAGAGAATTAGATGTATTTATTTTGCAATCATTATATTTTTTCCTGAAAAACCCTAGAATAGCATGTTTTGGGAGGGGGGAATTAAATGATAACCCAACTGTCCGAGAAAAACAACACCAAAACATAGTCTTAACTAGCCCTATTTAAGTCCCTCAAGCAGATAGTAAATTCTTTGATGAACTTCCAAAATACTCAAGGACATAAAAAAACAGGTCAGTTTTTCTGAAGAAAAAGATGCTTTTATATACTTTGTTATGTCACTCTTCAGCTACATATATTTTTCCTTTCAGTGTGGAAATGCAAATACTTTTAGACAGACATAAATAGAGAGACTATTATTTTTGTTGTTTATGTTAGGTTTTTTTACTACATTAGTATTGTAGAAGCCAAAATTTTTCAGGTCTCTTTGAATGCATGTCTGACACTAGGTACATTTCCCACAAAAGCAACATCTTTGTCACATGTTTTCTTCTCACTTAACAAAAGACAATTACATTAATAGTAGATATATTTGTAATTTACACTAGTTCAAAAAAAGTCACCTACAAGGAGAAAACTGGGATGCTCGGGCAAACAGCACAAAAACAATCCCTATAAAGCACTGGGCTTAAATTGCTCCTGGATGTATTGAGAAATACTGTTCTGAGGTAAGACGACAGGAAACAGTAAGAATTAGGCTTTTTAGCTGAATACATCCTAGATTATCATATTAGTAGTTAATGACATGGTATTACTGTATCACTTTGAAGTCAGCTAAGCAGCAACAACTAGACTATAATATGTGAATCATTACGGCACTACTGAGTTGCAGGAGATTACAATTCTTGCAAATAGCAACGTTCAATACAATTTAATGCTTTAATCCTGAAAATATCACTCACTCCCATGTTCAACAATGAAAAACCAAAAAACCAGAAATACTGCTAAATGTCAGTAAACTCCTGAAAAGAGATGTTGAGACAAACTCAGAGAAGTTTGACCATACCCTGAAATGTCAGCAACTTTTGTTATTAGTCCACCTGTAAGTCAGCTGCATCACATGGCTCACACACATACCCAGAGACACACACGTCCACAAATGTCTAAGTGGCTTGACTATAGCCCAAAACTGTGACTGAAGCCCTCTATGGACATAACTATGGTAACTCGGGTACCAGTGGTCACACAGCCACCTCAGCAGAGCTCGGGATGTTCAGCAGGGCCCTGGCAGCAAACCAACCCTAGCTACCTCATAGGGAGCAATGCTGCTGTCACCAGGATACAGCCTCCAGCTGCCCTAGCTGGTATGACTCCATAATCATGGTTCTGGAGCTGGATTGTGCAGAGACAGCTGGAATATCTTTGCACAAGGATCTTTTAACCAAGACCTTTTTTTTTTTTTTTCTCACCTGGACGTGAGCAGTAAGGTAGGCATGGGCTGAGCCTGCAAATATCTAACAATTACATGCAGTTTTTCAGTTCTCATACAGTCAAATATCCTATTCCTATTTCTCAACACGAGTGGCCACAAGTTAGTCAGGGACAAGCAAAAGTTCTTCACTCTGATTCAGTTTTATCAGGTGCTAATCAAATTGAATATTTGGGTTTGGATCTTCTTAAAAAGAGCAGTTTCTGCCTTGGGGTGGTGATGAAACTGATAAATACAGAGTTAGGAAGAAACATACATCTCTATATTCAGTAACTAATCAAGGCTAATGAAGGATAAAATCCTACCCCTTACTGAAGTGACCTCAGTGGACCTCTACAAGGACCCCAAATCAGCAAGCATTAGGACTATTATAGTTACACAGCCCATCATCCTGACACATCACTCTAACACCAAAACAGCTTGCAAACATGATGACATCTTCCTCAAGGTGCCACCACTTCTTCAGGCCTTCTGGGAGAAAGTGCAGAACTTCACAGCTTCCATCTTAGGCTTTAACTTATAACTGCATGTTGCTTCCTCATAGATCACATTCTTCTAAGCCTTGTCCCATTATACATGTTTATGCAAAGACCAGTATAGGTAAAAGTGATACCTTGGCAGAGAACTAAGCATGAATACACATTGTAATGAGATGGCAAATCAGATTCCTAAACTATGGTATTTTGAATTTCAAATCCAGAGGACAGATATCATCTTTTCACTGTTAAGAGTCAGTGTTAGCATTGCTACACTGCATAAAGGGTGGAAAGAATGAGTGCATATTGGAGGGGCAGGCCATTAAAATAAGGGAATGGATAAGTACCACAGCCTGGAGGTGTAATAATAAATGGGAAAGGTCACGAGATTTAACTAAGCAGTATATAGTTGATAAGGTGACTTACAAATTTTAAATAATTATCTTAAAAATTATTTGGTGCCTCCATACAACAGCAGGGAAAGAGATGAGAATTTATTCTCTCCCAAGACCTTTAAAAAGGATTGCCTTTCAACATTGACATCTCCCTAGTTGCCAATGACAGACAAATTATCAAAAGTGAGGTCATACCCCTCAAAACAACTGCTTCAGGCCCTTGGCAAACTGCACAGATTTATTTCTTTTATTTTTCTGAAGCAGTCTCCAAACTTACATTTAAGTACAGATTTCAGTAATGAAAATGACAGCATGATTCCCACACCTTGAATGAGTAAAACAAAAACAAAAGCAAAGATCTTCAGAAACAGTAAAGTGATTTGGTATAGGCCCATCTGACAGCTGGTCACCTGTCTCTATAACAAATGATTATTTGATATACTATCTTTGACTTTTATTACTCAGCTCTTCGTCCAAAGCATCATGCTACACCTAGTTTTAAAGATGCAGTCTTGTATTTCTTTCCTTATTTTTACCTTCAAAATAAACTTTTTACCTTCATAATAAACTTCCAAATAATCCAAATTATTTTAGGACTGAACCTGGATAAGGAAACCACCATTCAAGTTACACACTTCTAATACTGCTTCAAGTAGAAGCAAAAATAGTTGTTTGAAGTAGAAAATAATTCTCAACTATTTGCTGTAAAGTAAGAAAAACCAATCTAAACAATGTGGTTGTTAATTTATTTTTATAATGGATGCCTTGATTTTCCAGAGCTCCCCTACATGTGAATTTCTGAAAGCATTAAAAAAAATCAATTAAAAAAATCATTGTTTTCATAATTCTTTAGGATATATTGCACACCTACATGGTATACCTGACTGCCAGGCCTGAATTTTTTGAAGCCAGCAAATGAGTAAAAAATTCCACATAAATCTGAGAAATCTCAGTTGGATAAATTTGAGGCTTTTACAAAGGAAGTTTTATTCCTTCTAAGAGCTGAGAGGAATGCATATATCTCATTAAATTTTTGCACAATAAAATGTAGTCCACTCCCTTGTCCCTCAGATTCACCATACATATAATTGCTAAGTCAGGCATAAAATTATATTTCAAAACAAAACAATCCAGATTCACAATAAGAAAAAAAAGTACAGAGAACTGCAGGATGGAGAAAACAAAACGTTCTGGAATTTCAGTTCCTCACTCAGCAGCACTATCGAAAGCATCTACTACATGCACATATGAAGAAATAAAATGTATTCTCTGAACTGTCCTTCTGGAAATGTCTCTAGTCAGAGGCTGGTATTTCTACCTGCTCATTTTTTTCCCCTGAAGTCCACAAAGAGGTTCTCTCAGAACTTCATATCATCATGGAGAGCCAAAATCACCACCCACCTCAGTAGAAGTACTTCAGCATGAAGCTGTATGAAGCTACTGTTCCCCTGAGGGGCATAGGATGTGCCAATTCCACTTGCATAGCTTAACTTCAAGAATTCAACATGTTGGCTCAAATAAATCACTTCTCAATGGCAATACTTCAACCATTACCCTTCTCCCAAGAATTTTTTTATTACATGCTGTTACCATATAGAAATCACCCATGTTTTGGGGGTTTTTTTTTTCCTGTCTAGTTTCAGGACTGGGACATAGCATGAAGACAAATTTTAGTGAGGTTGATGATCTTCACCTGCAGAAGGTCAAACGTGTCACAAGTGAACATGACTTTTAGCCTACCAGGCATTTCTCTGGGACTCTTTCTTTTAGCAGAAGCAGCAGTAAACTCAGAACAAAGAGAAGAACACAAACCTCTGCTCCTGTTGTTCGCTCACCATCAATGGCCTGGCTTCCCCTTGGAGGAAGAGATGCAGATGCCCAAAACCTTCTCACAAATGCCAGAGCAGGCTGGAAGTTTCCTAGCAAAAGGCCTCCGTGCCACTCTAACCTATCTACTCCATCAAGTCCCAACACAGCAAACATGGGGCACTGCCAGCCTCCTGCCCCTGCAGCCAATCCTTGTCAGGGGCAGTGCCACCTCTGGCATCTGGGGAGACATTTCAGCAGGCAGCCTCTCCTCCTCCTCCTTCTCCTCCTCCCCTGCTGCTCCTCACCTTGGCACCTTTGGAGGTACCAACCTAGAGGCCTCTCCCTGTGTCCTTGTCCCCTGCCATCTTCATCTCAGCCTCTGTGCTGGCTGTGGCAGCCACCTTCATGCCTCTCTCACACTCCAAGCAGGCCCAGACCCATCACTGGGGTACCTCACAAAAAGGCTGGTCCTGGAAGGATCTTGCCACCTTATTATTTTCTTCAAACACTGAGAGGCTCTGGCTGTTATCTTGACGTGGGGCTGAATCATTTTTACACCATGGGATGGGAAAGGCAGGTGTCCCGTTCAGGCTTGTTGCACACACAGAGTAAGAACCACCCACACTTCATCCCTGCTGACATTTCACAGTTAATACCATCTCTCCCTATTCTGCTTGGCCAGAAACTAGGTATCAGAAATTGTGAGTTTTATATCTGCTTTAGTGAGAGAGTTGGACTAGATTATCTCTAGAGGTCCTTTCTATCTCTGATAATTATGTGAAATACTACTACTACCTCTGATAATTATGTGAAATACTACTACTACTACTTACTGACTTAGCCGTAAGCACCAGCTGTGGTGGCATTTGTTGTTCTTCAGGCAGGATATACTAGATACTGTTTTCTAATGTCAGAGGATACAAATTTTGTGCTTCCATGATGTTTTGGTTTTGTTGTTGTTAGTACAATTCAGAGTGGAATTTATTATTATAATACCCCAAACCAGATTTCTGCAGGGCAACACAAAATGACATCAGAATGCAAGAAGGATGGAGAGGCACTCCTTGACAAAATAAACCCAATGATCTATGAATGCAACTGGATACAAATTTTTGCACTTGTAAGCATCCTATAAGTTAAATATGCTAGAAAGTGATTGACAATTTTCATCAGTCCTAAAGATGGAATAATTCAAATGCAGGGCTTCTCCTCATGTAATACAAAGTGCTGAGCACAGAATCCTAAACAAACACTGTCAAATTTAAACCTGCTCCACACAAAATCTGAAATGGAGGCAACTCTTTAGCCCAAGGCGAACCTGCACCTTCCCTGACTGCAGTGCCATCTGATTGCTGCCCACAGCAGCAGGGAAATCTACCCAAACTGCAAAGCAAAAAAGGATAGGGCATGTTAAACTCATCTGAAAAATGCCAAGAACAACACAATCCCTAAGCCCTGTAATGCTGTTAGTGTTAGATGATGACCTCTGCTTGCCTTGATTCTTATTATGGCCAAGTGCTGTATTAGTGAGAGATGACTCCAGATCCTTATGAGTCCTGACAGTTACCACATTGATGAAGATTTGAGTAAGAGCCTGATGAACTCAAAATGCCATTTATAGAAAGCCTCAAAAGAGCTTCAGAACTATAGGAAAGTAGCACAGCAAATCATTTAACTTGAGGAGGCACCTACGTGTACACAAACAGCCCAGCTGAGCTTCAGAATCACTTGGCGCTAAAGGAAACTCATGGAATTCTGCGTCCTCTGGTGTCCCAGATCATTCTCAGTTACATTCAACCTCCAAGGACCAGTCCTTTTCAAAAGCCCTGGCATAAGCCACTCATTTACTCTGCTCTTCCTAGCAACATTAACAGAAATTAATTTCCAAAATTCATCTGCAAATTAATCCTGAGAGGACCTGACACAGGCATTCTTTAACATCAGCATCACTGTTATCATCCATTGAAACATTAAACTCTGGTGGCAAGACTTAGCCACCTCACACATTCTTTTTTCATAGAACTGTGAAACTCTGAGACTTGAGAACACACTAAGATTTCATTCTACCTTCTGTCTTTTTTCATATCTGCAAGAACCTTGTAGATCTTACACTTTTTTCTTATGGTTAAAACAATTCTGCCTTAAGCTCTCCAGTGCCCATAGCCCCAACAATGGTAAAGCCATATTTCACTGGTCTTGTGCTGTGATTTAAAACAAAATGAAGATTCATACGGCACTCTTAATTGTACTATATTATTATTTTTATTAAATACTTCAGTAATCATTAACTCACCTACTTATTAGGCTAGGATTATACGTTTAGTTTTAAACTATATGGCAGACTGCTTAAACGTGGCCTCTATATTTACAGCAAAATCCTGATAGCCTTACAGAAAGCTGTACAGCCAGCTACTCCTTCTAGTAATGATAAAGGCTATAAATACACTGTTCTGGGCAAACTGTCCAAATAACCATAACTGCTTTTTCTCAAGATGCCATTCTCAGGGCCAGCCCTGACAGCTCCCTTCCTGCTTCTTTCTTCCCTCATCCCTTTAAAACTGGCAGTCTATAACCTAGCCATAATTAGCAAGAAATAGCTAATTTCCACAGCTACAATTTTGACAAATGAGAGGAGGATGTTTGCAGTTGTCCAGTTTCTCCTGGTTAATATTCAATTTGCAGCAACTGAAGTGCTCTCTATCCTTGTTGAGAAAGATGTACAGGACTGCTGGTCAAATGCCTTTCTGAAATGCAAATAAATTGCAGACAACTTCACCTGTCTGTTGTAAATAAAGATTTGAACTTTTACTTATTTTCTGTCAAGGCTGCTAATGTACACTGAAAATACATTCAGTTTTTCTTAGGTGTGAGATAAATAAGTCTCTACTTGCTTAAAACCATGCTCATTTAGGACACTTATCAATGTCCTCTTAAATTATGATACAAATAGCACCGTTTTGTGCTTTTGGCTTATTGACAAGACATGCTGTTCTTCCATCCCAGTTTCATAAAAAGATATCAAAAACCATGATAAATTCTTATGAGGATCAGAGGATGCCTCAATACGAAAAATTACTTATGTGCACATCTCTAATACTTGAAACATCTCTGACAACATTAACTTTAAAGCACACATGTAATGAACATAATTACTGCTTAAATAACTATAGTAACCAAAGTATGAAACATTTATCTGATTATGATATTTAACTGAAGCCAATACAACTTGTCTTTTTCTTTTCACAATGTGTCACTACATTTTTCTTCAGTTTTTAATCCAGATGCAATCTGGCATGACAAAAATTGCTGGCTTCCCAGACACAGTCTGATAAGCCAGATTCCATGCTGATTCAAACCCTGCTTTGAGACCGTGTGGATTTCAAAGACAGCATACATCAGTTGCTGTTGTTGAGCAACTTCTGAAGAGAGATTAATCACCACAGACAAAATAAAATTGCAGATTACTAGGATTTTTTTTATGGAACAAGGACCTTTGTTTCACATTTCAATCTTTGCATTCACCTACAGCACATTTTTTCTGGGTTTTTTGTTTTGTTTTTCTTATATTAAATGAATTTATAGAGGTTGGTTCTGGCTTTAATTGCTTCTAAATGAAACCCACCTCCCTCATCTTTTCCTCATCAGGGAGATGTTTCACACCCATAACCATCTTGGTCGCTCTGCGCTGAACTCTTTCAAGCAGTTCCCTGTCTTTCTGGAAATGAGGGGCCCAGAACTGGACAAAATATTCCAGATGCGGCCTCACCAGGGCAGAGTAGAGGGGGAGGAGAACCTCTCTTGAACCTCTGACCACCCCCCTTCTAATGCACCCCAGGATGCCATTGGCCTTCTTGGCCACAAGGGCACATTGCTGGATCATGGTCATCCTTCCATCCACCAGCACCCCCAGGCCCCTTTCCCCTCTGCTGCTCTCCAGCAGCTCAGGCCCCAACCTGTACTGGTACTTGGGGTTGCTGCTACCTAGATGTAAGACTCTACACTTGACCTTGTTGCAATTCATTAAATTTTTCATCGCCCAACATCTCTATTTCAACCGTGAATCTGAGATGCATTGTCACTGGTTCCAGAAGAATCACCCAGATTCAGATATACAAGAATAAAAGACAGAATAATTTAAATATAAACTTGGACCAAAAATCAGGCTCACCTTTGCATAAAATTTTATGATAATATGGAATTGGCAAACTACGTTTAGCTACACATGTATGGGCTACAGATAAATATTTATATGGGCTATATTTGTAACTGCAAAAATGTGAATAGAGATGGAGGTGAAACCTGCTTTCTCTTCTTGGAGTGTAAACATGTAGGGAAATCAAATTGGAATCTGTAACATTTCCACAAAAATATTCTTTTGGAGCATAAAATACCTTTTTTTATAGGCATACATGGATGCAGGTAGACTTACTTGAAACCAGATAATATTACTTCTGTGAGCAGCTGATAAAAAAGTAACATATGTCTATTTGTCAAGAAAGTTTATTTTCCCTAATTATAGTTTACATGCCCTCAATTATAGTTTACACAAAACACTGCTATTAATCAGTTATTCTTCTGCTCAGAGTGAATGTTAAGTCTTCATCCATTTGATTTTTCTCTACATACATGATCCATGTTGGTTTACTGTGTTTGCTGCTGCTGAACAGAGAATAAGCAGTCTATATTAAGCATGTTTTATAGGAACTAAAAAAAAAAAAAAAAAGAGAGGCAATAAAAGAAAAAAAGGTCAAGGTCAAAGCTAGGGTATTTCCAGTACCTAAAACAGAAGATCCCAACAACACGCATGGAATCTTCCTTCAAATTCTCGGATATGGAGTCATATCAGTCAGCTTAATTCTTAAAGCACCAGAGCAAAAGACAAGAGCAAGGTGTAAAGTACCATTTTAAGGGAGGGAGGAAAAAGAAAGATGACAGTCCTCAGAAGTCCTGGAATAGCAAATACAACTTCTGCTCAGATGAAGTAAATGATAGCACAGAAGCTGATGCAGTTAGTGAGCACAGAACCCCAGGGACGAGCCCTCTTTCCCCCTGCCCTTCCTCCTTAAAGAGGAACATCTTCTAGACACTGAGAAAAAACAATCATTAAATCATCCTTTCTCCCATGGACTTAGGGTGCCCATGGCAGGGGGATCACTATTACTAACCTTCTCAGTGGGGGACTCAGCAGCAGAAGGCATGAAATATGTCCTGGTGGTTCTTTACAATGAATGAAAAGATGATGGTGGTAAAACCTTGAACTTTTTGTTCCCTCTTTCCTATTTTATCTGACTACTACTGAGTAAACTTGTACATGCTGGAAATGGAGAAGAGGAAGGACACTCGTTCAAAAGATGGAGAGACAATTTACAGAAGCTGAAAAGTTAGTCTGATCACAATTTGAACCTTTAAGACTGTCTCAGAGCCAACATACAATTTAGAAAGAAGAGCTGTGCCCCTCCCAAAAGGCAGCTCCTCTAAATTTAGAGGGTCATCATCCTAGCTGGAAACAGTCCAGCTGGACATTAGATCCTTAATCTCCACCCTATCACTGTGTAGTCGAAACGTGCCGACTCTTTTATATACCACCCTTTGTGCTTAAATTTTCAAAACAATTTGAGAAGTGTTGTTTTCAAGTCATGCACAAGAAAAGCAAGAAAAAAATGTTATCTGTACAAGGCAGCTTCTAAACCTGTGTGTTATCTCAGTGCAAACCAGTCCAGGCTGGGCACATCTAAATGCAATGGTAAGTAGAGACAGAGATACCCTGGCTAACATTCAATGGGCCAGCAGCAACACTGCCAGCAACATGAAGTTATGAGTACAATGCTCAAGGCTATGCTGAGAAACAGAGAAGAGCAGTCCCCAGAGCACCACTCTTAAGAAAACCATGCTGTGAAAATATGCAAGCAACGTTAGCTTGTGGGCATGATGCCCACATAAAGCCACCCATTCTTAGCCCCAGCATTAATTTGCCTATAGGCAGAGCTCAAGAATACAGATATGGTTGCTGTATTTTCTGGGATGAACACTGTCTACCTCACAAACTAACCCTATCTCTCCCTCTAGAACTTCACAAGCCTTACACCAAAAGCTAACAAATTTTCTATAGAAATGTCTATCCACAGTCAAAGCCACAGAAGTGGATGTTCAGAATCATACATACCTGAGTGGAAAGATTAATTGTTCTTACCTCATGTAATACTCCATCATTTTAAACACCAGTCCTGTAAATCTTCTAACAGAACAACTGTATTCCCCAGGTTCACCATTGTTCCCTTGTCCCCCACTAGACTCAGGCTCTTTCCTCAAAGTCAGAAGGAAACAGCTCACAAATGTGTCCCCCCCTAAAGACCTAACACTCCAAGCACTACCAGCCAAATCTGTTTTTCTTTATCCTGATTTCACAGCAGAAAAACTGTGTTCTTCAGAGGGTGCTACACCATAAGACGACATAAATCTCTCTTTTTGCATTTGTTTGATTCCCTGATACCAGATAGAAATAGAAGCACTAGAAACATCCTATTCATATGATATGGGGTTTTAATTATCCACTCTGTTGTTAACTGTTGTAAAACTGTGAGATGTTAAAAGGCACCCTATAAGAGTTCACAGATTGCCTGTTAGATATTCCAAATTACAATTGCTAAAATACATTTCTCTTAGTAGTAAGACAGTACATCTCAAATACTGCTCCAAGTTATACCCACTGTCATCTTTCAAGAACTGATTCAAACACTGTTCCAAGTTACTTCTCTGCAATGCTATCTGAACAGAAATGTAATCAATGTGCTAAGAACAACTTTGGGGTAAGTAAACCAGGATCATATTTCCAAAGGCAGCTGTAACCTAAAATGCTTTACTTTGTCTGTTTTGAAATTCATAAGGCAAATATAGTCAGAATTCTTCCTCCTGAGCAACCTTGGCATTGGTGAAATCCCTATTAGTTTAGTGATATCATTTAAGATGCAAAGCCAATATGCAACTTGCCCAATCTGATTCTATTTAAAAACAGAGATAATCTACACTAAAGCCACTAATGGATATAAAGGGATTCTGGATTTACATCAACACAAATAAGACCAAGGCATGTCTCTTGCCAAGGATCTTGAGAGGCAGGTGGTTGTAAAACATATTTTTATTATAAGAGTGCCTGAAATGATTCACTAAACTAGTGTCCACTAGGGATTAGGAGAGGCCTATGCATGATCACATTTGGGTAGTGTGTGAATTCAGGGGCATTATTTTAAGTAATGTTGAGAAAATAAGCAATCAGAAAAACAAAACAAACCAAACAAAAAACCAAAACAGAACAGCAGCTTGGAAATTATGCAAGTATGGAAGTTAGGGGAATGCTGTGATATTGCTGTTTCCCCCTACCACTTAAATGGTAGGAACTCTAGGGATTCTGGTAAACTTCAGGAGCTAATAGAGTAAGCGTACTTTTTACTTTGTTGGTTATCTTGTGCTGGCAAGTACCAGTACAACAAATGCTGAGGAGTGGGTGTAGACCATATTAATGAGCAATAAAAGTCTCTGCAGCCCTCCCTCTTATACTAGGAGAGGAAGGGGGAGAGCAAACCCAGAACAGGAGAGGGCTTTGGAAGGAAATGAGCCTGGTGCATTAGCCAAAATGCTATCCTCTATGCCATGCTAATGGTAGCATTTATCCATGTATCCAAGCCTTGTTTTTTGCACTACACAAGCATAGCAGCAGGAATTCCATTAGCACAGGATGCGGTCCTCCTTAGCAGCTTTCTCAAAATTTGAAACACATACTCATCACTCTGCATTTGTGTCATGCAAAATTGTTTTCATCAGTCAAAATGGAGAAACTCAAATCCCGGACCAGTTACCAGTAACTGAATTAACAAAATATGAGTTAGCTGAAAACAAACATCCTCTTCTCACAGGCTGCAAAAGTCCCTTTTCCTCATTAACTCCATTGCAGTCTGTTTGACACTTTTGCAACTTTACGCACTCATCCTGCTAAATATATGCCAACTTATCAAACTCAACATGCTTCACGTAGACACTTCCACCTCTGCAGTGCTGTCAGTGAAATGTTTTTTAGGAGCAAGAAAAACAAGCAAATGCAAATATCATAGACTACTATGATAGAAACCCAGGTTTAAGTGCCTGAGCTCTGTCTCAGTAAGTGATACAGGATTTAAAAATTTTGAGCTGGGCAGAGGGAAAATCTAAAGTAGGTTTTCCTGGAACCTACAAAGCAGCTTGCAGACCAAGTTACTTTTTCCTGAACTGAAACCCACTTTCTATCTGAAAAGGGAAATGCACTGACATTCAGACATAAGATCAATGCAAAAACTTGAGAAATTTTTTTTCTAACGGTACCTGAGAAAAAACAAATTTAGAAGCCTTAGAGGACAAAATAAAATGACATCAGCATCCCCCAGTCGACCAGGGTGTGACTTTACATTAAACAGATGCCCAGAGACTGGATCATTCATTCTGGTGCTTTCCTTGTTCCACACTATGCTAAAAAACAGAGACATGAGGGGGGAAAAAAAATAAAAATCCCTGTGCTTGGTCCTGCCAGTGAAGCTCTGTTACCTTTCTATCTGGCTCAAGAGAAAAGGGCACTCAAAAGGAATTGTCACTGTATTTCACAAGACACGATTGCAATCGATCTAGAAATCAGAGTTTGGGATAAATTACCTGATGCTTATTAACACATTTTTACATTGTTTAAATTGCTAAGGACAGCTGTAATTGTCCCTCAAAGACTTCTGATAATGAACTACAATAAATCAAGTCAAATAATCCAAATGAGCTGCAGTATCAGGTGGCATTGTTTTAACATGTACTGTAATAATTTGAATGACAGGAACAACTGACCAGAAAAACAATGTGGAGTTGAATGGCCCTTGAATAGCAAAACAGCATTTCACTTCATCAACCACTGACACATCACAGCCATCACTTCTATTTCATCTTGTATTCAACAGCAACAGGTTGAGCAGAGAGAAAAAAAAAGAGAAAAATACACAGAGGAAAATTCAAACTGTGGTGTGTCCTCCCGGTCTAATTCTGCAGGAGTCAGATGCATGAGGCAACATGTCATATTTTATTTTCTTCAGGGAACATAATATTTTATCTAAACTAATTCAGAACAGCAAAATCATTACAATTGGCTAGATAGATAACAACATAGATATCTGGCTACTCCATGTATCAAAATCATAATTTTTCTGATGTAAAGGACCTGTATCAAATATATGAAAGGGCAGAGAGGCACCTCCCCCCCCCCCCAACAAATTAAAAATCCATTTTGTAAAGTTATGAAAATCTATTATCAACATCAGCAGATATGACTGGGAGGAGCAATACACAAGGGTAGGGAAAAGGATTGGAATTTACATCTTGACTTTTTTTTTTTTCCTTTTTAACAAAGAGCAAAATGAGTATTTTTTAAAAATCACATTCTTGAGAGTATTAAGCAGAAAGATTACCATCTTTGCTAGATGCTTCAGTTTACAACATTTATCTGATAAAGAAAGGTAATAAGGACATTTCCAATAGTCACTCCACCATGAGTCATTTACAGGATTCACTTGCATCATCTTTCATTTATATTGAATATGAGGAGGAAAAGAATGCTTACTAATCATGTACAAAGACATCACTCAGTACTATAAAAAAAGTTGCAAAAGATTTAAAAACGAAATATTTTTCTTCATGCCAACTCAGAAAACTAACAAAAAAAACCCCCAAACCAAACCATACAGGAACTGAAGTAGAAACAGATACCTGATCCACAAGCTAGGACAGATACTTAATTCTGGAAGTACATTCCTTGACTTCAGTGGGAATTGTGGTTCTAAGCACCACCAAACATTAAGCTATTTCCAATTTGTAATAATTTATGAAAAGGGAGTTTGCAAGAGATACTGAGTCCCTCAAATATATTCTAGTTCAATTCAAAGTGCATCAGATAAGGGAGCAGCAGACACAACTATCATATATAATTTAATGTAATGGGACTTTTCCAGCATCCAGCAGCACTGCTCCATGGGCTGCCCTTGCAGCAGCTGGAAGAGCTGCAGAACAAGTGGCCTCTAAGAAATTTTTTGGGTATCACAGTTCCCCTGAGCTGAAAGCTCCCTGAGCTGCTGGCAAGGACAAGAGAGGGGCTTTTCATTCCTGTTTGATGTCGTTTTGGCCTCTGAATTAAAGACAGAATTTGCAGTGTAGGGGCCATATGTATCCCCTTTGAACTCAGACTTGAAGTAAGAAGTGAAGTCATTTAAGTAATTCCCCTGGAATATAAGCCACTTTCTCCATGAGTTATTAAGTCTTTTCAAGTCACTTGGAGAGCACAGCTGGAAGTAAAATCTGTCCTTCTGGGAGATATTTTAATTGCTACTGATTCTAGGAAAAGACACTGAAACCTTCGGGGAAAACTAAGAGTAAAAATCTACTGGGAAAGCCAACATGTACCAGAGGAGGGGAGAGGGATGTGTGTGGAAAGAAAGAAGAAAGGAAAGAAGAGTTCTTCATGACAACAGTTGTTTGGAGCTACAGATAGCACTTGGGAATGAAAACCGAGACAAATGCAGTAGTATAAAGTACATATTTCTCAATTACTTATTATCTTTTTGAGACCATTTTTGGTACAAATTACGTCTTGAAAAAAATGTAAAAGCATAGTAAGAAAAAGAGTAAAGAATCACCAGCTTTACTTTACAAAGATATTAATAAAACCAATTTTGCCTTGAGATGGCTTCTTCCAGTACTACCATCTCCAGCAGTAATCACACACACATTTCCAGCAGCAAAATTTTGCTGGAGTATTTGAGCCAAATTAAAGCATGAGGTAATTAGTCCTGTAAACTAAGGACCTTATTCAGCATCATTTGCACAGTCAAAGCTCCTGCTGAAGCCCCAGGGAATCCTGCATAATTAAGGCAAAAATAAAGTGCCTCTGGAATTGCATCTGAAGGAATCTGACTAGAGATGAGCTCCTTTGAACTATGGCAGCTGGTTCACAGGTTTTACCAGTGTCCATGTCAGTGATATGCTGCAGATCAGAACATAGGGTTTTATAGATTAAGCTGACAGGAGAACAATTATTAGGTAAAAAAGAACTTCACAAGCATTAAAGCTCCCTTTAAAATCAGCTCTTTCCAAGTAGGAAAGGACCTTCTGACTTCCAGTGCTAGGAGATGCCGCAGTCCTAAGAGGTCTAGACTAATCCCCCTCCCAGCTGTTTCCCTGACTACCCAGCACTGACTCAGGTGTTTGTCTGAGCCAGTGCCTGGACATTTTTTCCTCAATAAGATGTCAAGAAACAAATTTGGGTTATTATCAGTTTACGATGCCTTAGAGATCTACAATGCCTGTGGAAGGACAGTACCAGAGCACATAGCAGACAGATCACCACACAAAACCATGGTTGAGCAGCACCAGGGCACAGTGGCACAAACTCCAACACAGACATATGAGACATGGCTACTCTCTTTCCTCACCTTGCCTCTTCACAATCATCCCTCCCTTCCACCTTGAATTGACTCTAGGTACTTGACTCACAACAGAATAAACCACCTCCTTCTGTTAAAACAAAAAAAAACACCAAAAAACCAAAATGAAAAAAAAGCCAGCATTGTCCATTTTGTAGGCAAAGTGTGCTGGCTGACTAGTAAATAATCTGGGTCAAAACCAGGGAGAAGGCAAAATTACATAGCCACAGTTTTGGCTAGAGTGGGAAATGGGGTTACTGCCAAGATTACACCTGGTTAAGGTGACAGCCAGCTGTCAGTAAGGTTTTTCAACCTGAGGAACTATTTCCAATAGTGGGGTCATCATCTGAGCATTACTGTTGAAGAGTCACCCCGAAAAGTGTAAGAAGCTGGGTTATCCTCTGTGTAGCAAGCAAAGACATGATGATCCCTTGCCTCCTCAGTGCACTTTTGCAGAGCATGCCTTTTGCTGATTGTCCTTTCTTCAATAAATGTGTAGGAAAAAAAAATGATGTCCATATAATATCCTTACAATTTGAACAATTTCCTTCCCTTTAAAGCTGGACACAGAATAAGTTAGAGACCTAAAATTAATTTTAGATTTCAATGCAACACAGACCAAAATGTGAAAAATAGTAAAGGATGTCTTTTTACTAGTCTGTAAAAGACAGGTTTATTCTTAAAACTATATGGACTTACATCTACATAAATAGAAGTGTGATGTCAAACCTGCTTCTACAGTCTCATAGGACATCTAAATACATCAAAACCCAGATTCCCCAAGCTGAGAGCTTTTCTCTCCAATTAATTTTCAAAGGGATGAAACTATTAATTTCACATCTTTAAGAATTTAGACCCATTAAAACAAGTGAAGTATTGCATCTGAACAGTAATTTTAAAACTGAGATTTTTATTTAAAGACCTACAAAGTTTAGCGATGCATAAGGAAAAGGTAAAAATGCAAGTAGAAAATGAAGAAGGGTTTAGAGTTGATGGCACATCCTAATAGAATGCAGCTGCATCAGGCGAAGTTCAGATGGGACATTAGAAAAAGTTTCTTCACAGAGAGCGTGGTCGGTCATTCAACTGGCTCCCCAGGGAGGTGGTCACAGCATCAAGCCTGTCAGAGTTCAGAAGTGTCTGGACAACACTCTGTCATATGGTTTAGTTCTAGACATGTCCTGCAAAGAGCAGGGATTTGGGTTTGATGATCCTTATGGGCCAAGTCCAACTTAAGATATTCTATAATTGCTGAAGTCAGGGCAAGTTCTTATACAGAATTTTCATTACTGACTCTAATACAATATATTAGAAACACAGGGGGATTAATGAAGAAGTCATTTTGGAATTTAGAAATTTAAACAGAACTGGTGTCTGTTAAAACTGGAAAAGTTTTCTATATAGTCACCAATAGGATTAAATTCAGCACTAAGAAAAAACCCATAGTACTTCTCATGCAAGGGACACATTCAAGAGGAAATTTGTACTACATGAAGAGGTAGGAGAGGAATTCAGAAGTTTTAATAGCATCCTACAACTAACCCCAAGTTTTGAGTCAAATGTAAAGAAAAAAATCCACAGATCTCATTAGACAAAAGAAATAGCTAGACTAACTAAAATAACAACTGGAAAAGCAACTTCATAGATTCTTTACAAGTACTACTTTCAATATATTTGTTGAAAATATGATTGACCACATTTTATTTTAGTACTGGAACAAAATTTGCACATGTTCATATATGTACACACACTCAGAAAACCTAACAGACAGTAGTTACATCATCATGTGATGAACTACTGCAAACAGGTCTCAATACTTATGACAGAAGCATCTCAGAATGTATGAAAGAGGTTGCTGGTAATGCAATTATCAGTTTATGTTGCCTGGTTACACTTACATAATAAATCACCAAATCAACTAGGCAACCAACTAGCACTGGGACTGGGAAGCAAAGCAAGAATAAAGGAAAGTATATGCAGCAGTTTTGTGAAAAACTTCCTAGGATGTGCTTAATGGCACTAAAAAGGTAAAAATGAGAAAGGAGTTTGAAATACTGGGAAATGGAAAGTGCTCTAAGCACACAAGAGATGTGACTAGAAAAGCCACCTTCAGTGTTATTTTATTTTAAGAGATAAAGTCCCTCTCCTGCCAACTGATGCAGAGACTTCATTCCCTTTGAAGTTAATTATAGTTGTGCACATTACAGCAGACACTGTTCTGCTGGCGTTTCTCACATCCATTTCTAAGAGCCATTGTTCTTCTCTACTTTGCTCTGATAAAAACAGTCAGATTAAAAAGGAATAAATCTTGAAATGTTGCAACAAATAGTTAACTTCTGTTTGTTCATAAACACAACCCAGGCATAGTTCCTTTCCTTAGTCTTGACTCACTGTAGTACTTGCATTTAAAAAGTACCAGATGTGCTCTAATGCTACATAATTCTCATATTTGGAGTGTAGAATATAATCCGTTACATGACAAATTAAGCACGTCCAAAAAGTATTGATCTTTGTGGAAGAGAGCCATGGTCCTAGAAGAGAAGATTAATTAATGCCTCTGTATAAAAATGCATTTCAAACAGGCAGAACCACATACCTAGAGTGTTTATGGAAATGATAGGTTTGTTTTACAGGGGAAGATAGCAGGCACATGCCAGAATCCCTGCATAAACAAATGCTTCTGCTGCTTTATTTGGGTAAGGGAATATGCACCCAGAATTCCTACGCTACTTCATGACAAAGAAATCAACTTGAAAAATGGCTGGTACTGTACATACAGGAATACAAATAACTGTGATGAGCTGTGTTATTGGAGCATAAGTTAATCAAGAAAAAAATTCTGAAAATACAGGATTCCTTAAGAGGCATTAATTAAACAGGTAACATATTCAAGCAGATGGATACAATATGATAATCAAAACCAGCATCTTTTGAGAGGCTTACCATAAATTAGAGACTCATCATTATAAGAAATGAAATAATCTCATCATTATAAAGAATCTTACTCTTGAGTAAGAGCACTGTTTGAAACCTCAAAATAAAATTTTTAAACAATACTAATATTTCTGTTAGGACAGCAGTTACTGGAACCAGTTGGGAATCTCTGCTTTTTTAAGAAAGATTCTTCTTTTCCTGAAGAACAAAAAGACAACTAATTGAATACCAAACATTTTGGGACAGATTTTAAAAATAAATTTTTACAAAAGCTGCACTCTAATGCTGCTTCAATGGAAAAAAAACTTTGAATGTCTCTGTTGTCCATTTTCTTTGATTGTACCAGCGAGGGTCACCAAAAGCAGAATATTAATGAACACTTGACCACTCACTGCTCTCTTCCTTTGTGCATGAATTTCATTTCCAGCTGAAACTGGTGAAGCCCTTCAACTCCTCAGGCCTGTTCTGCACTCCCATTCACTGCAGGAATAATCTGAAGCAGTTTTTTTCCTCCCAACCCCCCAAGAGAGGAGTAAAGCCACAGCAGACCCCTAAGTTTTTTCTGGGCAAAAAACCTACACCCCAGAGCACAGAGAATAAAGCATAGGCAGCTATGAAGCCTAGCCATGGGGGGATGACTACCCTGTATACTGCCCAGTGGTGGCACCTGCTTCCACTTAACAAGTACAGACACAAAGTTAACTGTGTTAAGTAATATATGAAGCCCTGAATTGTGCTGGCTCACACCTTGCAGTACTCAGAGCTAATCTATCAAGAGAGACCACTGACCTATATAGACTGTGCCCCTCCTCTCCAAAAGACTGCCTTAGAAACAGCAGAGATACCTGAGCAGGACAGCTACCAGTCAGCACATCACACTGATCTACACTGAAAGCAGCACAATTTTTCTCTAGACCACTGGGTGATATATTGCAGCACCCAGGAATCACTTCTAAGTCCCCCTGAACCCTCTCTCACATGGAGGTGGCATCAGGCGACCTCCAGAGACAAGGCATGGTGGGCAGTCAAGCCTGCAACTATTGTGACTTCTTCAGCTACACAACCTGTTAAATACAAGTCATGGATTCATTTCCAGATGCATTACATGAGTTTCAAACCTTTCTAGTAGCAAAGTCCAAGAATTTCCAATTAAGACAAATGATCTCTGATTAACACTAATAAGAAAGAGCCTAGCTCCTTCCACTTTATTTAATATGACCACAGACACTATGCAAAAGCAGTATAAAAAGACAGCATACTAGTAACAGAAGATATTGAACAAAATGTGACTATTATGTAAGACCACCAAATGTAATCTTTGAAAAATTTCCAGCTCTTTGGGGGTGAAAAAAATCCATCTGTATATTACTTTTTATTGTATGGAAGACACAAGGTAATATTGAATTTATTTGAATTGTTGAGGGAACAGAAAGATACAGTAGGAATTTTAAGCAGTAGGACTCATTAGTGAAAATACTTGATGCTGTGTGGCAAACTTACTTTAGAGAGCATAAACGCTTACCTGGTTTCAGTTCAAGTCATTCTTAGCACCAAACTTGATACTTGATACAGAGGCCAATGATTCACCATTACTACTGAAAAAGGTCAGGAAAAATTATTTTGGGCATCTGTAAAAATAATACCCAAGGGAGCACTCGCTACTCTTGTAAGTCTAAATCTTTTCCGTAGACCTTGAGGACTATGGTAAAAGCAGCAAAATACTGCTCCATATCAGTCTAAAAAAACCAAACCAAAACAAAAACCAACCAACCAAAAAGAATCAGTAAAATTTCAGAAGAGAGAAGTAAATTAAGAAACTCATGAAAGCACAGAATGCTTGACAGAAGAGACCTATAAACTGCAGTATAAACTTTTTTCCCCAAGTTGTGAACTTAGGAAAAAAATAAACCCATTAGACAACAGATAAGAATTTTTAAATTGAATAGTATGAGTTTGAAAAGGCTTGGTCAAACCCCATTCTGCAATATCAAACTCACATTCACCAAAATTCCAGAGTCTATACTTGAATTGAAAAAGAACTACTAGGACATTTAGAAGCCTTAGGTATTTATTTCAACACCAAAGATGTTGAAAATGTGGTGTCCCATGTATTTAACTTTAAGGCTGAACATACTGAAAAACAAAGAAAAAAAAGATACTTTGCAGTAAAAATCTTTTATACTGTTTTTTAGCTTAAAAAGAAAGAAGCCATGGCACAAATACACACGTTCCTACAGGTCTCTCTTAGATGTTGCCTCTGAAGTCCTGTTGAAAGTGAAAACGGGAAATGACTCAAACATGCTGTTCTCCTGCTGTCTTCCCCACTGCTTACGATCCCTTAGTCATCATACCCAGCAAACAAAAATTAAACCAGCCTTCAGGCTGTGCTGACCTGAGCTGTGACAGTGAATCACAGACACTTAACCATCTGTTGGATCTCAGGTTCCTCTGCTTACCCTATTCCCGAGCTGCTAGAGACGGCTACCTCCCAAACCGGCTTTTTCTAGGCACATGCCGAGTTTCTATCTAATCCTCCCCAAGGTCCCTCAGGGCTAAACATGTGTCTTATACTCAAAAACACTTCTGTTTCAAAACTGCAGGGAGCTGGAAAACAATGTTTTCTTTCACAAATCAAAAAGTAATTTTTTTTTTCAAACTTATCCAAAAGCCACAGTGTAAAGCCTCAAGGTCCAAAGCCTGCTTTAAAACCACAGGAAAAACTCCCAAAAGCTCCAATAAATTTTAAAGATAGGAAGCATGTTTGTCAAGCTTTGTATCAATTGCAAACTCAGTTTTCCCTGATCCTTGCTAATTTGTGAGCAAAATGCCTTCTTCTGCAATATAATCACTCATCATATTTTGTTGATTATGCTAAAACTAGATTTTTTAGGAGGATGCAAACACTCCAAATTACTGGTAAAATCCAAACCAGTCCCAGAAAAAAATCTCCGCAGCTTAGCTCCATTTCTCCTCTACAGGTCTTTTCAATATAAATCTCAAATTCACACTTAAATTCTACCTTTAAATATACAAGAACTAGTCCTGATTACCCCCTCCTCTCAACAGGTAGAAATAAAGGCAAAAAGCAATTCTCAGATTTTTTGTGCTCTATTTGCACTGTTTTATTGTCTAGTCAGAGCTGCTATAGTGTGAAACACTAAATATGAAAGTACCTGTATGCTTGGGAGCCTTAGGCATGTCATCAAGCCAGAGGTACATGGGTATCAGCTAAATGTTAAAGCAAATACTTGACTCTTTTTATTAACAGATATTAAAAACTACTCCAGAGGGTGCAGGGAGACTGTGCTTGAGAGAGAGAGGGGATAAGATAACGTAAGAGAGAAAAGAAAGAAAATTAGAGAGTATTATTTTTACAGGTGACAACTATATGGTTGTCACCTATTACCTCTAATAGTCTCTCACATACTTTTCTCCTTTAAGATCCCATTCCAGTTGCAACTGAGACACTCAATGCCACAAACAGGTAATGTTTTTTTACAGAAACAAATCAACTTACCCTAAAATCACCCCAGACAAGAAACTTTTGCTATCCACGTTTTACACCATAAAGGAATTGAGACCATAAGGATTAAGAGTCTCAAAATAACACTGATGGCAGAAGTAGGAAATGAACCCTGACTTTTAAATCTGTCTGTGGTGTAATGATTACTGAATCATTCCACTCTCACCATAACAATCATGAATGCTACAAGGGGATCTTGTAAGTATTGTATTTTTTAAAAGAAAATAAATAAAATCAGAAGCATGCTCATTCTTCACTGCTTGTTTACTTTTCACTGTATGAAAGCCTACCTTCAGGCTCCACAGCGTAGGCAGCAAATAGGAAGCACAGAATGGGCAACAGAATGTCTTGCAGTGCGACTGTAAAACTTACTAATCAAATCAGTTTCTATGAAAGCAAAGGGAGGACAGCACTGGCCACCAAGAAAACATGCGTTCATGTGCAGTGAGTACGTGCAAGGCTGACTGCAAAAGGATGAGAGTATGGTTTCATTTTTACATGGACCTGCTGACCTAACTCCATGAGGTTTCGTGAAGGACTCTTGATTTCATCCTACCAGTCAGAGTACCAGCTGCTAATAACATCAACTCTCAAAATTGTGTTTGAAGTGTTTATGAGCCTGCAGGACACCTGCAAAAAGCTTTCTTTTGGGGTGTTAAAACACGTGCATTTCCATGCAGTCTTATAAAATTTTTAAAACTAAACACTAGATTGAATCCTCAGGTGGAACAAACTGTCTATTCATTTCAGTAGAGCTGCCTCTTCACATATTTCCAATTGGCCCTGTCCAAGACATTAGGAAAGAGACAACAGTCTCAACCTTTTTTACTTTTTCATTGGCCTTAAATTATAAAAAAACCCACCCAAAACCCAAGCAAAAATGTGCCCCACCTCTAAACCTCACTCCCTAAAAACAAAACCCTAACCAACCCACTACACAAACCTAATCTTAATCATGTCAAAATACTAGGATTTCCTCCCCTCCGCAGTTAAACATCTAAACTGCCTTGTTCTGCCCCAGAAAGCAGTATAATTAATTTTAATTACAATATCTTGTGAATAGGTTTTGGGTTTTTTTGGTTGGTTTTGGGTTTTTTTGTTTGGTTTTGGGTTTTTTTAGGTGAAGGATCTCACCAATCATGTTTCCATTGCAAATGTAGGGTGGAGGAGAATGGGAGGAGAATCAATTCAAATAAACTTGAATTGATTTGATGAATAAATAAGCTAAGGTAAGATTCCTTTGTAAATCTTCTGCTAGAATTGAGGGCAGCAGGTCTGCAGATGTTTTTAAGAAGTCCACTGTTCTATTATGCTCATTCTAACTCATGCTTAGAATTTACCAGACACAGGCAAACCCTTGTTTACTCTGTTGCATTCAAAGCCAGAAAGAAGTGTAAAAGTCCCATTCTGAGAAGACTAAGCTTTTTATTTTTCTGGCCCTGCAGCACTTAATTATGCAAGTGTCTTGCAGTATCACCGGAAGATCTTTTGACTGCTGTAAACCACTACTTACTCAAGTTGAACAAGAGCTTAAGAGAACAAAGCTCTGTGATACTTAACCTTGACCACAGCAAGAAACAGGTGAGAATCATCATTCATAGGAAAATACAAATCCTAATGGAACTTCTGCTAAATATACTTTTATTTTCCCAGTTGAGCTCCAGGACCTCTTCTGGTCTGAACATTTTGTGAAGAAGCTGACAGTCGGGCATCAGACTCATTTCAGAACAGCAAGACCAGTGAGAACACCTTAGTTTCAATCTGCCATTTCTCTAGAAAGATGTTTTGTAGTCCAAAGGCAAGGGAGAAAATTCTGACACACCACAGCCGTTGTTTTTGTTAATTATGGAAGACATTTACATCTTTGTAAAATATGGTAATTAAAAAAAATAAATTGACTATGATACATTTAAAACAAAAGGATTAATGAATAATTCATTAGTATATGGATGGTACTGAAGCAGATTAACTAATATCTGAAATAAATACTTTTTTAAAAATGCAGATGAGTTTTCCACTGCAATCATGTTTAATTCATGCTGTATGATATTTATAGCTGTGTTCAGTGTAGAGTAATAAATATCTTTATAAAAACAAAGGTAACTAGATTCATTCAATGAACTAGATTCATTCCATGCTATTTAAGTTGTCTCTATGCTGTTTTTCTGATATACGTGCAATGTTTAAAAAGCCTTTCTCACAGAAAACAAAGAAAAAAATAAAATTAAACTTTACAGATAAATAACTTTATTTTCAGTTTTTCACAGGAACACTGTGGTACCTCTGTGACACCTGTACGTAGCCTGCTAGATGCAAAATTCAACAAGACCCTGAAATTGGCCCTAAGGCATCAAGTTTTATTATGTCAGACAAATGTTATTAGAAAATCCCTCTCATTTTTTTTTTTAATAGATATTAAAATAAGGATACGGTTTATTTTGGGTGGCCTGAAATACCCAAGTTCAACAACAAAAAGGCAAGACCATTTTACATTTCCTTCTCTCTCCTACAAGTTCAGTATCCAAACATTTTCCTTCTCCCACCTCAGTCAGGATAAAGTCTTCTTTTAGCTGAATGATCTCATGAAGACATGTATGCAATCAAGTCAACATGAATGTTCAATAAGAGCTCTAATAGGACTATCTGTACCCTCACACTCACCACTACAGTAAGGATTCCTCAGTTATTATACTCCCTTATTTTGGTACAAACTGATTTCTGTTGAGACTGTAAGTGTACCTCTCAGCTTTCTTGTCTGTATCTTCCTTCCAAAAAATTTAAGATTAACTTATTACAGAAAGCCCCCAAAATAAATCAGTCTGCTAAAGAGCACCTCAATACCCAAACTGCAGTGCTTCAGCCTTACAATTAATTCCAGAGAGCATAGTTTCTCCAGTGTAATAAAACCATAAACTGTTGAAACCTCATCATATAATGATGGTAAACATTTTAGATAGCAACAGTGTTATTTTGAGCTTACTAATGCTTAGACACGAAACATATATTTCTCTTCCATTTATTTTTTCCAGGGTTCCCCAGCATAAGAAGCAAATTCTTTGCAATATATATTTAGCTTTGTTCTTGTAGTTCCAGAGTAGTGTGAATAAACAGAAAATACAGTGAAGTAGTCTGTTAGACAGCAGGAGTGTCCACAGAACATATTAATTTCAGATTTTTGAAGTCAAGCAGATACTTCACAAACACACACAAGACTTTAGAAGGAAAAAAACAGGTTTACACAAGTTATCTTACCTTGACCAAGTTCTTGTCACCTAACACCACACCTGGAGTGGTGGATAATAAACCAACTTTCCTCAAAGAACAGCAAAGACTGTCTTTATTCTGGAGATGAAATTTAGCCCACATCCTTTCTTAAAAGAATGTACAAGTAAGAGAGAATTTGATAGAGACAAGAAGGACCTCTAACATTTCCCCCTACCATACTACCTACAATATGGGCTCTTTCCTCAGGAGACAAGCCTTGCACAGACTTCTTCAAATGAAAACATCCACTATCTCCAACTATACTCAAGTAGCATAGGAAGCTTCAGTATCTGAAGTAGACACCTTTTCTTTAGAAAGATTAATACAAAACAGCTTTTATGATTTCTCTCTCACAAAATGTTCTATTTGGAGCAGTTGCAAAAGTACAAAAAACTTGTTGACACTTGTGTCTCTGTTCTGTATCAAGGAAATTTGGATTCTGGTGCTGGTGTAAACCTTTGTAAGATATTGACATCTTTAGGTTTGAGAAAAACCTAGAAGCCCTGTCAAATCCCGAATAAAACATCAGCTTGCATTCAAAATATGCTGTCCTGATTTGGGCCAGGATAGAGCTAATTTTCTGTTTGGTAATTTTGCTTTCAGCTAAGCCTCTTATAAGTAGCTGCACTTGCTAAAATTAACAGCAAGTTTCTCAGTCAGTCTCTGCTTCGAGGACTGATAAAACTCGATGTTTAGTTACTGCTAGAGAATGGGTTGCAGAACCAAGGACACTGCTCGGCTCTGAGGAACATCTTGCACTCCAGAAAGAGAGAAGGAGCAAGGAGATCACACCTGTAACCCTCCTTTAGGGGGAAGCAGACAAGACAGACGACCAAAACTGAGCAGAGTATTCCTCTGTATAAATTTGAGGGATCATGAGGGTCAAGTCCCTTTGCCCATCACCCTTGCCTTTGGCCCTTCTTCACCTGTTCCTGTTTTCTTTGGCATCCTGGGAGGATTCCATTTTTTCATCTGCCTGTGGTCCCAACCTGTGCCATCCTGAATCTGTGTGTTCCTTCCTCCAGCTTTTTATGTTCATCAGCATCAGGATTCCAGGGATTTTATACACATATAAGATACATATTTTTCTGCTATATATTGCCAGTAGTCAAATTGTGTCCTTCCAGGCCTAGCATACAAGATTTGTGAATGGTTTCCCCCCATTTTAAGACACTAATTATGGCACAATTCAGTTGTCGCTGTTCTATTTATTTATAGACACTATTTATCAACTAAACTAAACTGGAATTTGAAAGAACTTGAAAAAGTCATATTCAAACCTCAGGTTTTCTCAAATCTTTTTTGTCTCTTATAGAACCTGTACCATCTTATGTATGAGTAATTAGGAGAAGATGAAAGAGAAAACCCCCAGTTACCATCACACTACTTCAAAAATAACATGACTAGCAATGGAAACAAGTTTTGCTTTCATAAGCTCCTTTAATTAAAGTTTCCCTTCAAGCCTCTAAATAAATATTAGTGAATGAAGTTGAGTTAAACTTCCTCTGGGGTTGTGTTAGGAAGTAGACACGTGGCAATCAAATTGTTAAACAAATCTGATCATGAAGCAGAAGTAAGACTTCCACATCTATGCACAACCTTTTTTTTTTTTTTTTTTTTTTTTTTGCCTAATTATAACAAAATACATATTTTTTTTTTACTTTTAATCAAAACAAGAGAATAATTATACAGTTATTCTTCAAACTACACTCATGATGAAGGGCACACCAAAAAAGCTCAATGATCAAACATGATAGAAACATAGAAAGAATAACATTTTAACAGACTCCAATCACAGAAATGTGTTCTGTAAGTCATATTTAGTGGCTCATTTATTTTTGTTATTTTTTTCTAACCATTGTTTCTCTGACATTTTTGTCCCTCAAATGTTATCTCTGCCTTTACATCTTTGTTGTCTCCTAGAACTTTAATTAAAAAAGCAAACAACCTAATATTCTGAAATATTTTTTCCTCCCCTTAAGGTAAGCTGAATACAGTCGTTATACCTGCTTGCATTTATTGAACATTTTTAAGTATTTATCTTAATTAGCATATTTTCAGCCTTCAGATTCCACAAATAGATGGCATTGGGATTGAACAGATATATCCTGGATGGAGTCTGAAAACTGATCCTTACTGTATCTTTCTCATTTGGGGCCTTGGTTTCAGAGGGTTTGCTTCTGATTAATCTGTCCAGTGTGTCCTGCAAAACCACCAACATCTTGCTCTGCTCTCACATCTTTTGGACTGTGCAGTTAAAAACATTCCTGGCTTATGCTGGAAACCTGAGAACACATTTGTTATAAGAGTATACACTAGAAGAAGCAAAATGCAGCTGAGCCCCTTAAGTCCACTAATCAAAGTGACAACACATCCAGAACACCAAAACAGCATCACTAGTCCTAGCGGAGGATGAGATAGTGATGCATTAGACACATCCTATAACTCAGCAAAAATTGAAATATTTCATAAATGTGTAACAACTCAACTTTATGGAGAGAAGTTCTTGTAGTTGAGGTTGAGCAACAACAGCCTTTCAGATGCTGTGACTGCTTGCATCAAAACCTCGCTAGACTGAACATTGCCAAGCAGGGACCAAGACTTGGCTCAGTCTCATCTCACATTGGCTGTAGATGCAAGCACTCCCCAGAGAACAGAAGCTCTGCTCTATTTCTCACCAATGCACAAGTGCAGAAGTATATAAAAAGAAATGAAAAAAAACAAAAACAAAAACACAAAACCAACCACCAAAACAAAACCAAACAAAAAAACACCACCAAAACCAAAAAAACCAAACAGGAATGGGATTAAAGCTACAGTTACATTAAATGGAGACGAAATTCCTCCCTCTTAAAAACTTTAAGCTTCTGCCTCCTGTCCATTTCCAAAGCAGAAAAGAAACATTTTAAGCAAAACTGGCTCAGATCCTGCACAGGGGAGAGGCTAATAACTTAAAAACAACCAAACAGGCAAAAAAAAGCACAGTTGAAAGCATGGTTACTTGGAGAGGAAAGGTATTAAAATGACACAAAACACTTGAATTTTGAAAATTTCAAATTTCTCTTGAAAGAGGAGATTTTTTCCCCAGTGGCTGTGTTCTGGCCACACACTCCTCATCCTCTTCCATCCCCACATCTCTAGGAAGGAGTCCTGGGCAGAGGCATCAGCAAGAGCTGCAGCGTTCCCCATCCCTGATGTATCCCTAATGTGCCCAGGCAACAAGGACAGAGAGACACTGCAGTGTCAGCCCTTCTGCAGGACAGCTTCTGTAGCACCAGGACCTCTTGCAAGAGCCAGAAATGGAAGCTTTTTTACCATCTCTTGTATAAGATTTTCATAAAGGTCTGATCTTCCCCACAGTGAATAGTCCTATGCTTAGAGAATGCCAAGAAAGGAAAGAAAAGGCAACAGCAGTAATGACGGTCAATTTCTTTTGTTTTCTTTTTAGAATTTCTGAACATTCAGCTTGGAAGACTTAGACACAAACATTGAATATGGTCTGATTATATTGTCTGATTCTACATAGGCTGGTAGCTTTTGGCAGAAAATTTTTTTTTAGATTTGTAAAATTCTAACCTGACTGTTGCAGGTATTGCACCTCTGTAAATGGTCTAACCAAAGGACAGAAGGAAGGTCTCACATAATTTATTGCTTATTTCTGTGGCTCAAAACACTGAATTGCTTTTATTTCACCACTCTAGTGCATTCTCTAAACCTAACCTGGATTAGAACAGTCTCAGATAAGAAATTCTTGATAAGTAGCCAAGAAATAATACTCTAAACACCACAACCCTGTCTGTAGAAGTGTTTCCTGAGCAGTACTATCTTCCCAGAATCATTCTTGATCATTCCCTCTCATTACTCCTTGTGACTATTAACATCACATGAACTCTCTGCCAACTGAATCTTACAAGTGAATGTTGTACTGCAGATATATATATAAAAAAAAAAAAAAAACACCACAAAAAACCAAACCAAACCAAACAAACAAAACCCACAAAAAAAACCCAAACAAAAAAACCCAGGCAAATCAGTAGAAACAGACAAATTAATCTCAGAAGGATAAACTTTGGTCTCAGTTTTCTGATGTCCTTTGAAGTAATTTCCTTCCCATAACAGGGTTGCTCTGAACAGGGCTGATACAACACAGAAGAGATTTGGGTGAGCTAAATATGAATGAACAACAAATAATATTCAGTTCCTACCAAAAGCATTTTTAATGGTGTGAATGCTGAAACATTTCCATTGAATTCATTAAATCTCCACAAGAGTTTTAACAATTAGGCAGTGCTGCCACTGAGGTCCAGGGCTGCCTTACAATCCCATCACTGCCAAGAGGATGCCACTCTTAGCTCTGCCACTAGTTATTTTCATAGAATCACAGAATGGTTTGAGTTGGAAGGAACCTTCAAAGGTCATCTAGCCCCATCCCCCTGCAGTGAGCAGGGACATTTTCAACTTGTTCAGGTTGCTTAGAGCCCCATCCAACCTGACCTGGAATGTTTCTATGGGTGGGACAATCTGTTTAATTTAATAGGGAGAAAGCAGTTTTACCAATGAGTTTTATATCCAGATTTGCAATGATGCCCTGAGAAAAAAAAAGCTGGAAATTTGCACAAACCGTTAGAAGAGCTTTAATTGCAGTACATTACAACAAGCTTATTAAATAGAAGCCTGTGATTGAAGGTGATTGCATAGCTTCTGTTGTCTGGGTAATTAACAATACTGCATGGAGGGACTTGCTTGCAATTCATTTAAGATTGAGTATTCAAAACATAGTCCCCATCTTCTTACCTGCTCAGACCTAATCAGTTGTTATTGCTATTCTTTATTAACTTATAAAACACCTTTCCTGTGCTGGATGCCTGCAGGACCCTTCCCAGCAGAGTGAAAGCAGTATTCGAGTTATAAGGTACATAAAAGGGATTTTTTTATTCAGGCTATGCAAGACAGAGTCGCTCAACCTCCTCAGCCCTTCGGTGCAGCTCTCACTGCTTCATGTCATCAGATAAGGCCCTCCTGCCCCCCTCACCCATTCTGACCCTCATGCCCTTGGAGGGGACTGAAGACCATACTGCCCTCCATCAGCAACAGGATAAGGACATCAGACAGAGATGTGGCTCCCCCCTGGCCCTCACAGCTGCCCTCTCCTTGCAAGTACCTCCAGATGGGTCCAGCCCTACCAGAATGGCTGAACACAGTATTTGGTTGACAGCTACCTCAACCCTTTCAGTGGCTGTCAACTCTCAGGCATTAGTCCTAAATATTCTGACTCTTCCCCCTCCCCCCCCTCACATTATTGCTGACCTGGGTAATAAATTGTTATGGCTAAAAAAAATTAATGAACTTGTATAAAGATAATAAATCTGCAAAAATGTATTCCAAGCTTTCCAATCTCTTGGACATTATGCTGGACATAAGAAATAATTTTCAGCCCAACATTTAATCAGCTTGTAGAATTCTAGTTTCCAAGAGAAGAAAAGTTTATGATCTTCCATAAAGTTGCTCAGTCCAAGACTTAAGAACCAAAGGTTAAAAAATAATCAAACAAATAAATGATCAGTCATCAACAGAGCTTTTATATTTGAGAATCCCATAAAAGGGCTGTTGGAACCTTTGACCTTTTTGGTCATGTAGACACACAGAGAAAGACAGGAAAGAGTGGGGTTTTTTTTTTTTCTCCTTAATTCTATTTTTCCAGAGCACCCATCTCTGGAAGGATAACTTCAAAGCTCCTTTACTTCTATCTTCATCTCCTCCTGCATTCCCTGATAACAGCTGATCCACTTGTCTCATCACATTACAGATGCCCCACCTTGGCCTCAAAAATAAAAAAATAAAAATTTTTAATTTACCTTCTAACCTCTTCCCCCCCCAAATGATTTCTTGGGGAAAATAAAACAACGAAAAAACATTGTCAAAGAGCTGCTATTTGAAGGGCTTCCAGACCTTCATTTCCTTCTATCTTTGTGGCCAGATGCAACAGCAGACATCACTTCAGAGTGGTCATTGGAGAAGAGAGTCTCACCCATCTCTTGTCTTCTGCCAAATTACATCCATAACACTGTTCCCAGCCCCAGGCATAAAACAAGACATTTCTCGTAGATCTGGAGGGACAGTAGACTGGTAAAGAAGAGTGTAACTTTTATTACCCCATGCTGTATAAAAACAGTTGGAAATACCTGACTTGTGTGACTATAATGAGAGATCTGTTTCTTGCAAACATTTTATGAAATAGTGCCTACAGTCAGTAACTTACCATGCCAGAATTTTATATTATTTTTTTTTTTAAGAAAAGAAAGCCTTGGAAAAAACACTATCTACATAAAGCTATTTTTTCTGATCAAGATGCTCCCAAATGCCCCCAAAAAATCCCAACCAAAAGCATGACATTTGGGATTGATATTTCAGAGAACTTGCAGGGCTGTCCTTAAAAATTTCATTGGACATACTATAATAAAGTTTGACTGTCTCCAACTGCAGTGTTTTCAAAGTGCATTCTATGGCTACACATTGTATTTTTTTTTTTCCCTGTAGTTTGACAGTTATTCATAATTCATCTTCCAAAAAAAGTTCATTTTTCTGGAAAGGATTGACACCAAAAAATAAGTATGATAACCTTCCCACTGTCCCCCCTATCATACTCATTCTTACTGTCCCTCCTGTACATGTTAACCTACCCTTTACCATAAGGCCTCCCCCTAAACCTCTTGTGCAACTTTCAGTGCAGTTCAAGAAATATATCTTTCAGCAGGTGTCATAGAATCACAGAATGGTTTGGGTTGGAAAAGACCTTAATGATCATCTAGTTCTAATCCTCCTGTGCATGCAGCGACACCTCCCACCAGAAAAGGTTGCTCAAAGCCCCATCCAAACCTGGCCTGGAACACCTCCAGGGATGAGGCATCTACAACTGCCCTGAGCAACCTGTTCCAGTGTCTCACCACCCTCACAGACAAGAATTTCTTGCTAATGTCCAACCTAAATCTAATTTCTTTCAGTTTAAAACCATTACACCTTGTCTTGTCACTGCATGCCCATACAAAAAAGTCCCTCTCTAAGCTTTTCTGTAGGAGCCCTTCAGGTACTGAAGAACACTGTAAGGTCTCCTTGGAGCCTTCTTTTCTCCAGGCTGAACAACCCCAACTCTCCCAGCCTGTCTTCATAAGAGAGGTGCTCCAGCCCTCCCATCATCTTTGTGGCCCTCCTCTGGACTTGGTCCAAGAGCTCTATGCCCTGAGTTGGGGGCTCCAGAACTGGACAGAGTACTTCAGGTGGGATACCACAAGAATAGAGGAGAATCCCCTCCCTTGACCTTCTGGCCATGCTTCTTTTAATGCTGCCCAGGATATGGCTGGCTTTCTAGGCTGCAAGTGCACATTAACAGCTCATGTTGAGCTTCTCACTGACCAGCACCTCCAAGTCCTTCTCCTCAGGGCTGCTGCCAATCCATTCCCCACCTAAGCCTTGTTTTTGTTTGCAATTGCCTCGAGCCAGGTGCAGGACCTTGTGTTGGCCTTGTACTTCATGAGGTTGGTATAGGCCCACCTCTCAAGCCTGTCAAGGTCCCTGTGGATGGTGTCCCCTCCCTCCAGCATATCACATTACACAGCTTGGTATTGTCAGCAAACTTGCTGAGGGTGCACTCAATCCCAGTATGTCTCTGACAAAGATGTTAAATAGCAGTGTCATCCCTGACCCGTCAGTTCATAACAGGCTTCACAACATTCTACTTCTCCAAATTGCCATGAGATGCTCCCAGGTCTCAGTCATAACAAGCCTTCCTTTCAACTCTTTTATAGCAAAAGACAAGTGGAGCCATATGGCTTTCATTACCTACACATTCAAAAAGATGTATATACACACATACTCGCCTTACTCCCATATGCCCAGTCATGCCAGACCACTTCAGTGACCCATGAACTTTCCTAGTCTTGACTTCATGTATAATACAGATCCCATCAATTCTTTCCCCTACTTTTTTAGCACTGGAAAAAACTGCAGTGCTTGGGTTTATTTGCTTCTCTGTTTGTAAAAGCCACAGTAGTATGGCACTTCAAAAAATAGAGGTCTGTTTCTAAGGTGTTGTATAAATTAGATTGTGAGCAGCTCCATATTTGAAGACTACATACAAAGGGCAGAGTAACAACAGGTGAAATAAAAACATATTCCTGGCCAAATGCTAGGCTGAATAGTATGAATCCCAACAATACAGCAGAAAACAGTAAAAAGCAGTTTGCTGTTGCTCACGTGTCACTTTGCTACTGTGGCAAGGATCAATAAGTCTTCCAAATGGCTTGACAGCTGCACAGAACAGATTAGCATGGAAGTTAGTTTCACTTGAAAGAAGATCACAGAAGATTAATTTGCACTGGGGACTCCTGTGCACCTTCACAGTTCAGAACAAGAGCTTATACATAAAATAAAGAGCAAAAAAGCACTCTCCTTCAATAGAGAATAAGAATTTTGTCAAGTTAGAGAAACTTACTTATTTGAGATACAGTTAATACTAATTGGCTGAGAGGTAGCAGATACATAAATTAAACATGTTGCAGGCAATTTGATGCCAGTACTCAAAATACCTTGGTAATTTCCATAGTCCTTCATCGTGCCATCTTTCTCCCATTGGAGACAAGAGTGCAGTGTGTCCTGACGGAGTTTCAGAAGTAAAGATACAGAGCTAGAATACAATTGCTCAATGTGGAATCTCACACTGAGTTTTTATAGTTATTTATTCTCCTAAGGGTTTTTTATTGTTTTTTTGTTTTTAAAGCAAAAATAAATTTTTAAAAGTATGTGCCTGCTAACAAAACACAACCAAACAAAAACCTGGAAGTGAAGCTTTCACTGCTGGTGAGGAATTTAAGTGATGGGGAGATACATTAAAATTTGCAAAGCTGACCTATGTCAATCTTTTNGGCCTCCAGCTGGACTTTGCACCATTGATCACCACTCTCTGGGCTCTATTCTGTAGCCAGTTCTTAATCTCACTGTCTATTCTTCTATTCCACATTTCCTGAGCTTACTCAAGAGGATGTTACAGAAGACTGTCAAAAGCCTTGCTAAGGTCAAGGAAGACCACATCCACTGCTCTCCAAGCATCTACCTATTCAGTTATAACATCACAGAAGGCCGTCAGCATAGTCAAGCATGATTTTCCCTTGGTAAATCCATGCTGACTACTCCTGATTACATTCTTTTCTTCCACGTCCTTAAAGACGCTTCCAAAATGAGCTGCTCCATCATTTTTTGAGGGATGGAGGTGAGGCTGAATGGTCTGTAATTGCCGGGATCTTCCTTTTTGCCCTTTCTTGAAGACTGGACTGACACTGGCTTTCCTGCAGTCCTTGGCACCTCTCCTGTTTGCCATGATCTCTCAAAAATGATCGAGAGTGGCAGAGCAATTACAGGGCCTATGGACTTATGTATATTCATTTTGCATAACAGAACATGGAAAATAGCTGATTTACTTATTAAAGACAAGTGAGACCTATTCAGGAGTAGAATTGCTACATTTGTACACGCTTTGCTGCTCGCCTCAAGTCCAAGTTCGAGGACAAATAGTACTCATCTTGCCATTCCTAGCATAATTTTTTATTTTGACATAGGTATACAGCACAGTAAGTGTGATACATGTTTGCCCTGCTCAAAGAGAAAGGAGAACAGCTTCCTTCCAGATGTTCCCTTTTCAGCTAGGTATAAGCAGAGACCAAATTACCAAGTCTTGCTGGTACAGGGAAGTGTAAGAAAACTGAAATTTGCAGAATGAAACTTCGACAACATTGGAAACTGAGGAGTGCAGTTCCTTTATTGCTATCACCTAAAAACCAGATTAAATAAAGTAGGACTACTTCTTTAGTAAGTACACAATTTCTCTTAATAGTTCTACAAAACAGCTTACAAAAATTCCAAATAGACAATGAAAATTCTATCCAAAGTGCACTATTTAGAAGCAAACAATCTTTTATAAATACTATTGTTTGGCCATGTTTTTACTTGCTATAAATTCACCCTCTAAAAGTTGGGAAGGATGGGAAGGGGGGATAGTTTGAAAGAACCTAAAATATCCACGAGAAGAATGGAAATACAAGTTATCTAGCCACTAGGTCAGAGTATACACAAATCCAAATGCAAAGAAGCAGCATCCAGCACTTGGAGGTCTACCAGCAATTTCCTCCTTAATTTTCATCTATACCTTAATTTGCAAACTGTTTTTTTTTTTTTTTTATTAAACTAAAAAATTAGAAGGGGAAAAAAGGGAAGGTTTTTTAGTGTTTTTACCTCTTACAGAATATTTTGAAACAGCAGGTACCTATCCTTGCATTTTAGGAAATTAAGATAATAATTTTGCAATACATGCATACTTTTATATTCAATTCAACTCAGGTCAGTTACAGTAAAATAGTATGTAAAATTTTGCTCTTTTAATGGAGGGATATTAGAATGCCTTATTATACACTATTAGGTTTTTTTCATAAAGTCTAGAAATTGCAAAGAAAAACAAACAAACAAACAAAATCTAGCCCCTGTGGTAAATATGCCCTAGTTCCAACTCCTTTTCCAGCTGCATGTTACTGAAGTCTCCCTCTCACTAGCAGAGCAACATTAAATGCATTTCTGGTAAAAGAAGAAAATTTGTTATCTTCTGGGAAGAAAACAAAACAAAAACATAACATCTTTATTTTAACACATCGCTATCAGACTTCAGTTTTGGAAAATATACAGCAATAGCTTTATATAGTACTAGTGGGTAATATTTTAGTGCCGCTCTAGTATATTAAGTATTTGTTGTGTAAGTATCATCCTATTTTTGTATGTTTTCACAGCAGATTGTTATCAAACTCACATTTTCCCAGGAGACAGATGTCTACTATAAGCACAAATATGCACAAGAAAAAAGTACAGCAGGCTTCATTACATGTTGTTTTTCTTACTATTACACATACTTCAGATCAATACAATCAATTACCTGCTATAAAGTTGATACTGTCAATTAATATTACAGACCCACAGCTATGTGCATTAGCTGAGGAGCACTCTTTCCTTTTTCCCCCACCTAGCTTGTCCCCAAGGCATCTTCAATAACAGGATGCAGAGGCATTTTCAGTCAGGAGATTCAGTTTTCACATGAAGACTCATCACTGCATTTCTAAATAATTCTCGGGTTCTCTATCTGCTGCTACAGCCTTCATGTAGACTCTGTACATGTCTGTGGGCTTTTCCCACATTCTGGTGTCTCTCAAAGAGGTCTCTCAAACCCTGACTTTGCCAGGTCACTCCATCTCTCCTCCTGCAAGCTAAAAAGTTTCTGTAGATAGTCCTCTTTTGGGCTGAAAAATTACAGCCATCTTCTTCCTACTGTATCCATTCAGTATGTTTATACCCATCCTACAAGCATAGTTAGGCCTTTCATATAAAAATAGTAATACCACATTCCAACCTGCCGTGGCCCCAGACATTGTGACTTTGAGCTAAGACTGTTAAAGCACCCTTACAGACATGGCTGTCTGTGGTTTTTTTACAGGTGACGGATGTTTTCTAGTAGCTTTGAAAAACCTTGTATTAATTAAATGATTGCATTCATGTCCAAACTTCCTTATTGGGGAAATAGTGGTCAGCCTTTGTGCATCACACCCTCCATTAAACGCAAATGTTTTGTTACATTCTGATTACTTTTTAATTTCGCTGGTGTACACAAGGTGCACAGAATAACTGAAGGGGACACAAAAATAGGTAAAGGATTTATGTATCAGTGCCTCTTACAAGGACCTAATGATCAATTAGTATTTTATTGCTTGGGAATATTTTCCAGCATGATTCCCTTTTTTGATAGCTTGTGTTTGCAAACAGTACTTTAAGCTGTCTCATGCATATTCTATTCCTTTGCATCTTCCTATAGACCAAGCATACTCTTTATTGGCTACAGACTGCAATTAAAGCTGTACCTACTGCTAATTAGGTAGGTTTTCATTTAGGGAACTCTGGCAACTAATCTGGAATCTACTCATCAATAATTTTATCTGTGCATACAAATGTACAGACTCTTTGGCCAAACCATACTCTGTTTATAACTGAGCCATGGAGCACATGGTTATACTTTGGCTAGGACACATAGCATGCTTGTTTTTCCAGTCTTGATGTAAGAGCATAACTGTTACATCCTACAGTAATAAGTAAGTCAAATTATGTGTCATAAAACTGGAGCCATGGGGGGTTCCTAACCTCTTGCAAGTGAGTAAAAGTTCTGCCATTCACGTGACATCACCTGCAAGGTATCAGGCCTCAAATTACTTCAGGAGACACAGGGATGGACCACTTAAGCATTTTTAAACAGCATAAGAGTCAAGGAAACAATTCCCAAGAGTATGAAATTCCTATGTCCACTAAGCTACGGCCAAGAAATGCACCCTTTCAGAAAGGAATGATTATTATTATTTTGCCTGTAGTCCAGGGCACCATAAGCCTTATTCTTTCCTTCATGCTGGAAACAGGGTAACTCCAGGGGCCACAGCTGATGCAGTCAGACAGCAAAGACAGATTCATATCCCTTGTATGGAAAACTCACCAGGACCATACAAACCACTTGACAAGAAAAAAAAATTTAAAAAATCAAGAACAGAATATTTACTGGTATGCAACATTCTTCCTGTGCTACTGAAAGGTTGTCACGCTCCTTTTCCCAAAGGCATGCTGAGGTGACACATCACAGCTGAAAAGCTTGTGGTATTCCTTTCATTTCACTTAGAGGCATGCGGTGCCATGCAGCAACCCTAACTGCAAAATACCATTGCAGATCCCATACATCAATCAAGCATATAGTGTTACTGGGCTGCTTACAATTGCAGCAGCCACAAAAAGGCTAAGAAACTGGAGGAGGGAAGACTATCCATGTGTCTGTACTTTTTAAGATCACACATATGGTGGATTAGCTGTGTTTGGAATATGAACTTTCAGCAGAAGGTTGCTTATTTCACACTTGCAGTTATGTTAAGCACACTTGTTTCTTATGTCTACTAAAGAACTGTTTAAAAACCCTCTTCCTGATTAGACAGGCAGGCTGAGACATGGGAAACCAGAGAACTTATATAGAAAATTTTATATCAATAGTGCTCAGGTTAAACACAGGTCATATACAAGCTAAGTACAAAGACAAAGAACAATAATTGCAAGGCCAGATCTCTCTTCAGAGCCACAAGGAAAATCCTGAACTTGGCAGAAGTCAGTAATGAAAATTCTGTTAGCTTCACTGATGCTTCAGATGTATTTGTGCAAGGTCTAAGCTGATGGCTGATGTATCCACAGCACCCAACAGGGAAGGCTCCACTATTAATAAATCCTGGCACAATTTTCCACAAAAGGCAGTACTTAGCCAACTCAGTTATCTAGGGTAACTGAATAGGATAACTCATCATGAAAAATAAAAAAAACAACGAAAACCAACACCCAAACATCCATATTAACAGCACAAACCACAGATAATATTAGGTCTAAGACATATTTAATATATTTGCCTTTGAAAGTATCTATTTGAAGCCATCTCTAAAGGGTCAAGGAAACATCAAGCGCAAACTGATCAGCAGAAGCTGGTTCCACAGCTAGCAACAGCCCTCTGCAACTGGTGCTGCTGGGAAAAAGCTTAATGACNTAGCCATAAGGAAAAAAAAAAAAGAAATCAAAGTATTCCTAATCTAAGTCATATTTTACTTCTAATCCCCTCTGAAGTGTGTTATATCAAACATAACCCTTAAACCTCAGATGTCTCCAAATATTTTCAGAGATCCAGACAACTAATGTATTTTTAATGTAATTAAAAATAGATACTAGATACTTTTCTGTAATGGCACAAACTAGGTATAATGTTGTTCCTGAAAAGAAGGTTAAACACGTTTTGTTTTTCAGTTACACTTTGAGCAGTCTTTCACTTACTGCTCCTTAGCAGCGAAGTCCTTGGTGCAACACAAAAAACTTCAAGGGTATGACAGACAAATCCACATATAAAATTGTTTGGTCAAGTGATTGAAGAAGATGTGAGCTAATCCAAAAGAAGCATATTTGGCTCTTTTTATGGGTGATGGAAGGGACCAGTGTTTCTCCCTCCCAGCATGTCTGGCTGCCTCCAAGGGCTGCAGGGTGGAAAGCGCCTGCCACCAAGGCAGGTGGAGAAAGACAAGGTCCCAAGAAGCTTGTCACCTACTTCTAAAAGCTCTTAACCACCGCTCAGAAGTGGAGTGACAGACCCACGGAAGGTCTTTCATGCAGTGCTGCATCCTTGTACCTTCTTTCAATCTATTACAGGAAGGTTGCAGACCTCATGGGAATTTGACACACAGCACTGTGGGACTAGACCTACCCATAATCATTAGCTGTGATACAATAGGAATTTCTACTGATGGAAGAGAAATGTCTGAATGCAATGATGCTTCTCAGCTTAAATTTACACCCAAGTATTACCATGGCAGTGAGAAATGAATTTGAGAAGCGTTAGCATAATAAAACCAGAGCCATGGTTTCCCCTAAGTCTTAAGCATATGCAGCACCCCAAATCTGATTTGTTTACATGGACTCTAGGTCAGATTGTGAATGCCTTCAAATTCCTTGAATTGAACAGAACCCTAAGCAACGTTAAATAGATTTCTACTTTTCTCTTTTGATTTTTTTTATTCAAATCATCACATCTTTTCAAAGAGGAAAAGCATGTACTACAAAGCATTATGATCAAACCAATGAAAAAAATCAATTTTTTTTTGGTTGGTTGGTTGTTTTTTTGTTTTTTGTTTTTTTTTTTACAGTAAAAAAGGTAAATAAAGCAAATGTTGCAAGTACACCAGTTAGAAATTATGTGGGGTACCCATGTGAAAAAGTTTTAACCAGAAATCTTACAAAGCAGCAATATAAAAAACTGATGTGATTTTGTCAATAAATGAGGCTGCCACTAGAAGTGAACTGAGAAAGTCTGCAAGACTAGGCTGCTATGACTGAAGCACAATCTATCAGGATTTTTCATGTAGGTGCCTCATACAAACTATTGAAGCACCAATTACATTTAATAATAGTGTGCATTCTAGATTATCAAGGATACATATTCAATAAACAGTGTTACTTATTTATGCCTTTGGTAGCATATAACAGCTGTAAGGAAAGAATCCAGGTATATTTGAAGATAAAGGAGAAGCAGTGAGATTTCTCTGATTAATTTTAACTAAAATCTAAAACAAAATAAATGAATCTCATCAGTACTATATAAGATGGAATTCTTCCACTTTTCTCAGACATCTGGGAGAGGCTGGTAGCAGTGACAAGACACTGAACTTAGCAGACCACAAAGCTAGTCTACATGTTCATTCCTAATTCCCTCTTGAAGTGACTAGTTTTATGTAAGATTAATTTTACCTTTATCCCTGCTCGTATACACCTGGCTTTTGGAGATTCCTGCAAACAAGAAGTGTTTTTGGCAACAATGTTCCGTGCAATTTTGCTAGTCACAAATCTCTCACATGTCAAAGAGAAACCAAGTTTAGCTTTAAATAATTAACTGGATACTCAAAATAGCTTTTTATATGAAATATTTAGTAGCTGTACAAGCAACTATGACAAGTGCTGCATTCAGTTGATTTAACAAACAGAAGCCATGATTCTCCTATTCAGAAGTAATTTCTCCATTCCTTAACTCGGGAACTCTAGCAAGTTTAACAGCTTCACAGGGATACACAACTCAGGTGAAATTCAGACCGCATATATGACATGACCAATCCATGTAAATTAGGAACAATTAGTCTTTCTACATTTTCAATGAAAATTTCTCAAAACATGTTTTGCTTTAGGTCAAATTGAACATTGATAAGCACCTACCAGATGCTAGATAGGAATTTCAGGAGAAGAAATACAAGAACAAGCTCCTTAGTTATACGGGTTGGTATCTCACCAGTGAGGGACAGACACCAAGGCACTGATGTACAGCATTTATACATCTTAAGTCTCATGTTAAATTCTGCTGCACTTTAAACATGAAGCTATAACTTCACACATTTTGGAGCCACCTATTTTATGTTACCTAATAGGGTTTTCACTACGAGCCTATTTATGCAAGCTCTCCTTAACGCAACAGCTGGAGATTCTTGATTAAAATGGCATCAGTTATTATGATTTGCATTTCTGGACTGTGAAAAAGCCAAAGCTAAAAGGAGACCTTCTTCAATCACTATTTTTTTTTTCTGCCAGCAGAAAGCAGAATGGCCTTGATCTTGGGCAATTTAGACCCTTTTCTTCTTCCTTGCTCCACGCCAGAGCTGCAGCAGCTGATAGGGCCAGCTTTCTGGAAGCTCTGGTGCAGCTTTGATTTATCCTGCCATGGATAAATCTAGCACGCACCAGAAAAGTGTAGTCCCTTCCCATCTATGAAATATTCAACGTGAAACCAGCCTCCCCTTGCTAACTCAGCACCGAAGAGACATGCAGCTATGTCTCATAGGTGCTGGCTGCCTCAAAGGCCCTTCAGAGCTCTCTCAGTCTACCCTCCAGCCATCTCTAAAGGGTCAAGGAAACATCAAGCGCAAACTGATCAGCAGAAGCTGGTTCCACAGCTAGCAACAGCCCTCTGCAACTGGTGCTGCTGGGAAAAAGCTTAATGACTTTTTAACATCAGAAGTAACAGAGAACTGGCTTATTGTGTTAAAGCCCATCCCCACTTATTCCACAAGTTACCTGCTTCATACAATAGAAGCCCCTGTTGGGTTTCTGCCAGCATCTCTTCCCACGTGGGCAGCTGTTGCTGCACTCACATCCTTTCAGGGCAGGAGCAGGGAAGAGAAGGTGGCAAAGTGATAAGCATTTCAATCCTGGGGATAAGGAGTACTGCAAGGAGTTTTGTGGGCAAGAAATCCAATACAAATCTGAACCTGCTTTTACAGTGTGCCCTGTCCTGGAGCTTAAAGCAGGAGGAGCCAAAACAAATAAGAAAAGCTTTGGTTTGCTCCCAGTTTAGAGTAGGAAAATCTGCCGAGCTTGACTTGTCTCACCTACAGATGCCCACCATAAAAAGCAGATAACCAGCTGGCAAACAGCCAGTGGGAGAAAAGATACAGTTTAAAGGAAGGGAAGAAATAGAACCAAAAGACTCCAGGCAAAGACAGAAAAACTTGAAAAGGGAAAGGGAAAAAGAAAGAAAAAAGTAGAAAAGGCAGAGAGCACAAAGATGTGGAAAACACTTTTTAAAAAAATCAGACTGCAGATGCTGCAAGCACCACATCATAGTGGCCCTCAAGGCCACTTTGACATATGAAATCAAGCTTTTGCAAAAATTCCCTTTAATTCTACTAGCCAATGGTTGTTACGAAAGTGTATGAAGGCATCAGAAGACTTACACCTTCTGCTCATAGGAAGTCTTCAGATAAAATATGGATAGATCTGGTAGCAACTTCTGCAGGACACCATCCTGCAATTAACATGACTTCAATGTCATTGAACACATTTGGATGAAGCAATGCTCAATGAAGAATTCCTGCCACACAGAAAGACTTCCACCCTCTAGAAGAAACAAACCAAGCCCATGCCATTGAGTCCCAAAGGCAGTATGCAAGCATGACTCTGATTGCCACAATCCTCAACAACAGCACAGGAGAGAAGCTGTTGAGACTTTGAAAAGCTTCTCTACAAAATATTGATAACCCCAAAGTAACAGAGAGAAAACACCCCATCACCTAGCAGCAAAAGCCCTAGGAAGTTGCATGCGCTGCCACAACATAGAAAGAAAAAAATAACATGCTCATCTAGCCATAAGGAAAAAAAAAAAAGAAATCAAAGTATTCCTAATCTAAGTCATATTTTACTTCTAATCCCCTCTGAAGTGTGTTATATCAAACATAACCCTTAAACCTCAGATGTCTCCAAATATTTTCAGAGATCCAGACAACTAATGTATTTTTAATGTAATTAAAAATAGATACTAGATACTTTTCTGTAATGGCACAAACTAGGTATAATGTTGTTCCTGAAAAGAAGGTTAAACACGTTTTGTTTTTCAGTTACACTTTGAGCAGTCTTTCACTTACTGCTCCTTAGCAGCGAAGTCCTTGGTGCAACACAAAAAACTTCAAGGGTATGACAGACAAATCCACATATAAAATTGTTTGGTCAAGTGATTGAAGAAGATGTGAGCTAATCCAAAAGAAGCATATTTGGCTCTTTTTATGGGTGATGGAAGGGACCAGTGTTTCTCCCTCCCAGCATGTCTGGCTGCCTCCAAGGGCTGCAGGGTGGAAAGCGCCTGCCACCAAGGCAGGTGGAGAAAGACAAGGTCCCAAGAAGCTTGTCACCTACTTCTAAAAGCTCTTAACCACCGCTCAGAAGTGGAGTGACAGACCCACGGAAGGTCTTTCATGCAGTGCTCCATCCTTGTACCTTCTTTCAATCTATTACAGGAAGGTTGCAGACCTAATGGGAATTTGACACACAGCACTGTGGGACTAGACCTACCCATAACCATTAGCTGTGATACAATAGGAATTTCTACTGATGGAAGAGAAATGTCTGAATGCAATGATGCTTCTCAGCTTAAATTTACACCCAAGTATTACCATGGCAGTGAGAAATGAATTTGAGAAGCGTTAGCATAATAAAACCAGAGCCATGCTTTCCCCTAAGTCTTAAGCATATGCAGCACCCCAAATCTGATTTGTTTACATGGACTCTAGGTCAGATTGTGAATGCCTTCAAATTCCTTGAATTGAACAGAACCCTAAGCAACGTTAAATAGATTTCTACTTTTCTCTTTTGATTTTTTTTATTCAAATCATCACATCTTTTCAAAGAGGAAAAGCATGTACTACAAAGCATTATGATCAAACCAATGAAAAAATCAATGGGTTTTTTTTTGGTTGGTTGGTTGTTTTTGTTTTTTTTTTACAGTAAAAAAGGTAAATAAAGCAAATGTTGCAAGTACACCAGTTAGAAATTATGTGGGGTACCCATGTGAAAAAGTTTTAACCAGAAATCTTACAAAGCAGCAATATAAAAAACTGATGTGATTTTGTCAATAAATGAGGCTGCCACTAGAAGTGAACTGAGAAAGTCTGCAAGACTAGGCTGCTATGACTGAAGCACAATCTATCAGGATTTTTCATGTAGGTGCCTCATACAAACTATTGAAGCACCAATTACATTTAATAATAGTGTGCATTCTAGATTATCAAGGATACATATTCAATAAACAGTGTTACTTATTTATGCCTTTGGTAGCATATAACAGCTGTAAGGAAAGAATCCAGGTATATTTGAAGATAAAGGAGAAGCAGTGAGATTTCTCTGATTAATTTTAACTAAAATCTAAAACAAAATAAATGAATCTCATCAGTACTATATAAGATGGAATTCTTCCACTTTTCTCAGACATCTGGGAGAGGCTGGTAGCAGTGACAAGACACTGAACTTAGCAGACCACAAAGCTAGTCTACATGTTCATTCCTAATTCCCTCTTGAAGTGACTAGTTTTATGTAAGATTAATTTTACCTTTATCCCTGCTCGTATACACCTGGCTTTTGGAGATTCCTGCAAACAAGAAGTGTTTTTGGCAACAATGTTCCGTGCAATTTTGCTAGTCACAAATCTCTCACATGTCAAAGAGAAACCAAGTTTAGCTTTAAATAATTAACTGGATACTCAAAATAGCTTTTTATATGAAATATTTAGTAGCTGTACAAGCAACTATGACAAGTGCTGCATTCAGTTGATTTAACAAACAGAAGCCATGATTCTCCTGTTCGGAGAAGTCATTTCTCCATTCCTTAACTCGGGAACTCTAGCAAGTTTAACAGCTTCACAGGGATACACAACTCAGGTGAAATTCAGACCGCATATATGACATGACCAATCCATGTAAATTAGGAACAATTAGTCTTTCTACATTTTCAATGAAAATTTCTCAAAACATGTTTTGCTTTAGGTCAAATTGAACATTGATAAGCACCTACCAGATGCTAGATAGGAATTTCAGGAGAAGAAATACAAGAACAAGCTCCTTAGTTATACGGGTTGGTATCTCACCAGTGAGGGACAGACACCAAGGCACTGATGTACAGCATTTATACATCTTAAGTCTCATGTTAAATTCTGCTGCACTTTAAACATGAAGCTATAACTTCACACATTTTGGAGCCACCTATTTTATGTTACCTAATAGGGTTTTCACTACGAGCCTATTTATGCAAGCTCTCCTTAACGCAACAGCTGGAGATTCTTGATTAAAATGGCATCAGTTATTATGATTTGCATTTCTGGACTGTGAAAAAGCCAAAGCTAAAAGGAGACCTTCTTCAATCACTATTTTTTTTTTCTGCCAGCAGAAAGCAGAATGGCCTTGATCTTGGGCAATTTAGACCCTTTTCTTCTTCCTTGCTCCACGCCAGAGCTGCAGCAGCTGATAGGGCCAGCTTTCTGGAAGCTCTGGTGCAGCTTTGATTTATCCTGCCATGGATAAATCTAGCACGCACCAGAAAAGTGTAGTCCCTTCCCATCTATGAAATATTCAACGTGAAACCAGCCTCCCCTTGCTAACTCAGCACCGAAGAGACATGCAGCTATGTCTCATAGGTGCTGGCTGCCTCAAAGGCCCTTCAGAGCTCTCTCAGTCTACCCTCCAGCCATCTCTAATCTGTGTGACAGGAGCAGTCTGGCACTAAGAAAGATGAAGAGCCACTAAGCACAAAATCACTTTGCACAGAACACCTCTCCCTAATCCATTTCAAGCACTTGATCTGGTCCACAAACTATTTCTGCTTATCCCTCCGTATTTTTTCAGTGCCCTGTCAGGGTGTGACATTTTAAGTGTATATATGCTTCTTACATACATTGATGGATGCTTTTCTGAATATTCAATATAAATTCAGTCACCTGGGAAAAGTTCCTGAATATATCCTTCTAATTATGCACCAGACTGAATTCCATGCTCTTCTGACACAACACTGACAGTGTAATCCTTTCCATGTCAGCATATGGTGTAATCACAGATCCTGAAAATACCAAGTGCAAGCAATACCAAAGCATAACCTATGCATAACAAGCATGCAACTGGTCCAAAAATAAAAGACTTCACATACCACAGGTGTAGAACTGCATGGTACTGAATGACCAGTTCAATATTTCATACAATCACTCTACAAAGTGTCTGAAGTAATTCATCTGTCTTCTAACAAAAGTATTTCTTTATTGTTCAGAGAACACAACACTACAAATAAGTGATTACTTTTTCAAACAATTGGTATGATGTCCAAGTTCATGTAATTAAATTTCCCTTTTTCAAGACCAGTCAATGATTCCAAGAAGAGAATGAGAAATGACATTAGCATCAAGTCTTAACTGGCATTATAACCTCAAAAAGCTACAGTGAGATATAAAACTTACCATCACTAGGCCAGAGGTACATATTGCTTACAAATCCTCTTTTCCCCCACCCAGGCCTAATCATAAGTAGATGTTACTGTGTCTGTTAGAGTCTCCATACAAATGATATGAAATAAAGGCAAACAAAAATTTTGTCAGCTAAATCCTATCCCAACTGGAGTCAATGGCAAGACTCCCATAGATTTCAAAGGCAGCAGGATTTGGCAAGGGTTAAATGTTCCAAATAGCATTCAAACAACAGATGGACATTCACTGGAGTTCAAAGGCATGAGACATAGCTTCTGCCTTATGTTAAAGTCTTATCCCAGCTCATAAAATTGCGGAAAGGCTATTAATGCTAGAAGTGAGTGACAGGACATGAAGAGAGCTTTGTGCAAGCCACCATCCACCTGCTCTGGAACTGCAATGAAAGTACAAGAATGAAAAAGAAAAGCAGTGAAAAGCAGCTGTATGTGGTCAGAACTTGCCTACACTCAGCAGCAATCCAGCTGTCCACAGCACATGCTGGAGGGCAAGGATACATCCCTCCATCCAACATTCTGGTCCAATCTGGTCATGAACTTAGGCTCATCATCTCACCCATGCTAAAAAAGATGTACATGTGCTCACACCAAATTCTGGCTTGACCTTAGTTTATCATTATAAGACTTCCTTTATTTTGTAAATTTAAGTATCCTGGCTTAAGCCAGGATAGTTGAAAGTAAAACGGCAATACAGAAAATTTCTAAGTCTCTTCTAAGTAGCTGCACTTGCTGAAATTAACAGCAAGTTTCTCAGTCAGTGTCTGTTTCTGGGACTGATAACACACGATGTTTATAGTTACAGATAGAGAATGGGCTGCAGAACCAAGGACACTGCTCAGCTCTGAGGAACATCTTGTGGTCTGGAAAAAGAAAGGGATTGAAAGGGTCACACCTGCAACCCTCCTTTAGGAAGGATCAGAGTACCAGGTGATGAAAATTAACCAAATGGAGTATTCCATCCCATAAGCATCATACTCGGTACAAATTTGAGGGACCAGGAGGATCAAGTGTTTCTTCATCATGGATGGCACCTGGGAGGATTCCATCTGTTCATCTGCCTTTGATCTGAATCCATGCCCTCCCGTATCTGTGTGTTCCTGCCTCCATCTCCCAGCTGCTGCTGACTCCAGGAGCCCAGCCTGGGACTTTCCCAGGGCTGCCCTGCAGCCTCGGTGGCGACATGAGCATTATTGAGGTGAAAGGAAGAGGAACACAATATTGCTTTTGTTTACATTTGTATATATTAATTTTTTTTTCTCACTATTACTGTTTCATTAAAGCTGTGTAGTTTAGTTTCCAGCCCGCAAGTCTCACCCTTATTCTCTCCCTTTTCTCTATCAGGGAGGGCATCTGTCATTCATTTAATTGCCACCCCATCTTTAAACAGTGACAATGACACCTACGCTTTCTACAAAAACCTGATATGACAATCTACATAGCAACAAAAATTTGATGAACAAGCAAGGCCTCATCCAACTAAAATGGGAAATTAAGATGTTTAAGAGAAAGAAACCACTTCTTACTGCTCATTTATTCTACTACCTCTCCCATTTATCCCATCTTGCTAGCTTTCCTATAAACCCTGCAAACATCTTTCATGGGTTTGTTTTCTGTTTCCATCTAATGGTACTTATAGGCAATCATGCCTATGCAAAACCGATATATTAGGATATCACCTATCCTGTAGAAAACAACGTCACAACATTTCTGTGAAAAGCCACAAATTTCATCCTAAAGACTGTAAATCCCCTACAAAAGGCAAAGAGTTTTACAGCCTTATGAGTGGGTGAAACATACTGAGCTGAGACCAGAAGTGTAGTGTTAAAGGATCCAGTGAAGACTGGGAAAATACAGTTACAAACCCAGCCAATTTACCACTACCCATGGGCAGAGCACCCAGGCACTGGACTACACAGGCTACAGGCACAGAGGCACTGTGCTGGCTCCAGGCAGAGACAGCTTGAATGCTGCACCTGAATAACCAGGCTCATGAGGCAAGCATCCAACTGGCTGCAGTGAGTATTAGCTCACTGACATCTCATCTCCATTACACATTTACTGTGCGTTTTTATACCGTGATTTGTGAATGCTTTGTAATATCTGTATTTGTTTTTCACAGCCACACATTGTCATCATCCTTCTCTGTTCAGTCTCCTGCCACCACAAATAATCAGGAGTCCCTTGCATAAATGAAGTGGCATTTGCAAAGTGGTGGGGGTAGGCTTAAAGAAGCATCACCATGAAATAGAAGTTATACATTGCAATTGAGACAACCATTCTGTGAACATAATGTGAACCTCAAGCAATTCTTTGCTCTGATATTGTCAGTTTAACACTGGCCCGGCAATTAAACTGAATAACAGATGCTCTCTATTTATCCCCCTCCCTTCCCTGATAAAGAAAGAGGAGAGAATAAGGGAGACAGACCCAGTGGGTGGAAACTAAACTACACAGCTTTAATGAAACGGTAATGATAAAAAGGAAAAATTAATATATACAAATATACAGGAAAATTGATCCCACATTCCTCCCCACTTTCCCCCAGTAACTCACATCACCACCGAGGCTGCAGGGCAGCCCTGGGAAAGTCCAGGCTGGACTCCTGGAGTCAGGAGCAGTTGGGAGCTGGAGGCAGGAACACACAGATTCAGGATGGCATGGATCAGGACCACAGGCAGAGGAACAGATGGAATCCTCCCAGGATGCCAAAGCAAACAGGGACAGGAGAAGAAGGAAGGGAAGGAAGGAAGGGGTTTGACCCTCATGATCCCTCAAATTAATACTGAGTATGACGTGTATGGGATGGAATACTCTGGTCAATTTTTGTCATTTATCTTGTCTGTTCCTCCCTAAAGGAGGGCTTCAGGTGTGACCTTTTTACTCCTTTTCTTCTTCTGGAGCACAAGATGTTCCTCAGAGCTGAGCAGTGTCCTTGGTGCTGCAGACCATTCTCTAGCAGCAACTGTAAACATCGAGTGTTATCAGTCCTAGAAGCAGAGACTGAGAAACTTGCTGATAATTTCAGCAAGTACAAGAAACTTAGCTGAAAGCAAAATCACAAGACAGAAAATTACCTTTATCCTGGCCCAAAGAAGGACAGATATTGACATCAATATTGCTATATTCTTTTTTGAAGATCTATTCTCATATTTCCACTGCATGGAACCCAGTTCTAAGGTACTTCAGGCTTCCAAAGAGTAACACAAGCTACTTCATAGTTAACATTCAGCATCTTGCCAGAATAAAAAAAAAAAAAAAAGAAGAAAAAAAATATCTTTGTTCTGTGGGCTTCTGACTGAGAAATGACTTTGCTTTTCAAGTCTGTATTTCACATTCTCTCTGACCATGCACAGTTTGGAAGCAAAGAACTCTGAAAACAAGAGACTTATGAAAATCTCTTTGGCAAACTGACAGAGTCTATGCGAGTGCCCCAACAGCAAAACATTTTACCAGAAATTTGACTATTACACTTTAGAACTGAGGGCTAATGCAAACTTTCATTCACAAATAGCTAGAGGTTACACATGCAATAATATTGCTGTCCTTGTAGGTAATGTGTGTCTTAGAGAAACTGTCTAATGCGGTCTCTTTTAAGATGTAATGAAAATATTGGTATCCTGAAGTACCTCGAAGATCTCGGCCTCTTTTTGTGACGCTGGCTGGCTGTGGAAAACAGCAGTGAGAGAGTTCTACTTCCCACATAACATTCCACCATTACTCCAACAAAGAAAGTAGAATGTAAGCCTGGGTAGATAACACATTTCTTGGCTTGGCCACTGAAGAAGCAAACACAAATGCACAAAACTTCACAACATTTTTGTTTGTACTCAGATCACATGAAGGGTTCTACCAAATCCAAGACTGAATGCACAAGTTTGAACACTTAGAAAAGAAGGATACACATAAATACAAAAGTAGAAAGCAGGGGTTGCCTCCTTTTATCCAATATCCTAATGTGCAGAGTATGTCCTTAGTGAAAGGTAAATTAAACCCATTACATCCCAGGAGAATGGCTCACTGCTGGCATACCAGCTTTTCTAAAGCAACATAAAATCTAAGACAGAGTTTCTAATTTTGCCATTATACATGCACTGGAGCAGATGTGTGAATCAAAATCTTCAGCCTCTCAGACAACATAAACACTTGCTGTCTTAATTGATAAGTATCTCCATTTTTAGTGTGTCAGAGCTGCAAAGCAGGAAAGATAACCCAAGCTCAGAATATCCCAGTATTTGCAGCAGCAGAAGACACACAGGCATTCAGACCTTTCAAGAAAGAGGCATTTCAGCTAATGTCTTCTATAGCTCAGAAGGAGACTTTCTCAGCCCAATACAGTTTGTGTGGGGAAAATAACCGCCACCAAAATAAATAGATAAACACAGAATTAACTCGGATTTTTTGAGGCAAATTATTGTATCAAGTTAGTAAAAATTTGCAAGAAACACAAATCATTCCAACAAATACTCAATCTACATTTTTTTTGCATTTATCTAGTAAAACAGAAGCCATATCTATTTTTTTCCTTCTCAGCAGCTGGAAAACAGTAGAATATTCCATTTCAACTTACTATGATAATATTATTTAAAAATAAGCCTTAATGTTCAAGGTTGAAGACTGAAAATTACAAACTCCACACCAAAACTGCATTTTTATTATTTTTCACAGAAAGCAAATGAAACTGGAAGGTATTTGCTAAAGCAGAGGCATTAGTAAAAGGCTATAAAAATGGATTCTACCTTGAGTTTGGTACTTGAGGTTTCTGCAGAAAGACTGAAGAAACAACTTAGAAGCAAAACTGAGCAAAACAGTTTCCAGCTGCCAGTGGTTAGGTCAAGTGGTAAGGCACAGAGAGACTAAATGTTAGTGTTTAATGGCTTTACAGAAATAAAGTACTTTTCCTATGTTCACTTCCTGTTCTGTCCTCAGTAAATGACTACTTCAGTGCTGAAACTTGCACACAGCTACTGAGCATCTTTTACTCCTGAACTGAAAAAAAAAAACCTCAGTCCCAAAAGACCAGTTAAACTTGCAATACAATAAAATAAGTTGTATTTTCCTATTCAGTCCCTAGTCTACAATTATTCAAATATTGGAATATCTTTCAATGAGGAAGAATTTTTGCATAATTAAAATTGAATCCACTTGTGATATTTATACTCACTCATTCTTCAAAACTGCCCTGAGGAACTGAAAGATAATTAGTGTGACCAATACAAGGAGCTTCTATCATCAGAGGAAAGCAAGCTATAAAATTAAACTTTACACAAAAGGCTGCAAATCTTCCATATCTCTCAGGTACAAGCATTAAGTAGGAATGACTGTACAAGGCAGAGGATTTCAAGAAGAGTCTGTATTAACTTCTCTGTATCACCTGGTCAGGCTAGAGAGTGCATTGTGCTATACATGGGGCAAAAGTAGGAAATTGTGTTAGCATTAAATGATTTCTCCTCTTCAAATACCCATATTTGACCTCATGCACTCAATTTGTTCTCTAGAGCACTATGCTTGCAAGTCATCCTCTTCCCTCAATTCCCATCCCCAGTGGGAATGAAAGGGATTTGGTCTAACAGCAAGATGTCTGAATAGTGAAAAGTTTTCAAGTATTTGAGGTGAGGTTATGAGCCTCAGGCCCTCCTAACCATCACAAAAATCATAGAATCATCATGGTTGGAAAGGACCTTCAATATCATCCAGTGCAACAACCAGTCCTCCACCACCTTAACCACTAAACCATCTCCCAAACTGCTACATCTGCCCATTTTTTTAATACCTGCAGAGATGACAACTCCACCACCACCCTGGGCAACCTGTTCCAATACTTCACCACTGAAGAAATTTTTCCTAATATCTAATCTGAAATATCTGAAACATAAAAAATAAGTCCTGGAAAGATGAAGATAACTGTTCATTATACTGTTCTAGGTTTTGATTTTGTTTCATTTCTCTGGCCCCTTTATAGCATAGATGAGAAACACTGGGAGAAAAGAGGCTGTCCTGACAAGGGACAAATGTACAAGTAGCTTATGATGTAAAACAAAGAGAGAGAGAGAGAGAGGGGGG
>JAAWXA010000005.1:39506844-39620419 GCA_038090715.1 Florisuga fusca
GGGGGAGGGGGAAAAAGAGCTTAATGAGTTGCAAGAGGGCTTATACTGTCAGCAGTTCATATTCAGCATGACTGATCAGAAAAAAAAAAATTGTTCTGGTCTCTCTGCTCAGCAGCAGTCAAATATGTGTAAAAAATCCCAGAAGATCTGAGAAAAAGCAAAGTCAGTCAAAACCAATGATAACACTGTGCCTGACAGTAAATGGGAGCAATTCTGTAGCACCATTCACCATTTGGGGCTTTATTCATGAGCTGAAAGTGAATGAACAGATCTCTGAGCAATAGTTTAGTTACCTGCTTGTGATGTGCTGTGTACAGTTTCCTTGGGAAGGGATGGAGATGCTTAACTGGACAGAAGAGGAGAGCACCAGTGAAAAATTCCAGTGTTTCTTTTGCTTTGATAATTTCAAATGGAAATGGTTCTTTCAAAGATTAAACTATTTGTCTTCAATTTCAGATTAAAAAAATAAATACGACAATCAGATTTGCTATTGCAGCTATGACAGACCTTTTTTGAAGCACTAGGTTATTGTTTTGGTGGTGTTTGTTAAATTCCCTTCTACAAAATAAAAAGGTACAGCACTGGAGATGCCTGCTCTCCTAGTATTCCTTTAGTATTTCATACATGTATCACAGAATCATTGGGGTTGGAATGGACCTCTGAGACAAGTCCAACCCTTGATCCACTGCCACTGTGGTTACCAGACCATGGCACTGAGTGCCACGTCAGTCTCTTCTTAAAAACCTTCAGGGATGGAGAATTCACCACCTCCCTGGCCAGCCCATTCCAATGCCTGATCACCCTCTCTGTAAAGAATTTTTTTCCTAATATCTAACCTTCTGTGTGTCATAGAAGGCCTGTATCTATGCTTATTTTCAGATTATCTTCAGCCTACTAGTATGAACATGACATATTACCTACCCTGAACCACCTGCTTGACCTTGGATCCACTACCGCAGACTTGTTTGGTTAAAACACACCCAATATGACAAAAAAGGCATCTATCCTTAGTGGGTGGACACCGTGCCACTGGAAACATGAGTGCCTGCTGTTCTGGATGTGTGAAAGCAATGTGGCACTTCAGGAACCTTCACAATGTTTCTGACCTTGGCCATTGCACTGAAAGGCATGGCATCAGATGCAGCATGAAAAGATTTCATGAAGCTGCATTGCTTAAACAGGTTGTCCCCTTATTTATCCCTGCACAGCCTCTCAACAGCCACAAAGACCAGCTATTGTCATGCTCCCCATACTGAGTTTCCCAGTTTTCTGCCCCGTGTTGTTAGCAAGGCATGTGGCAGGGACCAGCACTGGCCACCGGCACAGAGCCACAGCGATCACATTTCAGCACCCAGCACTGTGCTCCATACTTAGCCAAAAGGAAACCTTCAGAAGAAAGGCATCAGATAGATCTGTTAAATTTCTTAACACTACCCCTGTGTCCCATCTAACATGAAGGAGAGCTAAACAGGTTTTCCTCCAGGTAAAGACCTTCTCTGGGAACAGCTCTGCATGTCCTGGCAGCCCTATACACAACTGCTGTATGTTCCGCTAAGCCCTCCTCCGGGCCTACAAACTTGCCTTTTAAAGGCCCTGGCTTTAACTATGGCCTCATGCCAAGGCGAGGCAGAGCTCTGAAGGTCTCAGTCTCACACCCTAGTGAAAGTCTTCTTGTGTTGCTTATGCATCCTCTTTCCAGGCTCCTCTCCTTGGGAATTGGGTAGAGAAAAGCCATAGGTCCATTTCAATACTCCTTGCCTTCTCTACGTGTGAAGACAGTATGTTACTAGGTATCAGACCCAATCATGTCATTATCATCATTACTTCTGGATTTATGGTGGTAAGTCAGTTCAATCGGCTCCAACAGTCAGGCAGGTAGCATCTAAGGCACAGAGGAATGAGTGCATTATCAGCACACTGAAATTAACTGATAAGAAATAACAATGCAGCACCTCTTCACTTTTCAGCAAGTCACAAGCTGGAGTGTTTCACAGGGGAAAGTTGAATGCAACTTCAAGGACTCATCTACATGAAGTAAGCTGCTTCACCTCACATAAATGCCCCAGCTTGTACACCATCCCAACAGCTAAGCCTCCTGGAAATTCCCCCAGAGATCACCAGCTCTGTTTGAAGTAACAAGGAAGTCAGTGCAACCTGAACAGAGCAGCATATTGGAACAATTGTCATCAAAGACTCCATCCATCTGTATCTGAGGTATATGGTTAACAGTCTTGGTAGCAGCCCATATTGTGCTGTGCTTTGTATTTCATGGCTAAAACAGTGTTAACACCCCAGTGTTTTGGCTGCTGCTGAACAGTGTTTGTATAGCTGCAAGGTTTCCTCTGTCTCCTGCCCTATGCACCCCTGCCTCCCAGTGATGAGGCTGGGGTGAGCAAGACCCTGGGAGGAGACAGCTGGGACAACTGACCCAAATTGATCATGGATTTTCTATATTGTATGACATCATGCTTAGCTATAAAAGCTCATGAAAAGGAAGAGGAAGAAGGGACATGGTCATAGTTATGGTAATTGTCCCTGTCAAGCAGCCATTATTCATGCTGAGGCTCTGCTTCCCACCAAGTCACTGGGCATCTGCCTGGCAATGGCAATTGTGGATAAATTCCTTCCCTTGTTTTGCTTGCACACATTTTTCTTTCCCTATTAAAGTGCCATTCTCTCAATCCACGAGTTTTCTTGCATTTAATTTCTTTTTCCCCTCTTGCATTCCTATTTTCTCCTCATTCTGCAGTACAGAGTGAGAAAGTAAGGAGGTGGGTGTCTGTTGACCAGTGTCAACCCACCATACCTATATCACCTCTATTTAACCTGGAAGCAGAAAGACTATAAAAGGTATGTGCTAAAGACCAACAAAATGCTTCTAATAAAGTAATCCCATCCTGAAAAAGGATCATGTCACCCTTTTCCAATCAAACTAGGAATCACTAGAGCCAGTATGTTTGAAATTTAAAGAAGTATACCTGTGTGTGTATGCATGCATGTGTACAAAGTAAAGAAATGACACCAGCTACTATCCTGACCAGCAGTTGCACCAAACTTGCCCTCAAAACCTAGAGCTGAAAAAGCAATGGCTCTGATGTTCTTTCATGTCACTGACTGGTCCTTCTGCACAGGGCCCCATGGTGCTCCCAAGATGGAGAAAATGAAGGCCTGGTACAGCCTAGTAGGGCTGTTCACAGTCCCTGGCTAGGTTTGGTGCCACTGCAATGCCTGTCTTGGCTGACAGCCTCATTTCTTTTCCCTTTGCATTGTCTCCCCACTCCAGCACATGCTGTTCCTTATCCCCACATCTATGCATGAACACCAATGTGAAAATTGCTCAACTTGTCTGTGGAACAGCCAGTTAGGTTAAGGCCAAAAAATCTTTAGAGACAAACACTACTCAATTTCTGATTTCACTGAGAACAGGTCATATGGTTGTTTCAAAAACCTGCAATGCTTATTTTAGTCCATGATGCTTTCTAGGCTGCCCATCCAAATAACTAAAGCAAATAAGGTGTACTTTGCCAAAATTCACATCTCGCATTGGTGTAAATTTGCTTGCTATGAAAGTGTTATCCAACTAACAGAATTATAATCAGGTTTTGAAAGTGACCTTTAAATTTTCCTTGAAAATGGTTAAACAGTAACTAGAAACTCATCACCACAGGAGACGATGCAAATAGACAAGGAATTCAGATCCACGTATTTTGTTAATCTGCCATCCATCTGTTAGGTGATTATAGCATGATCCAATAGTCTATATAAACAAATCTTCATCAGGTAGTACATATCCTAATATGTAGCATATTTCTAATAATTAACAAGCAGGGGTTTTTTTGCTTGTTTGTTCTGGTGGGGTTTTTTTTCAGTTATTTTCACTAGATTATGCTACTCCCCTAAAGGAAGTAGGTTTTATCATAGCCTAAAGTTTTTTTTAAACTTGTCAGAAAAAGAGCATATAAAGGCCTTAAAGGAAAATACAAACCCCATGAATCAGGACTTTCATTAGCTGCATAAATTATAATTTTCTGATCTAAATTATCAGCCTCATACTGTGGGACATAACCAAGTCAGGCTTGTAAACGCCTCAATGCATGCACACATTTTTTGCATTCACAGAAGGCACAGGACTCATTAGTGGCAATGTTTCAATAACGTCAAAAAGAAATCTGATTATTATTTTAGAAAAGAGCCTGTCACTGTCTTACAATAGTTACTATTCTTATTAAACATGATTCTTTAAAAATGTCATGACTGTGGTAATACACTGAAGAGTGGGTCCCGACTCTCCTCCTCTCCCCCTCCCAAGTGTCAAATACTGAGGATAAGGTTTTGTTTGGATTGCTCAATTACTGCCAAGTTGTTTACTAACCTCTTAAATTTTATATTACAACATGCTGCTGTGGTAAAACTTTGAATGCAGATGTAATAGCTGCCTTAAAAAGCTTTCCCCTGGCTGCCCTTCTATCATTTAAGGAGAACAGTTCACCAGACCACCTCAATTGAGCACTTGTAATCTGAGGAACAGCTACGATGGGCTAAAAGTAAATTCTAAGGAGGCATAGTGCTCCATTTGAAGGGCAGCTGCCTTTGAGTACATCAGCCAGCCTCTTACAGAAAACATTCAAAGACTCAGATGTCAGAGATCCTGAAACAAAGAGGGAATGAGAAGACCCCACTGACCCATCTGCCACCTCTGCATCAGGGGCAGTGTGCACACCTAGTGCTGACAACAGAGAGGGCAAAAGGGGCAGAATAACCTGTTGCCATTTTCTCGTTTTTTGGTTTTCCTTTCTTGGAGGAACAATTTGCTGTAATGAAGATACAAATGCTTTATATCTTAGATGAAGTCTGCCTGCTTCTTATATGTGCTTAGAACCAGCAAAATTCCCTTTGGTGGTGTGCTTCCCTGCTGCCAAACTAGATCAGCCCAAAGTGATGCAACCTAGAACAGAATGATCCAGCCTGAGAACCATGAGTCACTACAATTAAAAACCTGATATTGCTATTATTCTTTTATATCAAAGGAATTGAAGTGGTCCACACTTTAAATACAGGAATTATTTTAAAAGTTTGGGAGTGGACTAGGTCTCACACTATTTAGCTTCACCTTAGTCCCCACTGAGGAGATAGAACAACTTGTCTTGGAAACTATTTCCAAACACAGGAAGGGCAAGAAGGTGGTTAGGTGTGGTCAGCATGGATTTAAAAAGGGAATTATCAAGCTTAATCAACCTCATCACCTTCTGCAGTGAGGTGATCAGTTTGGTGGATTTCTTTAGAGCAGAGGATGTTGTTTACCTTGACCTTTTGACACTGCCTCCTGCAACATTCTCAGATGAGCTCACAAAGTATGTATTAGATAAGTAAGCAGTGAGGTAGACTGGAAACTGTCTGAGCTGCCAGGCCTAGAGGATTATGATGAATATCACAAAGTCCAGCTGGGGAAAAGCCAGTCATGGTACATCCCAGGGGTTTATAATGAGGTCAATGCTATTAACACGTTCATTAATAACCTAAATGACAACACTAGGAGTATCCTCAGCAAGTTTATAGATGATGTAGGACTGAAAAGAGTGACTGATACACCTGATGGGTGTGATGCCATTCAGCAGGACCTGGACAGACTGGAGAAATGGACAGGGAGGAATCTCATTAACTTAAACAAGGAAAAGTATAACATCCTACAACTGGGGAGGTATAACCCCGAACACCCCTAAAACAAAGAGTAAGGACCAAGTGGCTCAAAAGAAGTGGCTTTGCAGAAGAAAACTTTGGGGTCCTGATGGACCACAATCTGACTGCAAGTCAATAACATACCCTCAATGCAAACAAGTCCAGCAGCATCCTGGCCTGCTTTAAGGGGACTGTCAGGGGGTCCTTGACAACCTGCTCCAGCTGAGCTGGCACTAAGCTCTTTGCTTGAGCAGAGAGGTTGCACCAGACGATTTCAAGTGATTGCTTCCAGCCTTAACTTTGTTTTGAGGTCCTGCGTGAGCGGAGGTCTAACTAGTATTAGTCTAAACAATATCACAGGAAAGATCAAGGTTGCACTCAAGGATTAGGACCAGACTGGGTAAATAAATCTGTGAACATCTTGTTACCCACAATAAATACATTAAAGTAAGACATGGGATTTACCTACAACATGTGACAAAGTTTGGATCACACTGAAGCTAATTCATTGCTCAGTTCTGGAATAAACAAGAGGGAACGTTCAGTGTTTAATTACTGGAGCCACATCACCACAGGAGCAGAAGACTGGTATATCCCTTTCTATAAATATTTCTAGATAATTTATAACAACAGTAAATTACTGTAGCATCAGCATTATTCATTTTAGTCTTCATAATCTAACGTTGTTTTGCCTTACATTCTGCAAGTAGTCAAGCTTCAATTCATCAAGTGGTTTGTACTAATACATTGTTGTACTTCCTAAAGCAATCCAAAATCAGTTTTCTAGTAATTGTGATGTTGAAGGGATAAGAAACCATTTTTGCTCCCTATTTTAGATAGAAACAAGCACTCTGTTCAGTGAGAATGTTTTTGTAAGGCCATAAAACATCTGACACCCCACACGTGCTAGGAGAGAGTTAAGGAAAGGAAGCAGCATCCCTAGTGTGACCTGTAATCCCACTGAACCTGAACTCAGGCCTTGTGCTCAGAGCTAAGGCTCAGAACTCAGGCTGTTACTCTAACACTAAGCCCTTCAAGAATAAGGAAGGGAAGCGATGGGATAAAAGCCAGGCTCTCTTTTCTCTTTGTATGAGGAGCATATTCATCATCTTTCACTGCACAGTTTGTACCAAGTATACTAGTGAAGTAATTGACTATGTTTTAAAGGAATAAATATATATATGCAGAAATTCCTGTATAAAGCCTATTTTCCCTACAGCCTGTGTTAAATACTGCATCTTAAAACTGCTGTTAAGCTCACCTAATTTTTAAGGAAAGATGGAATATCTAACTGACAGAGCAGAAGGCTCTGATCTCTGCAGGTGCAGCAGTGTTTTACATTTGACTAGAGCAGACACAGCTATTGCCAGGGAGAGGAAGGAAGAACTGATGTAGTGGTATGGCTCTACAAATTTCCCAAATAAAGTAAACTAGAAGTAAAATCACTTGTTTTGTGAACAACAGCATCCCACTTCATAAAACATCTGGCCTTAAAGAGTATGTTAGGAAAAGGCAAAAATGTACTGAGGAATTATTCAATTTACTATGGAAACACTGACTTGAGAAATTCAATTCAGGTTAATCTTATATACAGTTTCAGTAGCACTCACATTATTCTCTTACAAAACAGTAAAGGAACAGAGCTTCAAAGCTTCTTGGAATGGGGATTACTACTGAAATAAAAGTATTCCTTGGAGAATTTCAATGAGCATCCTATTTCTTGATTTTAAAGGCAGAGGAGAAAAGGAAAGCAAGAAAATTTGGGGATAACTTTGAGAATAACTTTAGCTTGCCCATAGGAACCAAAACATGTGTTATAACAATAATCTGAGGATTTGAAGATGAAAGGAAAAAAATAAAACCCTCTGATCCTCAATTTAAACAAGTTTTCACATCTACAAGAAGCTTATTTTTACTGGACCATGTTTTTTAGGAGGATGCTTAAATTAAGTCAAAGAAGGATATGTGTGCATTTATAAGTGTAGTAGGACTAAATTCCTCATCCCTACTTAAAAAAAAATTAAAATCACAATCTCTGTAGTGAAACTAGTAGAAAGAAGGTGGGGGTGGAAACCCCCCCCCACTAACATTAGAATGCGTCTTCCTGAAATGCCATAAATTGCAGAAATGCCATTTTACTCAAGAAATATCACATGCATTGCATTATACAGATTAATGGGCTAAAAATAAGTTACTGTGTGCATGTGACAGAGAAAAGATGTGCCGTGCACAAAGGCAGAACTGATCTTGCACGGGTGGAGATAGATTTTGTACCACCCTGCACTGTTTTAAACCTAAGCTTAAAACAAAGTCAATAATAATTTCTACAACCAAGTACAAGACATGATTGAAACAGCATCTGGATTCTAGCTCTCATCCTGGACAAGTATCAAGATGCAGCAGAGGTTGTAGTCAATTCTATGATTAAACCACTAAAAAAAAAGATTCTCTTATACCCTCAGTTGTGCATGCATCTAAAGTTGATATTGATGTTACTTTGTACATTGGAGGCTTAACAGGGAGCAGGAGGGAAAAACACAGAATGTGAGGATTTTCATATACCTTTGATAGATTTTGTAGTTAAAATGCACTTTGTTACAAGGCTGAGAATGGACAGAGAGGAACAGCTATTTCTCAGTCACAGAACATTTAATAGCTATGTGCTAACACTTGTTACATTTATCTCAGAAAATGCCCAGGAAATATATTATAAAAATGCCAGAAGGGAAATGGGAAAAGATTAAAATTGTTTTCCTGGTACTTCAGAATGGTAACAAAAAGAGAAACATGAACTGTCTGTCTGGGGCCTGAAGCATAGCATATAGCATCTGTCAAAACCCCAAACCAAAAAAACATCCCACCTCTTCATTTCCCAGATGCAAGTTGTCCATATACTTCATCAGAACTGTTGAGTTATATAAAGGTTGTAATGGATCTACTTGTTTCTCCTATTATTCCAGGGTCTTTGGGGAAATTCACAGTAAATTTCAGCAGGTTTTCTCTCATATCCCAAGCTGATCATTGAAAAGGCAAAGATTATGGTAATGTAGATGCAACCAACATACTGAAAAAATACTTTCAATACTTATTTATTATAAAATAAAGAATGTTAAGAGCTCCCTTTCCTTCAGTGGAGGAAATGGGCAATAGCTAGTTTGAGGAAAGACCCAGGACTTTCTCTTTGGACTAAATGAACAGAAAGATTGTTCTCATACAAGGTCTCCCTTGCTTTAGGTCTGCTGCCTTGCACTGGGCTACCCATTAATAGTTAGGATCTAAGCAATATTAGAATATTAGAGAACACATTAGATATCTTTCAGAAATACATCCTAGACACTTTCTGAAAGCCATGCAACTAGAAATGAGACTAAGTCAGAGCCAGTTTTGAAGTTTCCACTTAGAACCATTTATATTGATACATCACAGTATTTAGAAGTCCTTACCACAGGCCGGGTCCCCATTGTATTTGAAGCTGTGCAAATATGAAACAAAAGGGATGTGAAAACGTCAGTCATCTTTTATGTTTGGAAGAGCTTTACACTGCCAATTTTAATAGCAAAAGGTGGCTCTTGATGGTAAATAAGAGCAACACAGGCATGAACACTTTCCTTCCTCCAAGGAAAGCAACACCCATTTTTTTCTGTTCAGCAGACTCTCATTTCAGTAGCATTCCTGAAAAACATGCTTTGAAATTAAAAACTGATATGGAACCTAACCACAGGACTTTGAGGGACTTTTCACACAATATTTATGAACTAAAAATCTTAAGGTCACTAGAGTTACCAAGACCTGTTATTGATAGACAAGGTTTCTATTACTCAAAGAATGGCTTGCAGTGTTAAAGCAGCAGAAGCATGGTACTAACATTTCCCTACCTGGTAGGTATACTTTGCCTACATAGCACTTTTTGTTGTTTGCTGACAAAAAATAACAACTATGGTTTGGTTTCTGCAGTGATGGTGACAGTCACAGAACTTCCAAAGGGACAGGGAAGTGTCACAGTTTGGTTGGTTTGTTTGTGGAGGTTTGTTTGGTTTGTTTGGCTTTTCGTTTCTGGGGGGAATGGGATATGGTTTCAGCTGATGCAGGTGAAAACATATGCAGGCTATGAACCTCCAGAATACACATTTGACCTTCATTAGCAACAACATGTACACCAGCTGAGGGTTTCCATGTCTCAGAATCCACATATATATTATGCTGCATCAGCCTTCAGAGGTTTGAAATAAGTTTATTACCTTCAAAGTTGAAGAGCATTTTGAATTTATGTGAGCACTCTAGCAATGGTCAGACTGCTATATCCCATGTCACACAGCACTGGACAAATGCTCCAGAAAGCTACAGAGCAGATGCACAGTGTAGTCTTGCACAGCAACAGGGAAACAGAAGAAGAAAACTGGAAAATATTTATTCTCAAATATTTGCTTACATATTAACATAAAAAAAGTTGAAAGAAATCTATTATGTGCCTAGTTTTCTCTGCACTTACATAATTTTTATTATTTTAATCAGCGAAAAACTGAGCCCAGTTGCCTGAGCCTATCCAAAATACACCTGAAGGTTCAAATAGAACACAGGCAATATTTTAACTCTGAATAAAAAACACAAAAATTGCTGTTCTTGAATACTGCAGCAGTGCATGTAAGACTAAGAAAAAAAACACCAAATAAGAGTTGTAGAAAAGTTATTAAAATGCAGATTCAGAGATTACAGTTGGAAGGATCAGATAAAACAAAGTAAACGAAATGTCCTAGTTTGATAGGAAAGAATTCCTAGTGGCCTGACTCAATGAGCCTCCACATTTGCCACTTTGATTTCTGCTTACTCTCTGTCCCTGCTCCAGCCACATGGAGCATCCACTTACAAGTAAGAGAGATAAGAAGCTAGAGTGCTTCATGTCAGTCTTCTTTCTTTCTTTATACTCCTGGAACAGCTAGAAGAAAAGCAGCAGATTGGAATCCTACACCAAAGCTCCTCCTCAGCTACTGTGAACGCCATGCAGAGGAAGGAGACCGAGGTACTGCAGGAGATCCAAGGCTGCTGACAGCAGCAGGAGATTCATGGAGAAAATGTGTAGGAAATGAAATAGAAAAGTATATGATTTTCCCACTCCCCCAGCTGATTTAGGAAAAAAATGGAAAAAAATATGGAGATCCAATGGATCATTTGTCCATCTCACAATACAAGTGTGGACCTTTGATTTGCTGCTGAAAAATCTCATTTGAGAGGCTTTGACACGACATCTGCACTCTTACAGAGGCACCTATTTAATATATTGTATTTATTTTTTTCCTCTCAAAGTATGCACATTCAAGCAAATACACTGCAATTTCAGTTTAAAAAAAACCAACCAAACAAAAAAACAAACTTGCATTTAACATTTTTCAAACATGGGATAACTTGATCACAATAAAAAAGTATCATGCATATTTTCATAAGAAAGTATGCTGCCCAGGTAGTTTTCATAGATAGGTTCCATACTCAAACATGCCTTCAGGAAATTATTCTACCTACATATTGTCAAGCTTTAGGTGTTAAAGTTTATCCATAGTGTGCCAATTTTTTTTTTTTTTTCTTTGCTTACTGCTAATCATCTAATGAACCTTTTATAAGAAGGACACATACTGCGCTAAGCTGATGATCAGTTTACCTCTAACAATCTCATTTTAAAAATTTAAACCACTTTTATAATGTTGTCTTGGATATCGGGGCCTCAACTGTGACAATTAACAATTAGTTGGTCTTATAACCACAAGGTTCTGGGCAGAAATTTTGGAATAAATATTCAAACGCACTGTCTTTTAAAAGCTGAAATCCTTTAGTAATATGGTAATACTTTGCCTAACAGATTTCTTGGCTCCAAAACTCTATTTAATCTGCTGGACTCAAAATTAAAAACAGACCTTTTGCCATGAACTGATTTTTGCGCTGTCCAAAGGTGTTTTTCTTTGAACAGATAATGAAAAAATTCAAAACCTCTAAAACTTTCATAATGCTAAACTAGAATCATCTGTGTTCCTCCTTTAAAATATCTGTAAAGACCTGACTTCTAGTAGATTTTCCCACTATTTTTATGTCCTTAAGTTCATAACTTAAATATGTCAGGAATCAAAACATTTTACACCTCAAGTAGGTGTTTTTGCTCCTTATGCTCATCTCTTTCAGTAGGAAATTACTACCTGCATTTAAAGAAAAAAGCAACAAAACAACTGTGTGGCTTGGCCTTTGGACTCTTCCCTAGTCCAAGGTACTGCCCAGGGAGCCTCAGAAGCTCTGCAACAAGCCAAGAACTGAAAAAAAATCAGACCACCAAAGAGAAGCAAAACATGTTATTTAAGGGAACTGTAAGACAACCAAAGAAAGCAACTTACATGGTCAGACTTGCTGTCTCTAGAGAACCTGCAGATGTATCAGACTGCATATCAAGCCTGTATTTTTGCATGTGCGTATATAGACATGCAAACATTTGAACACTTACTACACAGGTAAACTGTGAAGAGTCTACATTTTCCAAATACTAAAAGTCTGAAATAAAGCAGTAGTGTAGTACCGAGGTGAATATATCATCAAGTATTTAGTCTGTAATTTTAATGGAGTTTTTTTAGTTGATTTTAGGCAGACTAGGAGAATTTGTAGTAATATCATTACAGAAAGCTCTAGTTGTTAGCTGTACAAGTTCCTGGCAGCAGGGGGGGAAGGAGGAGGGTTTATTGATGAGGCTTGGTGTACATAGAACAACTTTTTCACCTTTGCTACTTGAGAGTGGTACAGAATCCAGCAATTATAAATTGGACTTCCAATAAGTAGGGTAACCCTTAGATCAGGGCTTTTTTAAAAATACATCCCAAAGCTTCACTAAGAAACCCTTTTTTCTTCCAGAATTATATGCTTTAAAAAAAAACAAAAAAAACCCCAAAGCCAGTATGTTCCAAACATAGTGTTCTAGGTCTGAAAACAATATCAGGGTCAGCCCCTTAACACCAAAGGTAGTCTTCCTGAGGCCAGTGGTAATCATTAGACTGCAACGGCAGATGATACTGGAGACCTGGCTAACACAAGCATTATGTCTCTATGAAACTTCAAATTTTACAATAGTTGTAATTATAAGTTATTCCAAAGTTTAAACAAAAAAACAGGCAAAACACAAAGTCCTAAAAAATAACACTGTGGAATCCTTAACAAGTTGCTTCCTGTCAACCCATAAAACCTTCATGCCATGACAGCAGGTACAGCCAAATGAGAAAGAAAATGAGTTTAAGCTGGCAATGGAATAATAGCAAAAATTAGATGAAGTGATTATGAAGTGCAATATGAACAATATGGAAAAGGGTGTTATGAATTTGGAACAGCATCATCAGAATACATAAGGCAATGCTATTAATGTAGTAGTAGATAGGCAAACTGAGCATGAATAGAATATTAGATGAGGCACACTGCCCTAAAATTAATTCTTCAGTCTTACCGTCACAGCAGTACGTACAAGGACAAACTAGAGAAATTCAGCAGTGACATAAGAAAGCTCAGGGAGCTGCTTCTCAAAGGGAACGCAGACTCCAGACATCATCCATCAGCAGTGCCCCCACAGAAGCCCAACCATGCAGTGATATCCCTGCATACCAAGTCAAACAGCAGAGTGACTTGTGAGTAAGAATGATTCAGTAATAAAATTGGCTTTGTCCATTCATAAGCCATCAAGGTGATGCACAGCCATCCTACCAGCAGATAAGGCAGATGAATGTTATCATTTCAGAAAGTGCAACTCTGCCACAAAAGTAAACAAATCAATATTTCAAAAATCTATAAAGTGACAACACACAAAAGCTACAAACTTCATTTTCTACCTTGGCAGATGAAGCTCCAAGTGGGGACTTCCATTTACACGGCTTGGTGTGAGCAAGCCATAATACCTAAACCAAATCTACAGAACTTCACTCTCTTTACATTACACAGCAGTAACAACTTCTCCATAAATTTTAGGTGCACATACCAAAGAATGCAAGTGCCTACCCCATCCCACACATAGCACCAGCTGACCTAAAGGTTTTGCACTGTATCTGAGCAGCTCTGTACAGATATTGTCTGCAAATGAAATAACAGGCTTATCCTTACCCCAGCAAAGCAGTAAGGGTTTCCTCAGTTTCTACTGCCCTCCAGCAGTGCAGAGGGATTAATATTCCTTTGTTTGAGGACCAGTCACTGTGAGGAATTCCATTTTTTTTTTTTTTTTTTTTTTTTTTTTTTTTATAGACTCAAACTCTCATGATCATCACACATCACCAGTCTATGTGTTGCAGAAGCCACTATTTGATAGTCTTGTACTAGCTTCAAGTATGTTGTACTGATACAGTGCTTACAAGACTTGCAGACAACTGTGAAGCATTTCCAAAGAGCCTGTTAGAAATAATTCTGATTAACTGTCATTCAGCAAGCCTTGCCTTTGCAGACCTTGTTGCCTTCTTAGAAAAAAGATTGACTGGGAACATTAAATCAATACAAGCCCAAGCTGATCCTTGGCTTTAGCACAAGATTGAAAACTGGTCTTCAAGTGTTTTGAACGTTTTTGTACTTCCTTCAAGGTCTATGTAGCACTGACTAACCTTGAAAATTCTTGATCTCCTCTCGGTCCTCAATGATATTACTTGAGCATTAGCTAATAGGTCAGATTGCAGAAAGTGTTATTCATCTGAAACGTTTAACAAGGAAGTTTTACACTGTCTTAGGTCCTCTATGTGCCTTCCCACTCTTTGGCAGCAGCCAAAAAGTCCCACTGCCCTACCTGACATCTAACAGCTTTAAGCAGATGAAAAAAGCATCTTTATCTGAGATTTGTCAGAGTCTGTTGCATTGCCAACAACCAACTTCTGCCTTCAGGCCTTGGAAACTGTTCAAATACCCATGCAATTTGCAAAATTAAGTGCAGAATCAACCCTCCGAGCCTGTTATTCCAGAAATATACACAAAATAAGTCCATTCTGTACAAGCATGTCTACAGCAGGTCTTCATGTATTTTATCAAATGCCGAAGACAAACATTAGGAACCAAGGAGCAGTACCATTCTGTTATAGGGTGTTCCTGTTAGAGGCTCAAGCACATGCACCCAGACACTAACCACAATTACTACTATAAACCAGGAGCCACTCTGCCAGTCAGAAGGAGCAGGATTATTCTGATTAAATGCAAAAATTCTCATCAACGCAAACCACCGCAGGCTTTTATGCATCTCAGAGACTGAGGGTGTAATTCCTTTCTTCCTAAATTAGATGCCAAAACCAGGTCAGATTAATCTCACCCTAGCACTACCTACTGTTCTCCATTGACTATACAGACAGCCCAAGGTGACTAGTTCAGACACAGATATATAAAGCTGGAGGAGATTCATCTTACTCTAGATGCCTCCTAGCTACAAATAAGCTCTCTCTCTGTAGAAGAGCCTAAAAGATATCAGAAAATATATTTACATAAGGAAGCATAAATCCTGGAGAAATTGGTGGAAAAATAATTTGAAATGCTGAGTGATCATAGTTTTCACACATCCTAAAATAAGAACAGCTTAAAAAAAGTTGAGAAAATAGACAGAACTTCCCATCAATACAGCAAAACAAAAACAAAACCTACCTTCCCAGTGGAAAAAAAAACAAAACGCATTTCAAGAGCCTTAATTTGTTAAATTTCAAAAAAATAAAGCCTCAGAAATATTCACAGACAACAAAAAGGCAAAACCACTTAAGTTAATGGACAATACTGTCAGTAAAGCAAACACAAATAAACTGGCTTTGAACTTTCCTTAGAAAAAAGTTAAAGGGCTTCTAGTGTTCACAGAAGCTCAGCTGGGAAACAACAAGCCTGAAACAGAGCAAAGAGCACTGCTAAACTGAAGATGGACTACAACAGCCTTCTCAAGGGGATTTATATACTACAGCAGCTGTGATAGCAATCACAGCTTAGAAGGTCCCTTCCAATCCTATACTCCTAATTTAAGTCTCTGCTTAGTATTAGAGGTCACACTGATCAAAGAGCAAATAGCACCAGCGTTCATGTAATTTAAGCTAACTTCAAATCTCTCCTTTTCTTCCTTCATCTCACCTCCCTCTGCCTCCATCTGACCCTAAGCCAACAGCATCAGATAGACTAAGAAGCCCTATTGTTTTCTTTTACTAAGTCAACTCCACCCTGACACTGAAGAAAGATAAAGGCAACTTTCAGTCCCTCTTCCTTCAATACTATTAAGAGGATATTAAACAGCTACACAACAGAAAGTTATGTGAATTCACCCAGCAGCACCCTTATTTATGCACTATACAAAATTGCATTTCAAAGCTGAACACAAATAAGTCACTCTAATAAACCACTTCCTTTTGAAAACCAGATATAATTTTAGATATTTACGATAACTAACTACCACAGAAAATGTAGAAAACATATCTTACTCACGTATTTGCAAGGCAGGTTTATCTCACCAGAAAAGTCAGATTTTCTTAGCTTAGCACACCTCCTCAACAAGATGAAGTTTAGTACTGCCCGGCAGGCACCAGTTAAGAGCTGTCTCTAATGAGAAGACAACTTTCACCTGGTCCTTGCAGGAAGGCTCTGCACCTGTTTGGTAGGATATCAAAATTAAGTAAGCAAACCAGCAGCACCTGTGGAAGTGGCACTGACCCTCGGAAAAATGGATCCCTGAAGACAGGTTGTAGGGAAGTCTGTAAGTACTTGATGAGAGTAGAGGTTTCCTAAATACAAAACAAAATGTATCTAAACCAGCTGCAATGTCTGCACTAAAGTGTGAACTACCATAGGATTGGAAATAGGTACAGAACTGTTTTAGGAAAAGAAAATGGATAAATATTCATTAAAAAAGACCTTAAAAAGAAAACTCAGCCCACCTCCTCTCTCTGAAGAGCAGACAGCCCCCAGAGGCACCCCTAATTCTCAAGTCCCTTTTTGGGGTCCCAGGAGAAGGATATGATGGCACTGCCACTTCTTTTGCCCTCCTCTTTGCACAACTTTACATTACATTCAGGAGGGAAGAGGCAGGGACTTGAGGCACCTTTGGCTGCAGGAAACCTGCATGTTAGGGGGATGCTGGTAAGAGGGGTAGAAGATGTCCTGTGCAGCCATGTGCAATAAGTAGCTCAGTGATATTTGATAAGAAAGGAAGGAGTGTGATGGGTCCAGGGACATGTGGGTTGGTGCTGGTGGGGAGAGGGGATTTTTGTGTAGTGTGTGGTGTTAAGGTGGTGGATGTGGCAAAGGGATGCATCTATGCAGTGCAGCAAAAGGTGTTTGAAGGTCCCATATGGGCCTGATTAAAGGAAAAGTTTCTTCAGGCAGTTACTGAGGAAAAAGTTATTATCCAATCAGGTAGGAAGTGATTCAGAACAGCAGTCGTAGTCTCTATTTTTGGTGAAACCCAGATTGATTACAACAACTAAAGTCACATTTTGTCAGGTAAACTCTATGGCAGAAAAAATACATCCGTTTCATCCCTGTTGTAGATGGGGTCTGGGATTAGCTCCCTTGTGAGAAGATGATGGAGGACAGTTCACATAAGTTGTTATTTTAAGGGAAGCAGTATTAGCAAAACTAACCTTTCATGTGATTAAGTACTAAGAGACTCCTGGGGGCACATCATGAAACCTAAACAACTTATTGAAAAAATAAAGAAAAATAGGAGGCAAAATTAGCTGGCTACATATGATCCCCTTACAGCTTGATGCTAGGCCAGAACTCCATGAAGACTGTACTGACACCAAGGGAAACCCATTCTGAAAAAAAGAACATGATGTTATAGGCAAAGGTGAATAAAGCATCCCTTCCAACATGCTGTTAACTCTGATGAGAAGGTATATACTGATTATAAAAGCTATCTCTGAACAAATAGTTTTTCAAAAAATACACTATTTAAAGCCTTCTGAGATGCTAAAACTAATCATAGCTGCTCTTAGCCAAGCTTTTCCACACTAATTGCAATACAGCTGCTATTAGCCAATTCCCCTGGCCTCTCCAGCTTCCATGGTGATTTGAAACCCTGATAATGTTTTTTGATTTTTATTTCTGAAGACAGAGGCAAAAGCATTTCCTTTTGAAAAGAATGACACAGGCTACAGACAGCCTGACGCCAAAGCTTTCTGCAGATCAATATATTTAATGCATTTGAAGTCAGTAAAATCTGCCAGGCTAGTCCAGGATTGCCTGAGGAAAAAAAAAAAGCAAAAAGGCTAGAGAGCTGTGTGGATATGGATTTAACATTCAATTTGCTTACTTAAAGATCTGTCCATTTTAACAGAAATTCATTTAAGTTACCTTGAGTTACAATTTAGGGTATTTTTCTAAAAAAGTTTCGGTGAGTATGGAGAAAAAATTAATGTAATAAGTGAAATCAGATACACTGAAGCCCAGGTTGTCAGGAGGTATGTTTGTATGCATAAATGCCAAACAGTGAATAAATACCAAAATTGTAGAAACAAAAATATTAGCAATCCCATCACACTAAATCTTTCTCCCCATGTACCAGATTTATTATGCTCATTTGAGTGTTGCTCCAGCCACTCTGGCCTTTCCCACAGGTTTTTCCTCATTTTCTTAAGGTGCTTCTCATTTGCATTAACCTCCAGTCTTTATTGCTCCAGAGTAACTTGCCCATTTATAAAGCTTTACCTCCTCTTAAATACAAAAGCCAGAGTCAATCACACAAGTGAAGATGCCAGTCATTCTCTCCTATCAAACCCATCAGAATTGATGTCCTTCCATTCAGCCTCAAAAGGTCCCCTGGGATTCCCATTCTTTCTACCCTCTTCCCTCCTCCCGCTCCATGAAATGTATCAAGAAAAAAGAAATAAGCCTCACTGAAAAAGCTGCTATAATTTCCAGTCTGATTTTGCATCCATCACAAAAACATGATTATGTGTTAGGCTAGCCTGTAAACCTGTGTAATACCACAGAGCAATTGCTACCTTGCTCTCAGTCTTTAAAAGCTGCTACATACTGGTACTCTAATTTCACTATTTGTCTTGTATAACAGAAGCTTAGTTTTGCTTTACAATTGGAAGAGCAATTTAATGAACTTCATCTATGTACAACCTTGGGCTGCCAGAAACAGCAAATAACATAACATCTTCCACCTTAACACAGTATTAATTATGATACTCAAATACACATTGCTTTAAATGCAAATATTAATTATTTCATGCTAATATTTCAGCAAGAATGAATGCAATTATTTCATCAAAGCTGATGCAGTGGGAGGTAAGCAAGGAGAGGTAGCTTTTACTGGTTTGTGGGAAATAAATTGAGTCTCAGTCATTTTTTCTTGTATGGATTAGGTGGTTAGAAAAGAGAAATGTTGCCTTTCTGTTACATCAAAAGGTCTGGCTATGAAGTTCCAGACAACTTGTGCTGTTATCCTGAATACTAAGTCTGCTTTAACCCAACAATATTATAATAATTTTTATAGGTTGTTTATTAAAAATCTGGAAAGTGTGTATCAGGGTATACCACAAAATCACTGAAATAATTTATTTCTCTGAGCACATCACATTCTGCTACAGATCTTAATCTCAGTATGTTATAGTGCTACAAGAAAGTAAGGTCCCTGCCACAAATTCCAGCCCAGTCTGACTCCAGCAGCTCTTGGTAATGGCATGTTATTTCTTGCTAGCAAACATCTGAGAGGAGCAGGTGAATTGAATCATCTGAGTTCAGCACAGCAGAGCAGGAGAGAATTAAAGGAACAGTTTCAGTGTCTGTTTTTTGTGTAACACTGTCTTGTATTTGAAATGGCAGAAACCAGCTGTGAGCATTGTGCCTTGAGACCAGGTCTGCCTGATGCAGTATCAGAGGAGTCAAGCAGCAGCCCTGCTCTCTGCATGTCTCTGCTTACACAGTAAAGTGGAAGATGTGCTGTATCAGCCAGAAACTTCATTTGATGCCTATCAAAGTTCTTAAAGAACTTAGTGACCAAAAAAGTTAAAATCCCCTCTCAGAAAACCTGTCCTCGTGCAGGTCCTGAGGCCTCTCGTGGCTTGAGGTTCTTGTGATGAAAAAGTTTAGCCCAAAAGCAAGCAAGCAAGAAAAAATTGCATGTGCATTCACATCACAATAGCTTCTCTTCTGCATAAACTTCTCACTGAATTGACTCTACCTAGCTGCTTGCCCCCACTATTCAGCTATGGGTAACAGAACATACGCATTTCAGAAAAAAAGTACCATTTCCCACGTGTCTGCTCTTCCTTCGATTTAAATATGGCATATGTCATGCTGCAGCATCCAGGCATTCCAACCAATACAGAGTCAGACAAATAACAGAAAAAATACTTTGCCTTCAAACCTTACTTTTCTATATGCTAGTAGAGTAGGTAAAAATTCCAGTATAGTCCATCATCTTGTGGAATAGGGGCCCAGTCTCTCAGTGCTGTGAGTGAAACAGCTCATCCAGTTGACTTCAAATAACCCATGCCATTTCATTCCAGCAAACAGTTTGCCTCAAGGGTCCTGATAACCCTTTTGATCATAAACACTAAAAGGACAGTAATCCTCAAGCTCAAATGAATTAACACGCTAGGTTTCTATGGCTCAGAAGAAGCAAAAGCTGTTCAGTCTACTGTGAAAAGAAGGCATTTGTCTGACAAATGAAAAAAAGAAAAAACAACCAGAGTGTTGTCAAAATAAGCATGCGACAGTTCCAAAATACAAATTATTCATTCCTAAGCACAGACAAGGTTAAATGTTATGGATGACAGGACACAGCAATGCTCTTCTAGAAGCTTCTCATGAGGAAGGCAAATGCTGCACTCTTTAAACTCTGTTTCCACCAAGGAGCCTTCTGAAATCACTGGGACTGTTCACCTTTATATGAGGGGAGCTACACCTGTGCTTTTCAGTGCTAGACTATAAATAGAGCAACCCCAACCCATCCTAAAAGGTAATTGGTATTACACTTTTTTTTTGTGCCCATAAAATGAATTACACAAACTTTCAACAGTATCAAGAGGTGAATAAGAGGCTACAACACAACACTGCTGTAGGCCTGGACTTGTTACACATATATATTATTCTGAAGGACTGATAATGAACAACCATTACTTATACTAGTTATTATCACTCAAGAAAAAAGAAAAAAAATCACAAAATTTCATGTGAACCAGTCCTTCCCTAAAACAAAAACAACAAAAATTTGCTCAAAAAGCATCAATGTCATCCCCAAAAACATTGAGAAGGGAACTACTGGAGTCATTATTTCTCATAACTTCCAGGAACAGCAGAGATAGGTTATCTATCTTAAAACACTGTGCCAGGAAACAAAACCAAAACCAAAAGGAACAAAAACCAAAATAGGAAGGAAGGAAGGAAGGAAGGAAGGAAGGAAGGAAGGAAGGAAGGAAGGAAGGAGGGAAGGAGGGAAGGAAGGAGGGAAGGAGGGAAGGAGGGAAGGCTGTANTTTCTACTCCTTTATTCTACCAAAATTCTGTAAAGGTCTCTTCTCAGAAGTTTTTGCTGTGATTGTTGCAGTGGATTAAAACAAAATGGCCCAAATATTTACAGTGAGACAAGTAAGAAGAAACACAACAGTTTGGAGAGTGTAAATTACAATACCATCAACTGAGGAAAATGAAACTGTATTAAACATTGCTGTGAACTGTCAATAAGTGTATTTATACACCATATATATGTTAAAACAGTGAAGTCATCACAACACATTTTTTCTTCTCAGTTTAACAACTCTAGGTGAAGTTGAATGGGTGGGAATTCAAACTCCCAACCAGAAGTAAAACCCAAACTATTTCATCCTACATTAGTCTGGAAAAGAACAGTAATTCTCATGTGAAATGGCTCTAAGAAGAGAATCTTAGCACCATAAGTTGGTAGAAGAGATTTTATTTCTTTAGGTGGATTCTTGGTCAAGAAGTAGTTTGGACACATACAAATCTACGTGTTTGAATAGGAAAACTGCCACCACAAAACACTAAATCAATGGCTGCCAAAGCTCATTTAACACTCGGCCTTACTCAAGTCCCACGAACACCTCCACCTCAGCAACAAATCGCAAATTCAGGAGCCTCTGTGACCCTGAAACAACCTAAGCCTCAAATTCTCAGATCTGCTCAGTAAACATCTAACAGACACAGGCATATTTGCACTCATTGGAACATACTCTTATTTTCTTGCGTGCAGCTGGAAGAAGCAGCATCCTGTCTACACACGTGTAGAGCTGGAGCACTCACTTGGGTGTGAGGGATCTCCTTCCGAGGTTCTCCCCATGCTGAGGTGGTGCAGAAACCCCCTTTCCAGCAGAGCTATGAGCTGCTCTGGGAAACACGAGTGGGGAGATCTCCACTAGTCCCACTACAGCCCTGCCAGAGTACAGTAAGTTGCAGATTTCATGCAGCTGCCAGGAAGCCTCACAAGAGAATAGCACAGCCCATTGGCTGGGAAACTTGGAAAGAAGAGAAGAGCCCATGGTATCACTCCAACAACTAGTTCCCACATATCTGGCAGGCTGCAAGGATGACCACAAAGCCTTATGAGTCCTTTTAAAAAACACTGCTATGGGGACCTACCTCAGGAGAAGAGCCTGGACTGCAGCCTATAGGCAATGGACTCTATTAAGCCTTTGCTACGGGCTATTTCAAGGCAATTTCTGCTGCGTTTGCAGGTTTCCACCCAATCCTGGCATGCACTACAGAGGCAGATTGTGTGTCCCAGCCCTATGTCTTTATTGAGCCTTCCTGGGCTGGCTGCTGAAGACACCTGTTTCAGCCCTAAATATGACAGCAGAGAAGCACACACTACATCCTGCCCTTTGAAAAAAAAAAAAAAAAAGTCCATAACTTAGATGAAATAATAGAAGCCATAAATCACTGCAATGACAGGTTTAAATATGAAACCTTTAATTTTACATTTAACCATTTACCAACTTCTCCCTGTAGTAAGGTTCATGAAGCTTCCATAAGATTTTACTTTGAGGATGATTTTATTTTAGAAGTGAATTGCAAAAACGCCAAACATGTTTAAATGAATTTAAGAATAAAGATAGTATTAACTTTAACCTTCACCTTTGTTTATACCATTACTTAACACCTCTATTGTTCTTAGTCACACTGGCCTTCACTTCATGGCATCACTGTGTCAGTGCATATCAAGCAAAACCCTATTGCACAGATATTAAAGAACTAAGGGGGCAACAAGTGGTGGTCCAGAAAATTCACTTCTGTATTAAAACAAAAAAGTGTATTTACATTGTTGAAGAAAACACTGTGTTACTTATTGAGTATAGACAAACATATACACACAAACTATATGCTCCACCTTTTTTTCCATAAGGAGGTAAGAGGGCTGAAAAGTGACTCCAGCCCCTCAACACCATTTCTCATGGATCCAAGAGTCAAACAGAGCAGGGCTGTCATTGCTGTTGCCATCAGTTTCTGAATGGGCAAGGAACAGCCTAATTTTATAAAAATTCTGTGCACCAGCATAATCTTCTAACACACTCGTAGTAGTATTTGCAGAAAACAACCAACAAAATCAACAAACAAAACCAAAATGCAAAAAGTGCAAAACTCCCCTTAACTGGAGAAAGTAAGGCAAAGTCCAGACAGCCTTCATGTTTAAAGAAATCCCTTCAAAGGACATGCAGTAGGAAAAATCAGACTTTCATCAGAGTCAAAACATTGTTAGTGTGCAAAGAAAAGCAGCCTGATATTATACTAAACATATCATCTACTATGAACTGTAAAGGCACTATTATACTGCTAGATATTGCATTGCATATCAGTGATCTATTGGCAGGGAAGTACGTCTCCTCTGGAGAACCCTTCATTTTGTTAAATCGTGTTGCAGACTCCAGCAAATTGCCTTCAGTTTCCTAGCTGGGGCCATGCAGCTAAAGCCATAAGTCCTCTGCTCTACATTTTTATTTTTTTAAAGTTTCCAATGGGCCTCGGTTGCAGGGAAGATGGGTTTGCTGTATTCATTCAGCTCATGCTTTTTGCCCCAGCCCAGAAGACTGAGGCAGATGGGGCCTTGCCAATGTTTCAGGTGCAGAAATGGGCAGACCAAATACAGTTAGGAGGCACACTCTCAGAAGGACTTTCAGCCATCCCCATGTGTTTTGTAAAGACAACAGAGGGCTCCAACCTCATCTTAAGGTTTTGTTTGGGTTTTCTGCCATTTAAGACATCAGTATTGATTTAGATCATATTTTTGTAAAATAAGTCATCCATCCTGTATACACAGGGCCCCTGAATCTGTTGCATTGACTTGTTGGTACCTGACAGACCTTTAAGCTCATTGCTGGGAACTGGAGGAAATGTTCCAGACTATGCTGCAGTCTCTGCCACTTTCTTGAACAGGCAAACCCAGAAAGAAAAGGGGATCATATAATTAAGTTCTGGCTGCCACCTAAGTTGACAGCAAATTTGTTTCTCAGCTAGGTAATTTTGTGTTTTGTAAGCCAGAAAAAAAACTGCCTAGAAAAAGCAGGGAACCCAGGCCCAGATCTGTAGGAGTCTAAGTACGGTCAGCGCTAAGAAAATGAGTTTTCTTACTTCCTTTCCTCTTTTGGATCTCTTTTTAAATCATGAGGAGTCTGGACTTATCTTATAATAGCTAGATATTGCTGTTTCACTCACTTGATTTGAAAAGGGTCTTAGAAGCACCACATACATGGAAAAAAAAGAACCATGACACAGCTGCACAGCTGTCTGTTTTATTAAATGCATGTTCAAAGCTTAAACTGAAAATATAGAATGTGTCTGAGTACTTCTGGACACATGTAGGGCACCTGGAAACAGAAGTAACTTTTATCATCTTTTTTGAAAAATTTACTGGATAGGAAAATTCCTGAGGCAACTCTTAAAGCATGATCACTTGTCATGTACCTGATAACAAACTGCTGAAATGCCAGGACATTTACTCACCCTGCCAGCAAGATGATCTTTCGAGTTTTTTCTGTCTTTCCTTACTCTAGTCCATTCATGCATGAGGTCCCTTAGAGATAAGGGACAGCCAAAGGAAATTATGTTTCTTGTTCTGAGTATAAGGTTGTTTCCTGTGACAGAGAGAACAGAAGTGACATATGAGGGCACTGGGACAATAATTTCCAGTCATACAATAATTCATGTAGTTTCTACCTCTTGTCTTCAGCAGTACCCAATATTGAGGAATATAAAACCCCAGGAGACAGTTTCTAAATAAGCAGTCTGAGGGGGATCATAGCTTAGTAAATGACAAAATCTTTTATGCTACCTTATTTAGTTACGGAGAGCTTATACGTCTGAGGAGAATTTCTGGTGTTTTACTGAATAGTATCTTATCTAAATAAATTCTGTGTGTTAAATCTGCACATTTAAATTTTTTTTTCATCAGTTTTACATGTCTATTGAAATTTCCCCCCCGTGTTGCTTAGGCATTAGAGTAATGACCATGATCCTTTCTGAAATATTAATTTGATCGCATCTTTCTATGTGTGTTCTTTTACCTGTACCTTCTCTAAACCATCTTTTCTACTTGCTTTTCACTCCTGAATGTTTTCCTTAAAGATTATGCATTGGTTTCGTGGCTTTTTTTAATACCTATAGACTTTTTCTCTTTAGGGAGGAGCTGGTCAAACCTAAATATATTTTAAAATGGTAACTAGCCGCTTCTGTTTCCCTCTTTTCCTCCCTATAACACAAAGGAAGCTATGGGAAACCAGTTCAAAGTCAAAAATGATAATTATCTATGGCACTTTTCTGCTCCACTTTCTTCAGAAAATTGGTAGATCTGGTAGAGAAGCTGAAGGGGAGAATTCAGAGCATACATGTGAACCACATCCTCTACAACTGCTATGTTGGGTCAAGGGGAGAAAAGCAAACATTCAAAACCTCAAAATCAAATAGAACACTATTAAAAGCAGAAACTGCCTACTGTCTGGCTTAGAGGATTTCAGAGCTCTCCTGAATATTTTTTCTGAACAGTCAAGACACTGGAATAATTCAGTAAAAAAAAAAACCCAAACACAATAAACCACCAGGAATGGGCAATTATTTTAAGTGCCTCACAAAGCCTAAAATAAAAAGGTCTTTCTCTTTCTTTCTCTTACTTTGGAAGTGAAATTGCAAACTTCTCTTCAGAGGTTTTTCTATTAAAGGTCAAAGTCTCCTATATGGCACCTTGTCATTGATTCCTACTTCAGTGCAATCAGCACCACAGACAAAGGAAATTCTTAAAATAAACAGCAGTATTCTCTACTTACTGCACTTAAAATGGAGTTGGGAGTTCTGTACTTTTATTTTAAGATATTAATTTCACTTGATCATTCAGCAAATTATTTTACTACTGTTTAGAAGAACACAACTATTATATCAAAATACAGTGTAACTATGAGTACAGTAATTTAGAATTCACTTTTCCACCAGGCAAATTTAGAAATTTTGCCAAGTTATTTCTTAATAATAAAAATATTGCAATTTCAAAGTGGTACTGTTAGTATTTAGAAATTAAGGAAACCAGACCTCTGTTGGGCAGAAAGCTGGCAAGGGACTTCAGGAGCAATGGGGTGTGTTTCTAGGGGAACATTGACAATAAAAGGAAGACGGGAACAGGTAGTTGGGAGACACTGATGAATCTCTGCCCTTGTAGATTCTCTAAATTCAGGTGAGCAAGGCCCTGAGAAACACTCTCAGGTTTGTCTCACTTGGACTAGGACATCCTTGATGCCCTCTAGAAGTCTGTTCTAACTACCAAATTCTTGATTCTGTGAAGTACTTCATTTGCCTGCTGTTTTCTTCTCTCTGAATAATAGAAGGGTGTAAGTAAAGAGAAAAAGAAAGGGGAAAAAAAAAGTAACAATGTATCTCCTATTTAATACTTTTCTGAAAGAAGAGTTGCTGAGTTTGAATAGAAAATACTGTGAATGGGGTAAAACTTTTAGATCACTAATTAACTAATTATTAAATGAATTTTTAGTTTTTATTTTATTTTTCACTACTACCTATATGATTTTGTAAGCCATTCACCTAGTTTTGTTTTGTTTTTTTCTTTTACTGAATTAATGGAGACCAATAAAAGAAGATTAACTGATGACCCTGTTCTTACCAGATTCTTGACTGATCTAGGTGCTGGCATCGATTAGCTCAGTTTTTAGGCAGCTTTCCCCATGCCAGATACTGGCAGTTCACAAGTGACGTTAACATTTGTGGGAATACATGGGACATGGAAATTGTTAGCCCAGACTTTACAAAAGAGTTTACAGGGACCTTTCATTTCTTTAGATGTTTCCCTGGGCAGAAAGATCCCTCTGCACCATGAGATGGCACCAGTGTGTAGGCACCATCATTTTTCAGGTGCACACTGCATCTGTTTCTCCCTCTTTGCCTCTTCATGTTTACCCAAGAAAAAGCAAGAATTTAGCACTATAATGTCTTCAAGCCTGAGTAAGCACCTTAATTATTCAGACAAATCACCATTGATTTAAAAGTGTCTGAACAAATGAAATTCAGACTTGCCAACCTTATAGAGAAGGACAGCCAACCTTCTCAGGGAATTTCCAATCGTGTTACTTACATTTCTTGTTCCTTTCTGTTATTGAAGGGACATTTTTTTACACTACAGCACATCTGCTGGTATTGCAAGCACAGAGCTGCTTTCGAAATCAGAGGATATTTTGCTTTAAATGCAGATCTTCAGCTTCCTCTGAATTCAAGAGCAACCTATGTGCACTCAAAGAAAATATATGGAAACAGAAGCTGACAGAAATGATTGAAAAATAAAATGGCAGGCTCAATTAAACATCCATTGACATGAACAGGACCATGCACATCTATTAATGTGCTACCCTTAAACATCAAGTCAATCTCACGCTGGCAGTGGCTTCTGCTTAAACTGTAAATTCAATTTGTTTTTACTGTCATTCCACAGGGTCGTTTTCCAGCAACCCATGCCGTTATAGTAAAGTCTTTCCAAGTGTAAGCTTTTAGACAATGGACAATCACCTTCTCCAGTATTCACTGTTATCCCAGCAGGCATGCTACAAAATAGAGACCCTCTATATGTTGCTTATTAAATTAAGGTAGGAAGCAATGTCCCAGGCTATAAATTGCATATTACTCATTATGTTATTTGCTATAATAGTTGAACACCAATGAGCTGCAGATCTAGGAAATATTCAAAAATGGCTACCCAAAAAGCCTTAAAATTAAGTTCTTGACAGATAATAATTAATTCTGTACACCCCTACTCTGTATGTTATGAACAATATGCACACTATATTTATGCAGAAGAAACCAGTATTTAAAGCTCTTAAATTTATCATAAAAATAGATTTTATTACAGAAAACACTGCCTTCCCATAACAGATTTACAATTGATTAAATAGGATGGCTTGTCCTAAAACACTTACATGATTGCATGTAAAGAAAACAGATGGTCTGTGTAACAGTAATTTGATTTCTTCCAGTAAACATTACTCATGATATAGAAAATGCTTCTGTTGATCTCTTCCAGAATGATGTGTGCACTTTGCATCTCTCTTAAATGAAGCCTGTAATTCTGTTCAAGAAACAGCACAGCAGCTCTGGTTTCCCAACAAATCAAATAAAATCAGGTAGTCTAATGCATCACTCCTTACTTAAGAGCCAGACAACACAAAGATTGATTTTAAGTTTTCACTCTCCCAAAAGTGCTTAACATAATGCCACTCTCCTTTCTCATTTACTCCTTTGTGATGCTTCAAAAAAAGAGCACCATTTCTGTCTTCATGTCTATGTCTCAAAAGCCTAAATACAATGTCTGTTCTCTTCTGAGAATAGACATCTAGCATTCTTATCCTTTATATAGCAGCAGGTGTACAAGAAGGGAAAAACATCTTACTGGTATGCCTCTATCTGTCCACCTCAAATTTTGTTCTGTCACCTGAGTCACACACAGAACACTTCTCAGGGAGCTTCAGCACACCACTGAATGACTCTACTGAAGGTTTATGTTGCCGAGACAGTGGATAAAATGCCATCTCCTTTTGTAAGGCAAAGAGCCCCCATAAGGTCATCTAAATTACCAAAGTCCTTGAGACTGAAAAGTTGAATGGAATCCTGTCACTTGTTCCCACAGGATGACAGTCTGGAATGATGAAGGATTCATGTTGTGGTTTGCAGGTCTTCTGCACTGGGGTGAGTACAGGTGAATCTTTCTTAAAGGCACAAACCTAACCCCTAAGAGCAAACCCTAAATCTGGCCCTAATTTTTACAGGGGTTTCCCAGAGGGGTGTATTACATCATCTGCAAGTAATAACATTCCTGCAGGGACAGAAGCATGTTTGTCATTATCTTGTCTTCGTTGATTACTGTTGCTTCACTTGACTGGCCTGGACTTACCCTAGCCTGCTGAAGTAAGGGCACAATCCTATTAAATGCCTGTTGGGAACACCCTAAGCTGCTGCTCTTGTTGGTGGGAATTAAAGGTTCTCAGTACATTGTCACAGGTACTCAGACCCTTGAGAAATTGGACTTTTAATTAGATATTCCCTCATGATGTGTGATTATTTAATGTTCTGACAAGATGCCTCAGCAATCTCACGGGTCCCAAATTAACTGCCTTAGAAAAGCTCTTTGCCAACTGCAATTCTGTGAAACCTTTGTCATGCTTGGCCATGGAAGCAAATTGCATTTCATGGAGCACATGAAATGATTTACGCAATGAATTGCCTGAATTATATATAACACGAACTACCAGCCAAGCTTGAGATGTCCACTTTTAAATAGCTGTTCTTTCTTTGTCCCTTTCCTAATCCCTCACATGTGCTCCCCCCCTCCACCCTTCCATGTACACTTTTTATTGTCCCAATTGCTGGCAGCAGAAACAGAAGCAGCAGAAGTCCTTGTGGGGCTGAAATGATTCATCACACAGTCTACATGAGGCAGATTAATACTGCCAGAGCAGTCCCTTATTATAAATTTCCCTTTCTCCTGTCTGGCATATCTGCATTATAATATTTGTTACTCACACGTAAATTTCCAACTCAAGCCTATCCATCCAGGGACTGCTGAAGTTTTTTAATCTATACTGAAAATTTGAGCAAAACCCCACCAGAGTAAACATTTCTGCCTTGAAGCTGATGCCATGTTATCAAACACATTAATAAAAGCTACAATAAGCATGAAAAGCATAGTGAAAATAAACAGCAAAGTGCAGAATGAGGTAGTACATCACATAACAAATGCACACAAGAAATGGTCATCTTTTTTATCATTCTCTAAGCTTAAGGCACAATCGCCTTTGGGAAAAATGAAACAGCATCAACTGTTTTCCATACGTTTTTATCAACAATGCCATTCTCAGTATTAAACCTTGGCTCAAGTGTGCCAAATTATGGTGCTTAGTGACCAATATTAACCTCCCCTCTCCTCTGTAGAAATGGAAGCTAGAGAAGGTGTGTTTGGACCACCTGCCTTGACCCCTACAGCACCCAACTACCTACCTCGGGCTCAAAGACTGTAGTCAGAGAGTATCAGCTATAGGTCACTGAACACGTGCTGTAGGTAAAATATACACTCCAAAGGTTTTATCTTTAGGAAAAGATTTAATAAACTTTAAACCTCTCCATGTCTGCTGGGTTACAGCACAATTTCTGAGTCCACTACGCAGAAATCACAGCCCTTGCATGCTCTCTGCTAAGATTTGTAGTTTCTGTGCTTGCAACCACTTTTCAAAAGCTGTCACAATTGTTACTAAGTCCAGCTCAAAAAATACACAGTCATGGAGTCTTTCACAGTCCCCTTCCTGGCTTCCAACCAAACCAAGATTCTTGTTTTACCTGTTTACCTTTTTTTGGGAGACTTTTTTCATCCTTCTATTGTTAACATTTCCATTGTTAACCTTGTTAATATTTCCATCGACTAAGTTTTTTTGTCTTTTTTGTTTTCTTTTTCATTAGCCTTCAACACAACCTTAAGTTGTCTCACAAGCATCATCAAATCCACTTCCACAATGAGGAATCTAACTTACATCATTCTACAAGCTAGTTGCAACTATGACAAAAACAGTTCCTCGCGTGCTTTATACATGCTGGCAAGCATCTGCTTTACTCTACTTTAACACTACTTCTATTATTCTAATAGTGTGGGAGATCATATAAAATATTTATGTTGTGAACTGCAGGCAAAATGCCCATTCTAAATTATTCTCCAGAAGCTCAACAAGACCTTTATTGATAGAAAAATACCTCAATTTAAATAACTGGGCAATTTTAGTTATTCCTTTTTCTATGAATCTCATGTTATTTTGCTGTTTCTCCCTTGGGAACGTGATCTATTTTAGTAAGTGCCATTTTCCATGTTCAAGTGTTTCCTTTGTACTAGTACAAACATCTTACCCACATCATACTGAATCACAGGGCCAGCATAGAAATAACTTTAAAAATGCTGTCAGAGCAGATCAGTGTTCTGCCTGAGCTTCTTCATTTCATTTGGAAATGGAACATGTCCAGAGGAGAGCCACTAAAATGATCAGAGGGCTGGAGCACCTTCCCTTTGAAGACAGGCTAAAGAATCTGGGGTTGTTCAGCCTGGAGAAAAGGAGGCTCCAAGGTGACCTTACAGCAACCTTCCAATACCTGAAGGGGCCTACAAGAAAGCTGGGGTAGGGCTTTTTACATGGGTATGTAGTGAGAGGGCAAGGGGAAATGATTTCAGACTTGGAGAGGAGAGATTTAGGTTAAACATTAGGAAGAAAATCTTTAATTTGAAGGTGGTGAGACACAGGCATGGGTTGCCCAAAGCTGTGGCTGCCCTCTCCTTGGAAATGTTCAAGGCGAGGTTGGATGAGGCCTTGAGCAACCTGATTTAGTGGGAGGTGTCCCTGCCAATGCAGGGAGGTTGGAACTAGATGATCTCTCAGGTCCCTTCCAACCCAAACCATTTTGTGATTCTGTGATTCTATGATTCTATGATTCTATGATTTAACAGCACCAGACATTTTTTTGTACATATAAATGAAACAATGAAGAAATTTTCTTAAGGTACAATTTTCAGCTGATTCCAGGTTTGCAAACAAAGAGTTTGCACATGCATCTATTTGCAAAGACAGTATGCACAAAACTTCATTAAGCTGGCACCAGTCCATATGTGCAAGAATAATGTTCATACAGACAGAACATCCTCTCTCCCCAGAGTTGTAATCATTTTTGCTTACTCCAATTCACCATGTGGGTATGCATGACTGCTTTAGGATCAAAAGCCCATTCTCACAGAAGTCACTTGTTTCAGTGGGTTCCAATGTAAAGGGCATTGTTCCTAAAGCATGGAAAACAGAATGCTTTTCCCACAATTCAAAACCTATGCAGTTCGGGATAGCTGGCATTAGATTCTGCAACCAGCTAAATGCAGTGTATCCATGCTTGCCATGTATTGTGGAGCCACATGGCAACACAGCATGAAGAAGACTGACATGAGCCATTCCTCTTCAGACTTTTTCATGGGAAGCAGCATATTCAGTCAGCCTGGAGACAGTAAGAATAACTCACTGAATCACCCCAACTTTTGACTCCCTTGATGGTATTCTACGGAGTATCATCAGCAAGGATAGGAATGAGGACACAGGCAGAGGGAAGGCAAAGGGGCACACAAGGGAATGCACTGTACCTTCCTCTCTGCTGGCAGAAGGCATCAAAAGTAACCCCACTACAGCTCCCATGCAGCCTTTCACATGTCAGGCAAGCTCTTTGAAGGTGGGTATCACCTCAGTTAACAGCTGAAGTCAGCTGTCAAGCAGATGTCCAAGCCAGTGGCCTATTATTGGGCCTGGGCAATCTCCTCTGCAGACTGTCACATGTGGTTCTGTCTACATTTAGATTCAGTGTCTGCTCTAGTGTCCTTTCTGATCTCAGGGCCCATTGCACACAATTCTCCTGACAAAACCAGGGGCACAGTGCAATTGATACGTGAAGATCACCTCCTGAAGTGAATGGACATGCTTTGCCCTCCAGCCTGACGAGGGCAGGAATGGGCAAGGGCAACAGGGGAAAGGGAAGCTGCCAGGAGAGAAAGAGAAGGTTTTCCTTTACTGTCTTGCTCTTGTCAATTTTTCCTCTGCCCCAGCACTACCACCTGGGAAGACACCTGCCAAGACAAGGCAATAAGGCCCTTTCCTTAATGAGACATTAAGCAGTGCCTGCTTTTCCTGACCTGTATGGCTCTGCTTCTTTATTTTCTAGGCACTTCTGACCACAGTGTCCACCAGCACCCTCTCTCCTGTCTCTCCTGAGGGCTCTCTTCTCCTTGTCTTAACAGGAGTGCCCTCAGAGCAGCTCCAAGCCATCTGGCTGCTAGCCCCTTCAGCCCAGGCTGCAGCCAGGTCATGGAAGCCACTGAGGTCCAGCACAGCCAGAGGAGTAACTGGACTGCTCATTCATTTCTTCTGGGCTAAGCAAAGGATGTAGATCCTCAGGACTCTCAGCTTCAGTAGATGCAAAAGAATAAAGTCAATCACACTCAAAATCCAGATTTTCCAGGAAAAAAAAAAAAAAAAAGAGATCAGTTATCTTATGTTAGCCTGTCTTGTGGTTTACCTTCCCTCTCTTCAGCCAGTTTGTGCAAAACTGCAATAAATTCTGACTGAAAAGTCACTCTTGGATGCATTTAAAATGTACACATTTCCCTTACTGGTTACGTAGATACCATGCTGACTCTGATAATATCTATAAGGAAGCCTGAGTCTGATTTTTTCCTCTTTCTCAACCCGACCCTCATGCATGCTCCTGCATTCCCACTTTTCTCCTTTTATTGTCCCCAGTATAAGGAAACACCACTAGAAAAGTGAACAATGAACATCCATAACCCAGTAAGCACTCATCCCATCTATTAGCTTTTCAAATGATTTTTCAGTAGAGCTTTATCAGCTGTCTTGCTACTGGATAGTAAAGCACTCAGCCAAACAGCACCTTCTCTAACTTACTACTTTAATGATACTTAAAATTCGTATATAAACCAGAACCAATTCTCAGTTATTCAAAGTATGTAAAACAGTTTTGCACTGCTCTCTTTTTTTTCAGTTACTACCAAATGTAAAATTACAGAAATTACAAAATAAATCTTGTTTATTGCTTGGTAAATACACTCAATAATATACTGCTCAGTAGTTCTCATTAAAGAAAACAACTTGACAACAGAATTACCCAAGTATCTGAAATAATTAATTTCAGACTTGTTCCAGGCCAGGGACCTGAGAAGCCTTTCCACACATCTGTTTCTTCACTAGCTCCTTGGATGGGACCCCAGGAACAACAGAAATCCCTCATCCCTGCTTAAGTAGTTACATCTTGCTCTACAGCAAAACAGAAGAGCATCTTACATTGCTGAGAGAGCCCTTTGCAATATTCCTGCAGAAATAGCAAGATAAATGATTTTAATTTCTGTTTTAATCTAAGCATGTCTTACCTCACTGTGTTGACACAACCTTAGCATCAGACTATTGTTGACTATCAGACATGTTGACTATTTCAAGGTGTCTACCACCAACAGTCGGCAAACAAGTATATGGATGAAATGTCCACAAGGCTCCAGTCTGCTTAAGAATTGCCTTTTGCCTAAAACTTCAAGAAGACTCCAGTAGTCTGATACTGGGGAAAGGAAATACTTCAATTAACCTCAGAGAGTCCAGTCCCACAAGAGGACTGAGCTCAGATGTGAAGCTGACTTGTTTATATTTAAACAGCCTTTGCATATTGTATGTTCTGCAGAGCAAGGAGACAGATAAGACTTAAAGTCAAGGCATTCAGCTACTTAGCAGTATGTCCCAAGGTGACAAAGACAGTTGAGTTTTTGCATTCTCTCTTTCAGAGACCTACTCAATAAAGACAAAGAAGAAAATACAGACCAACCATATGAGTAAGAACTGCTGTGTAAGACACAAAAGAAAACCTGTTGTGCTTCAAATTTGCTTGCCCTAAGATCTTCAGTGACAACTTGCTGTCAGCAGGTAGGATTCTATTGATGCATCCCTCTTCCTCCTGGCAAAATAAGAACCAGGTTCCCCAATACTGATTTTAATATCAAAACATGTTCAGAGAATCTTTTTCAGGTTCTCTCTGAAAGTCTTGCTTGGCTTTACGGCTTGTCACAGCTGACATGATTCTTAATCAGAGCTCCTTTAAAAAACACAGTGAATAGATAATAATATCTGGAAAACTAGGACATTAAAACTTTGATTCACATAGCACATCACTCCAGTCATCATACATTATGCATAGCTGTACTATATTTTGAAGGAAACCGCTGTGACGTGTTTTCAGTGGCAGATCTATTCATGGCTACAGAGTCTGCAGCATATCAAAAAACAGAATTCTGATCTCTGGAACATCTTCAGATAACCAGATAGAACATCAATACAGGAGCATTTTACCCCAAAACATAAATATTTTGGATTGATAATGAAACACTTGGATTCCGTATTGCCACAACGGTATCTCATGGGAGTCACAGTTTAAGTACCTTAGCAGCCCAGTGTCAAGGAGATTTAGTTTTCCTAAAACTTCAGTTTTACATGTGAAGATTATGTTTTTAGAACTATTTAAAATCCAGTTGGTATACAATAAAGACCCATAGCTGCCTACTTTTGTCATGTTAGTTTTGCTTTCTATAGCAATGGGAATCATTGACAAATTGGTATTGACTCTGATCTCTTTAACTTTTATGCAGATCAATTTTCATCCTTATCATTTACTTGACAATACTAACATCATATCCCCAATTTAATGATGTGACTGACTTTAAAGATTCATAAATTCATTACAGCAACACATATCAAGGTTAAAAGAGGGAGAATTCCCTTATCAGTATGAAGGACTCGTACAGTTTGCAACAGTCCTAGATGAAATTACCCTTTTGTCTTTCAATAAGCAGAAATCTCCTGCAGTGGCAAATCTTCATAATGCAGTTTCATCTTGGCAATCATCTGAAAAGCATCTAATTTAATTAAAGCTTTAGGACGAAGTGATCTCTCCTTTAAAAATTAAATATTTATGTTAACACACATATCACTTAATTGGCATAACATATCAAAGGGTATTAATTGATTGTACAGTGTGTAAGGACTGAAAAAAAAAAGTCTAGCACAGCTTTAAAAGTCTTTCCTGTATTAAACACTAAATAAAAAATTGCAAGGCAGAGAAAGGACATCAAAGATATGTAATAATAAGAAAGAATTAAGACAACTGAGATTTTAAAGGTCATTAGCTCTAAGCTACCACCATGCTAACCAGTGTCAGTACAAGCTGTATGACAAGTCACTAGAAATTCTGTGCTCACAGAAGTCACATTAACTAACTCTGGATATGAGAAAAAGAACAGAAGCAGAGATTAGAGAGATCCTAGGCTCAAGAGTAGCTCTGTGTATTCTTGGTCATTACTCACTGCTGAACACTTGACTCCAGAGTTGTTCCAAAGGAGCTATAAGAGGTATAATACTATCTCTGTCAACATTAACTGTATAAAGAAACAATACTTACAGCCTACATTATCTCAACAAAGATTAAAAAAAAAAAATTGTCACATTTTATTCAATTATCTGGCAGACAGAGAAAGAATTTAAACATGTGAAAGCCACATTAATTGGAAACATCCTTTTCCAGGCTTTTTTCTGTCTTTTTCCTGGGGAATTAGAACATATCTGTGAAGGGGAGGAGGTCAGAATTTGTCTGAATAGTTGCTAAAATTAACTTAAATATTCAGTTACAGGCCATCTCTTCAGCTAACAAGCACTTACTGATACCTTTTCATTTAGTAAGAAACTGTCTTCTACATGAACAAGTAGCTCAATGGGGAATTTTCAAGCAACTTCATGGAGGAAAATCAGAAATTGACCTCATATACCACTTCTTGAGGTCCTACATGCTCTACAGTTAAAGCCACATTTTCTTTATTTCTCTATCACGTCGGAAAAGAAAAGTAGATATTAAGTGGATTAGATGTTCAGTACCAACTCAAGGGACTAGTTCTGGTGCAGATATGTGTAATTACTACATAATATAGACATTTGGAAGTGTAAAAGCTGCTCGCTGAAGTTGCAAATATTGGCAAATAAAGTCTGTTTAAGCTATAGTGTTAGCACTTTAAAACTGTCATGAACAGATGCTTCTACCAAATGTAGTCTTTTTAATGTTGTATATTGGGTTTAACCCAGGCCGGGTCCTTCCAGAAACACTTGTGTCAACACCAGAGACAACACAAGAACACAAGCAAGGGAATAAAGCAGTGGGGTGGAAGGAGGACAGGGTATCTTCCTTCAGTGGCAGTGTAAGTTTAAAGCTCTTGATATCATCTCCACTCTCTTTACTAAAAGCAGAAAATGATGCAGAAGAAAGAGAATATCTCATCCCCAATAAAGAGCTCTTCACTCTACATCCCAGAAGTAGCTGGGAATACAGTCAGTGGACTTCTCCCAGCATTTAATTTAAAATTATCTCAATATTTAGTCTTTGTCCCAAACTTCATTGAGTTTGGAAAAGTTTTCTGCTTGTGAATATTCCCATTGTAACTACATTTACACACACTTGTATAGGAGCAGCTGCTTATGAATCTTTCCAACACAGTTCTGTGCATGTTCATTTGGCTATTTGCAATGACCTTTCTCACTATGATTTCCTTCAAAATAGATTACATGCTATTCATCAGTGTTCTAGGATAATGTTTTACAGTTAAGTATAACATTTTGTTCCCTGAGGGCCTTTAGAAACAAAAAGAAAGTTGACAGCAGGGGCTAGGGTCAGGTTACCCATTGGCATTGAATTACTTCCAGCAAGAGGGATTCCAGCACTTCTCCGGACTACCTGTTGCAATATTTCTTTGTTCTCATAAGTGAAAAACTTCTTTCCAGACTAATGAAAGGTAGTTATAAAGAAGGTAGAGGTACCAGCCAATGGGCATCAGTTGCTTCATAGGGAAATTTCATCAGTCTGTAGCAAGCCCAATCCAAAACCCTGCTCTCAGCTGTAGGTGGGCTCAGATGATCTCCAGAGACCCCTTCCAATCTAGGCTGTTTCCTGCTTCTACACAGGAGGGCAGCAGGCACAATGAAATTTCTGAAACAGCTTCTACAGCCGGCAAGCAGGAGCAGACTGGAACTCTTTAACAATGAGACAGAAAGGAGAGAGGACAGACAGGGCATAGACAGAGGTATACAGCATCATGGAAGACCCAGAGAAGTATGGAACAGGTATTAGATCTTTTCCACAATATAGGAAAGGGGTTATAAAGTGAAATTTCCAAAGGGAAGACTTGAACAAAAGAAAAAGTACTTTTACCAACACTACATAAGTGACCTGTGAAAATTACTGATGCATTTTCTGGGACTGAAACTGGTCCCTCAAGGCCTCTTAATAGAAGAAATGCAGAATGAAACTCTGGACAGGAAGTTACTAAGCACTGAGCTCACCAAACCTGGGAGAGTACACCATGGCAAGGATCACGGGAGGTACTCATGCCTTTTCTGAAAAAATTTTCCATATCTGGAAAACTAGATCTCCTAGGAGAATAAGAATGTTTTACCTAAAAAAAAATTCCAATAAAAATAAATTCTGATGCCTCTCATTTCTGTATCAGGACAATATTCACGAACTCAATCTCTCATCACTGCTTTTCTTTTATTTATTTTTTCCTTCTTTTTTATTTTAAAATTTTTATATTTTTTTATGATTTCCACTAAAAAGCCCAAGTCTTTTCCTGAGCACAAAATTATATCTTGAAAAATGTACCACCTTCCTGATCTTTTGGCTAGCTGGCTACATCACAACCAGCATTTGGCCTATTTTTCTTTTTTAACTGATGCTGGGAGCATTGAGATGGAAGAAGTATCATGCATATGATTATAGCAACAGTGGGAATTCTCCTGGCTTTACAAATGAGAACCATGGCTTACCACAGGGAAGCCACAGAACGCCTTAAGGCCCCAACTGTAGCAGCCTGTCTAAGCCTGCTGTGCAGCAGGATTTGTTTCTTAAAATTCACAATTCACATCTTTGTGCCAGAAGGGAGGTTGCACATTATTCTTTAAAAAAAAAAAAAAAAAAAAAAAAAAAGAAAGTGTAAATTTTATCATTAGCTTTTCATAAGTATTGATTTATTTCCTCTAACATAAATGCTCCAAGGGAAACCTGACTCATTTAGAGGTGCAAAGTGTTTTCTTGGTAGCATTCTCAGCTGTGGTGCTGCCCCATCACTGCAGAGCTCTGGTTAGTAAATTTTTCCTGTCACACAAGCTAGAAGGTGGCTAAGGGTAGCTAAGTTGTCCAGACACACCAAGAGGAGTACAGAACAGGAACTGTCATAACATTTGTCTCCACTGTACTCAGTGCCAGAACACAGACTGGTTTCATTTCAGCCATAATTTCACAGAATCACAGAATTGTCATGGTTGAAAAAGACCTCTAAGATCACTGTGTCCAACTGTCAATACCCTCCCCCAGATAAAACAAAATAAATAAAATAAAGCAAAAAAAATAAAATAAATGAAATCTGTATCTACATCAGCATGCCCACCAGAGCACATCCTGAAGTGCCTCATCTACACATTTTTTAAATGCTAATGCATGGTTGACATATTGACATGGTTGATTTCAAAATTTCTCTAGGATTTTACACATTACTAACATTAGAAGACCAATCACTAAAAATGTTAGTTCTTAAATAAAATCGTTTTCTGAAAGATCCAAATTTCACTGCTGTTTTTTGCTATGATCAAGTACCAAAACCAAGTGGCAGTATCCTATATCTTACATCTTTGAACTATATTCACAGGCATCCTGGCCCACAGTTTTAACGGATTTTAAGTCTGTGTATTGCATCCATTATGTCAAAATATTGATAAGAAATTCAAACATCCAGATTTGAGTGACTTATAACACATGGCTCAAACGCTTGCTTCCCAAAATAAACAGCACAGTATTCAATTTATTTCTACTTTGCTTTTTCTAAGTTCTTCAAAAATCAGAAGTAAATTAGTAAGCATGTTGTATATAAATATGTCATTTATCAGGTACATTGTGAAGTATCATTTCATTCTTTTCTCATAAAATGCAGATTCTTGAAAGGATTCAAATCAATTTATATAAAAATATTTGTATATTCAGTAACAGAGAAACAAAATTTTATTTTTGCAGACGATGGTAAGCATTATCCAAAAGTGCCCAAATTTGCTTTATTTCAAACCACTACATTTATTTCCTGTTGCAGTTATCTGCAAACTGTAGTTTTTCAGTTAGTTTTGATTTGTGAAAATCAGTTGTGTTCTTCAGGAGAGATATTCTCTGAATTGCCTTAGTTTCACCATAGAAAGGATACATTTATGTTTTCTGATATGTTTGGACAGATTAGAAGGCCAAGGAACTAGAACAAGAATATATGAATGTATTTTAAAAACAAAGAAAAAAGCAAGACATCCAACCCCACCCACTTGCATAATGTTGTTTATCTAGTGAGATTTAATGAGAAAGTAGCAAATTTCAAGTTATGTTAATGACTATCAAACATTAATGTAGGGCAATGGATTTTACAACATCTAAAAGATATCAAGGAAAGAAAAACTTAGTAGATTAAATAACATTAATTGAATGGATGCACTGCTTTAAGATGTTCCTCTCATTTATGAAAAAACACAAATAAAACTATGAGGGAATGCTAGAACCCCCAGATAAAAATCCTCTTTAGACGAGTGAGGAGAACAATTGATTTCATCTAAAATCACAATCCATTTAAGTGGATTCCAAGTTACTTTTTAAATACTTTTCTTCTTTTTTTTAGATTAAATAAACCAGATTAGCATTATTCTAATTGAATTTAAAATATCTTTGGCCCTGTTCTGTTGCTATTTGGAATACATTCAACAAAGCAGAAAAAATTTGTTGTTCTGTTCCGTCAAGATGATGAGCTATTATAAGCAGATAATCAATGAGTTTCAGATATGGTTGTCAGCTTCTTAAACACAAACAGAAAATCAAACATTGGAGAAGAACACAAGTGATGTTATTATCCCATGACCCTAAATGAAGTTGATTTTTCAATCACTATAAATGTAAAAAACACAAAATCAAACTATGGAGTGCTCTACAGCTACTGTAATTAAAATACCCCAAGGTGAATATTTCTGTCAAAAGGCTTTTAAAATCCATCTGCACTGCAGTAATGGAAGCATGCAGCAATTAATCACAAGTTAATTTTTTTAATGGAAGACCTAGAGGATAAATTGACTCCTTCACTGACGTTAACCCCACATACATATTAGGAAGTGGCATCCACAAAAATAAAAAGCTACAGGATGATACAATCTCATTATTTTATCAGGCTGGCAATCTGCACAAAACTTAACCAGTTATGAATCAGCAGTTTATTTGCCTGTTACCCCAGAAGACGAGAAAATTGTTATTTTTGTTTGGGTTTAGGGTTGCTTTTAAGGAGACTAGAAAGAGCAAATTATAATCAAGCTTGATTACTCAAAAACAACGTGTGCATTCAAATCATACACAAATCAGTTTATCAGACCTGCAAAGAAAGAGTATAAAAATTCATGCATTGTAAATGTGAATGATTTCTATGTATTTTGCTTCCACAAAACACCTAGGACACTGTATCATTAATTTTGAAAGGTTTCTATATTCACTACTGCAATATCAAGCTGATCAAATCTTAATCTAAGTGAAAAGCCCTAACATAGATTAGGTCTGTTCTTGTACCAAACATAACTGGAGGAGCAAATCTCTTTTCAGGACAGGCCTTACCTGCACCTGCATAGAAATCTACAGTATCTAAATTTCAACTTCAAACTGCCCTGTTTGTAACTCCCTATCCTGATATTTCTTATGGGATCTCATGTTTTCAAACATGATAAGGTCAATCCCTCCCTAGATCCATAAATCAGAGGAACAGATGGAGCAAGTAGCCTGAGTGAAAGCATTCTTAGCTTCCCCGTTACCTGAGTTGGTTCTTTGCAGTTTCTAGCACAATTTAATCCAACCTTGCTGCACAGCAAGAAATGAGCATATGAAATAAAGTCATGGCATGCTGGCTGGGGGCAAAACATTTCTCCAGATCCGGAAGAAAATATAGCCCAGGTCCACAGATTTCCCAGGCCAGAAACCATTAGATATTTGACTGCTTTTTCTTCAGCTGTTCCCTTCTCTGGCAATCTCAAGTTGAAGTAAGACAACAGGCTGACTTGATCACAGCCATCAGAAATCCTGACTAGACCCAGACTACTTTCCGAGATATTAATAAATTGCACTTGTGAAATTTCCCTGCCTGTCAGCCCTGTGTACATTTTTGGATACCAGCCTTTATAGCAGAAAAGACAGTGCCCTGGAGCTTTTCCTTTGCTTCTCCTCACCCCAAATCACCTCACAACGTGCTCTCTAAGCCAACACCTGACTTTTGCCTCAAATTCAGTTCTGCTCTCTTCCAGGGGCTCAAGCTGTTCCCTCCCCCTGGAAGTGAGCAGGAGGAAACACCAGACAAATGTTTTTTGGGTTTTTTTTTTTCTTTTCCTTTTTTTTTTTCCTTTTTTTTTTCCTTTTCCTACATTAAGAGACAAAACAGAGAGCAGGATACAAGCTTCCTCCTGGTTCCAGAATGTGGGAACTCAGAGAGGAGTTCTATGAGCAGACTGAACACAGCCTTTGGCTTCCCTTCCCTCTAAAACTTCTGCTGCTCCAGGGTAGAAGAGTACCTATCTACATGATTTAGATAGCTGGCTTTAAATACTACACTGTAATCTCATTTTTCAGAAATTCTGAGCTCTTCTTCCTCTTCTTCCAAAGGAAGAGGTGATCCTCCATAATGTTAACATCTGTACCATGCTGATTCACATGTTAAAGTCAGTGAATGCCTGCTAAAGTCTGCTAAAGTCAGAAACCCCCAGATCCCACTTTTCACTTGTAGATTCTGTTCAAAAGTTGTCTAGCTAGCACTTTGTTGACAATTTATCAACAATAATTAAAATTATTTTAATTCTAGATTAGGCAGTCGTCAAACTTTTGTTAGAAAGAAAAATGTTTTAATACAACTCAATCTGTAAAATACAGTTAGGTTGATTAATTTTAATAAAAATGTAATTTATCTTATCCCAAGCATCTCACACTCTACTGAGAGGTTCTCCTTTTTATTAATGAAGAGGAGGAAGAGAGGGCTTTGCCTTCCTTTGAACACATTTCAAAGTCAATTTACTTTCCCACAGACAGAGAAACAGGGAACACACCAAACAAGAGAAGGTTATTGCTTACATCACCTTTCTCTGCCCTAAAACTAGCTAGAGCAGGAGCTAGTGTCAGCACTTAGAGAGATTAGTTAGTTTTTAAAAGAACGAAAAAACAGACTGTGTGAAACTAAGAGCAACAGTGCACCACAAAATTTGGATGAAAACAACTGATTGCCCTGTAGCCATTGATGCAAAAATGTCAAACATGATAAAGATGGAACTGTGTGGTTTTCAACATTATGTGCCCATGGGCCAAACCCTGTCTATTGGTCTCCATTAAAGTTTGATGTGATGGATCAAATAAGAAGTAGAGTTTTGCCATAAATATTCCATCGAAAAAGAAAAAGAAAAAAAAAAAAAGAAAAAAGAAAAAAACCCAAAACAAAACAAAAAAACCCACTTACTATCTGTATTTCAAAGGTCAATAATCATTATTTAACTCAGTAGAATATTCAGTATTATGCTGCTAAATTCTGAAGAGTGAAAATGGGAGCATCTTGAAATTTCCTCAAGCTGCATGTCACTAAGGTTTCAAAGTGGAAGGATGGCAAGACAAGATTCCAGGATTGAGCCCCTACAAACATATTTGAAAGAATATGGTGAAGCCAGTGTTTCTATCAATAACTGCAATTAAATTATGTATTTTTTAAAAAGACAAAACAGAGGATAATACTTATTCCTTTTCCCATGCAGTAACACAGACAGGAAATTAAATAATTTCTTGGTTTTGCATAGAAGATAGTACGGCAACCTTAGGGTTTCTTATTTAGCAGGATGTGTGGGTTTTATTGGTGACATGAAAAGTGTTGGGATTTTATGTCATTTGAAAATCTTATTTCAATTTGGATTTTATTTCCTGCTAGTAAATCCAGAATAACACTTTTATGTTGTTTGACAAACCTAGTAAAAGTGTTCTCACATATATCAACTGCTCTTCATTAAGAGGGACTTCTAGATCAGCATTCTTCTTCCCCCATAGAACAGATGTCATGCCATTTTACAATGTATAATTCTAATTTATCATCATCAGAAATGCTGAATTACAAAAACAAGTAGTTGTTGGCAGGCAATATAAACAATTAATTTAAAGAAATTGCCCACTGCTATAATTCTAATTCCTGCTTCAAAAAAACAATCTGTGATTGATTCACCACGCCATGAATTCAAAATCAATGTATTAGTCCATTTTGCCAACACGAGGAGAAGGGGTATTGCTCCTGGAGTGTCATTTAATTTTAACATTTTAAGAAATCAAAGTCTCACTGTTGATTCCACTGAAGTTATTGGGAGTTACCATAAAGACTGTAGTAGGAGAAAAAACTAATTATATATGACTGGGATGGAAAAAATTCCGATTTCCAGACTAGAACCTAGACTTAGATTCTTTACTTCTAATGAATACAGATAGAAAGAGGGCAGCTCCTTAGAGCACTTAGAGCATTGAAGAGCAACGTAAAATGACATGTACAGACTAAAACCAGAGCTTCTTATGAAGAGAAGATTAAGGGTTTGATAATATTAATATCTCTGTGCACTCTTTTCCCTCATCAGCTTTGGAACAAAGCATCGCTTGGTATTGGAAATCCAATTGGAATCACAGTTTCTGGTGAAATGGAAATTAACATTTCTGAAGAGTTCAAGAGAGGAATAAATGCCACCAAGATTTTGTCTTAGAACATTAGTGCCAGACACCTATGCTGAGGAAAGAAACTCATCTTTCTTGGAATAGCAGAATTTCATAAAGAAACCCCATCAAAACCTTCATCTGAAAACAATACATTTTTACCCACAAGTAGGCAGTCTAGTTGTCCATTCAAACATCAAGCTTGAAATCAAGATATTTAAAACCCTCTGCCTCATATTTTGGTGCAAGTATGTGCTTGCTGAGTAGCTCCAGAAGAGCTCAAGAGCTCATCAGCTGCACTGCTGGTAACACTGAACCAAGGCAGCAAGAGGACAAGTACGTCTCTCTTTGGCTGGTGCTTCTCTAAGGCTCTTCACAGATACAAGGAGAAGGAACTAAATTTAGTGTCATAGTATCCTATATCTGCAAACAAGTAGAAACACCTATTTAGAATTCTTCAAAACACATAGCTCAGCTCAGCCCACACCTCTGATATGTAGAGCAGGGTGAATGAAGGACATCCTGTACTGCTCTGTTGATCTAAATGCCAGAAGTTATTTATAAGCAACTTTACAGTAAACATTTTTCACAAACTATTCCATAAACGGTATTTGTAAAAACCCAAACAAACAAAAAACCCCAAGATGCTATTCAGGACTGTGACTTCTGGTGATATATATTGGGAGAAGTGTAGCTGGACAGTTTTGATGTGAGATGTGTTACTGATTGCATACAAAGGCTTTTAGATTAACTTCAAAAAGCACAAACACTTGTACAGCTGCATATGCATTAAAAGTGATTTTTTATATCCTCCATGGATTACTGATAACTATGCAAATAAGTCACAATATTCCAGTGCTTTTGTTTTCTCTTTTGATTGCAATCAATTGTTTATCATTTTCATTGTGTGTTGGAGCAGCACATACTCGACCTAATAAATGTTTCCATCCAGTAACAGGCAACATCCACTGTAGATAGATTTAATTTGCACTGTCAGAAGTGATACTGCACCAAATGAAAGATCCCACCATGCATTTTTGAAGAATGATAATGAATGCTGTGCAGCTGAGATTAAAAACAATCTCTTTTCATAACACTTCTTCAATCAGTTCTTTTAATTCTCTAAGAAATAGTTTTGGTTTTTAAGGACTTAACCTACCATAAGAAAAATTCACTTTACATTTACTAATGGGAATATTTCCATTCACATACAGAAGACTATCTGAGAAAGCAAATAATACATAGAGGAAAAAGATATACAGAGTTTTCCTTGAACCCATACTTTATCTATTTCTCCTTAGTAAGTCTCCCATTTACAAAGGAAATACTTTTGCAGAGCTTGCATGCTCACCTATAACAATTTCTTTCACTCCTTCTATTCTATTTTTCATTCTTCCAGACAGAATTAATTGCATAACATTAATTAAATTAATACTTGAGTAAGTGTATTTCCTATCTGTGAAGACATACTATTTTTTTTTCTTTTTACATCTAGATGATTTATTAGTTCCTAACTTAGCAGGGAGTACAATTTGTGACCTGTGTTATTCATAAATAAGTTTGAAAACATTTGTAAAGAACAGCAGAGCAAAGCTGGCTTTCCTCTGCAGTAAAAGTGGAAGATGATTTCAGTAATTAGGTTGCAACTACTTCAGATTAACACGAGCATCTCCATGTAAGTAGCACACAGACACATTTTCATGTTGCTGTGCCAGGCTTCTTTCATGTGGTAACCCATACCCAGACTTTACCCAAGAGACAATACCGCTGACTTAGATCATTGCTTGCACAAAGCTGAAGTCAGGAGACCCTATGGAGATTCTCATTGAACAGCCATACATTTCAAGGCTCAGCCTTTTGCCTACATAGTGCATATTTTCTTTGTCATTTGCCCGTCTTCCAAATACAGTAAAAGTTCTGCACTATGCTCTGCATTTCCCTTCTCACAAGTTAATTTTCCTGTTTTGGCTCTCTTTTCCAGTCACTTTGGCTATGCAGATGCTACAACTTGTTCTAGCAAGAACACGAGAGAGTGTTGCCTACTCCCTATGTCTGCTCCCATTTATGTCACATCTGAATCAGACCATTTGCACCTCATAAGCTCTGTATTCTATTTTGGGAACAACCTCTACATTGCTGAGTTCAAGCAGCCTGCTGTAAAGCATCCACTGTAGAGAAAGTGTCATTCACCTTTCAAGCAGACCCTTCCCACCACTCTTTTACTAGCACATTTTACAGTTCTTTTCATAACACATAACTTTTGACAGTCACTTCTTACCTTTACAGGTAACTAAATGAAGAAACAACTAAGAGGCATGGAAAAAAGCAATTGTCCTGTGTCATCCACAAGAATAATAACGTTATAAAAGTGCTGAAGATTTCTGAAGTGTCCAGTGTAGCTGCCAGAGAGTAAGAAATAGTCCATGGGAAATGTGTGGCCAAATCCCATTAATCTAGTCCAGCTTCACACAGATCTCTTCTGTATGACTGTGAGTCTCTAGATTTGAGAGTACCACAGGAGGAATTAATGAATCATTTACTGTAGGACTTCATTTACTGTTCCTTTCTGCTGTGATGTTATTACATGCTATGTTGAGAGACAAGGCAAATACTTCCTTCCTGGAGCATGATTATTAATGAGCATGTTTAAGGTTTAACAGTATGTTTTGGCTAATTGAATCCAGAGGAAAAGATTTCAGTTTTTAATATTATATCTTGAATCATTATTCTTCAAGAACAATGAGTCAGGGTCGCAATTTACTGTTCTCTAGCTCTCTGTTTCTGCTTGTCAATTTTATATTTGACCGCTTTTTTTTGTTTTTATTTTGACAACAGCCGTGCTTATATAAGCATCTGTATGTATGTGTGTGTGTCTAGGCACTAATATAAAAATAATTTTACTCAGTCGTTGTGGTTTAACTTACATTACCAGAGTACCAACACAGGATTTTTAAAATAGTGTTGTATTTCAGATTATGTTCTTGAACAGAAATCTTAAGTTACAATGGTGGCATTTTTCTAGCTCAGTTAGTGTTGTCATTTGTGTAAAGAGATGGCATCACCTTAAATATGTCAACTTGAGGAGGGGTTTACTATTTATTAGCATGCATTTGATAAAAGCAATCAGATTTTTTCCTAAGTCTTAATTTTAAATATTTTAAAACCCTGTAAGCATTATAAAAACATCATTTAATGTAAGTATTGTATTTATACAGCTACACAGTGAGCATTTTTAAAGCCAAGCCCAAACTGAAATGGTTTCTGCTGCTGTTTACCAATGCTTTGGAGGCTACTGAGGCTCCAGTTTGTCCTATGGAGGGACTTTTTTCCACCAGAAAATCCTTCATATTTTTCACTGATTTACAACTGCAAAGACCATAGCAAGTATGGGACCCAGGCACTGGCTTTACTCATCCTGAAGGAGTAAAATGACAACTGGGTTGATGATACTTAAATTTGAGTGCTCTGATGTGCAAAGAGAAAGGCTGGCTTCTATGTTCACTGATTCTTGGGGGAAATCACATCAAACTTTCAGTGTAAGAACTGGTATGAAATGCAGCTCTTTGTTTCACAAAATGGTGAGATAGCACATGTCAGATGCTTTGATCCTGTGGCTTGCTGAGATCAGGGTCACCAACTCAATCATTAAAAACCTTTTTTAGATACCTTTGTTTCCCCTTGAAGATCTCTTGTGCAAGCTGTAGTGAAATCTGATCTTCTACAACTAGTAGCAGGTTCACAGCCCAAGGTCACATTTTATGTCTGAAGGCTAAGATATAGATGGATAATAAGACATTACATTTAATGAGATGGGCCCAGTAGGGCAATTAGGAGTTGACTGTAGAGCACATATTTCCTCCAGGTTCACATGAGTGTTTCTATAGAGGTTTGAAAAGCAGCAGCACCGGGGAAATGGATGCGTGAAAAAAAGAAAAGAATCCCGTCATAGATTTTCAAAGAACTAGAAGAGACTCAGCAGCCTATTCACTGGAAACATCAACTCAATCAAAATCAGAGAGAGGCAGGGGCCTAATTCATCTTTCTGCCATTAAAAACCTCTCATGAAAATGCAAAAAATTACTCAAAGTACAGAAGACTCACTACTTAATTGAACAAAAAAACCCAAAAACTTCCTTTGAAGAAATAAAATTATTCTCTGGACTTTGTCAATAAATAATTTTCTGTGAGAAATATTCTAGATTCATGATGACAACAATGATCTTAGGATCTTGTAGAAAAAAATGTTCTACTTCTACACCTGAAAACTCTAAGTGCAAATGCCTGCAGTCAAAATATCTAGAAAGCAGACTGCAGTTAGGCTACTTCAAAAAGAAGGGTTTGAATGTCATGTGAAGAGTTATGGAAAAGCCCTGCATTATTCTTGTCTAGCAATGAACCTGCCTTTCAAAGATTTTCAGTGTTTATCTTCAGACGCATAACTTCAAGAAATGATACTGACCTTAGAAAGAAATACACTCTTCAAAAATAATGATTTGTAAGAAATGCCATGTATTGAGCTATCATATTGAGAGCCTCAGTAGCCAAGAAACATTGGTAAAGAAGTCTGCTGTGAAGGATTTCAAGACAGAATAACTCCTGCCACAAAAATGTCTGATACTGCAGCTAAACCAGAATAGTGTCCAGTGTAGACTGTGGCCTCTCTGTTCAAGACTAAGTTTTATTATATGAACACCTGAATCCATATCCTTGCCACTGGTTTGCTTTTAGAGAGATCATTTCATATCCTTGAATTACCAAGAAGCCAAAGCACAAAAAAAAACAAACCAAACCAAAACACAAACAAAAAAACAAACAAAAAAAACCAACCAAACAAAAAAAACCCCAGAAACTGCAGATAGGAAAATGATAGGAAGATAGGTACTCCCCTGCTCTCTGGAGTTAATCTTTAAATACAGATGGTGCATTATGTGCTGGAAAAATGTATTAAGTGGAAAAAATTTTGCAGATTTATCTATCTGAAGTGTCTAGTCAGTCAAGTAAATACAAATACAAATACCATAAAAAATATGTATTCCAGATGAAAATATATAGAGAGAATCTTTTCTTTCAGGGTGATTTAACAAGGTGCAGCAGCTCAGGACTACGTGTTCTTTGACGTGTGATGGAAAAAACAACAGCCATTACTAAAAGGAACTGAGTATTTTCACTTAATTCACACCCTGAATTAGAACATGCCTGATTTGCTGGCCGTTACCTAACCAAGAAATTTCAGAGGAAGAAGAGACTGGTCACCTTTTCACTAAACATGCAAGGTGAGGTAAATTCAGTCAATAAATGGAGCCCCATAACAGGTATGCTGCACTGGTTGCCACCTCAAGAGTATTACTATCCCTTTACAAGGCAAAAGTCTCACTAACACACCAGTTATTTCTGGGAGAAAGAGGGAGAGGCGTTATCACAGGTGTTATCTCAGCGTGCAAAGCATCAAAGGCAAGGCAGTAGGAGGACTTCTTGGCTCTGTGTCGATTGTGCAGGAAATTGTTAGCTGACACACACTTGACCCAGAAGACCTTGTCCTTGCTAAACTCTGTGGGCTTTGGGAAGCTTAAATTGCTCTGCTCTTCAGAATGGAGGAAGTTGGAGTGAGTGAATCCTCTTTGTTCTGTGCCATTTGACACTTGGGCAGCTCGAGGTTGGCTCTCACAAGTCTCTGTGATTTTGAACAATCATTTACAAGATTGTATTTCTTTCCGCTCAAAGTGATTACAGAAGTGGTATATATCATTGTTGGAGGCTGACAGCTACCTTAAATATCTGAAAATGGACAAGAATACAGGTGATGGGTTTGTTGTACTGTCATTTGTAAGAGGAGAAATGGTCCACTTCATCTGATTTGCATTCTAGGAAAAAAAAACCAGTTGTGATTAAATTGCTAATGATAAACTGTCTCTGTCTCCTTTCTGTGTAATTCAACAGAGCTGTTCTATCAAATAAGATTTGAGCTCTTGCTCTAAAGAAAATACATCCTTTGGTCGACAATGTCATACAGATGAAATAAAGTATTCCTCAACATTCTGGGCTTTTCAGGTAATAAACCCTGTACACTTCTTAAACGAAGAAGATTTTATTTCATACCCAGTTACAGTGGCCTTACAGGAATGAAACTACTGAATTTGAGTCTTCATATACCCCAGAGGGACATGACAGATGTCAATCTGTCTCAAAATCACTGTCCTCAAAATACTCATTTTCTGTATCAGTCTTTGGAGGAATCGCTTCTACTCTATGCAAATGCACACTATCTTTACAGACTGTCATAGGACCAGCCCCATCGGATCAGCACTTCTATTGGTGGAGATTTCTGTGTTTTGTCTTTATTTCTGAACAAAAAATAATCTGCCTGCATTTTCCTAAGCAGTTAAAGTACCCAAATAGACCAGTTACCTATGGTTACCCTGGAAAATTTAAGAGTGATCTTTTGCGATCTTATTTTGTCACACCTTTTGTGTGAAGGTCAGACCACGAACACTTGGTCTGAGTGTAATGTTGCTTACACACACTCAAAGGGGAAAGAAAATAAATTACAAAATCAACAGATCCTGTTTCCCAGAATGCAGCAGAAAGAGAAGAAGAAAAACAAGCAGGGTTTGATCAGTTTTGGTCTTAAAACAAGCGCTGTGTTCAAGAAGACTTCTCAGAGATTCCCAGACCAGTTTCTTCCATGGGCTTCAGCCATCATTTCTGCTACCAAGCACAAGCCACCACTGGGTAGTTTCTCTCTTAACATTTGGTTCTGTCCAAAGCCTCAGATGAAGCCTTCAGCTAGTATGGTTTAGCTGTGTGCAGGGCCTGTTTATTCCTGCTTCCCCTGGAAAGCAGTGGTTTGTAGACCCAGAGGCTGCTGCATAGGTGCTCTATTGCCCTTGGGCCTGAGGTGCCCTGCCTCATGGCTGGTGTGCCCCCATGAACTCCCTCGAAGGTTAGCCTCTAGCTGTCCACATCTTCTTGGATCTCCTGTGTAATCCTGAAAGAACTAGTCCGAGCAAAATAAAATGCTTGCTTTTGATTCCCACGCTTGTTCACCTTTGTCGCCTCTTGAGAGAAAGAACTTTCTCTGGTTCCGAAGATTCTTCTGGTTTTGCTTATCTTAGCAGCTTGTCACATTTTCTGTTGGTTCTTTCTTCTTGCTGCATAACCTTGCTGACTGTTGCAATCCAGTTTTACAGACACTGTGCCATCAGTAAGTATTTTATTTTAGCAAAGATCTTGTCATTTGTACTTATAATATTTACCACCCAAAAATACTTAATTCCTTGCTTTTTAGCATATTTCTTTTCAATACAAATGAGTTTAGCTTTTATGTTTCATAAAGAACACCTGGCACCCCACAAAATTTCCCACATATTTTTGCATCAGTTTTCACCTTGCCATGTTCTGACACAAAGAATAACCTGAAATTATCTGTTAAATTATTTTAAATTTAATTACATTTTCTAATTTGCTACCAAAATAAGTCAGTCAATATAAGCACTATAGAAAAATATTCTTGGATACAGTTCAGTGGTCTACAACCCCTAGGGAATGTTTCAAGTCCATAAAATACTCCCAAATGTCCAAAACTCTATGGGAATTGAAGGTTATGTAAAACTGCTTTCAATCAAAGAACTCCTCATACTGCACATATCAGTAAGGACATTCGTGTGAATTGTTTATTCATATAGGTGAAAGAAATGTTATTTGTGAAGAACCAGTGTAAATACTAAGTGGAAAAAAAAAATCTTCAAGCAGGTAAAAAGACCCTCTGCCATTCAAAATTCCACATTTTATTTTCAAAGAAATGTCTAAAGCTGTTTTGTTTATGGGCCAGGAGTAGAACACCAGCTCCAAACCCACAGTAAATGTAGACAGCGAAAAAGAAAACAAAGATCTGTATTTCTATTGTACTTTATAATCCATTTTTTAAGAACAAGGTGATATCAGATGTATAGGCTTTTTTTTATGTTTAGTTTCAACAAAATGATATAGAATGCATTTAAAAACATTATTTCCTAAGTTAAAAAAAAATAGTTATACCTTCGCTTTGTTATCACCGTATGTTGTACTACATTATTTAACAATTGATAGCAATTGCTCAAAATACTAAAGCAAATTGCCTAGAGAGGTTGTGGCATCTGCATCTGTGGAGATATTCGAAACTGAACTGAACAGGGTGCTGAGCCTGTTTGAGCAGTCAGAGAGAACTGGATGATCTCAAGAGGTTCCTTCAGACCTTGATCACTCTCTGATTCTGTGAAATAAACATATGTTTACTGCTGTAAGCTGGATAAGTTCTTCAGTAGTCTTTTTTTTTTTAACAATGTAAGCAGAACACAAGACTACTATTGTGTTTAAAATTAGACAAGCAATTAAGCAATTTGACATATCCTTATATCTCATTTCAGTGGAGAGATTTAATCTGCTTCACTTTGCTGATGCACAGAAAAAAACCAAGCTATAATAGCCCCTTTGAAAATAAATCTTGTTAGGTGCCCATTAAACATGATGAATAATTTAAAATGGAAAAATGTATTCTTACATTTACCAATAATCTATGAATGCCTGTATTGAGATAAATACTAAAATAACCACCTACTTGTAAACATATACATATTGTGTCATACGGCACTGGGTGGCTGCAGTCAAGAAAAAGCAGAAAATAGTCAATGGGAAAGAACTTAGCTTAGACTAAACACTGAAAGTCAGGTGAGATAAACCCAAAATTAGCATACTGCAGTCAGGGAGTCTTAAGTATTTAGAGAACAGATTGAATTTGGTCATTTATCTATTGAGCTGTAGTTGTGCAACACGACCCATTTCACTGGATAAGCCACCTGTGAACATAATGGCACTTGGGGTAGTTGGTAGGGGCCCCAGCATCCCACTTCCTTTCTAGAACAGTCCACATGCAAAAAACCATGCACCTAAAGCTTAGTGGAAAATGCCTTCTGGTTCATATGGAGATTGTGATTTTTTTTTATTTTTTTTTTTTTTTCAACTGGAGTAGAATAATTTAGCCATCTATCAGCACAAAACTGAGAGGACACAGTAATATAATCTCGAGGTTGTTTCTTGGACTATAATTGCTGAGGCTCTTGTTTGCTTCTTATTTTATTAGTAGAAACCAGCACTTAAAAAAAACCAAACAAAACCAAAAAAACCCCAAACCCCCCCCCCAAAATACCTGTTCCCTAAACAGAAAGGCTTTCAAGAGCAGTAAGCCTAGTATCCTCAGCAGTGCCAGCAGTACAAATACCAGTGACAGCTAATCCACGTGCACTCAGAAACAAAAAGGCCAGTTACTAGTGCTTATCAGTGTTAGTCCCATCCACACCTGCTTGGCTGCAAGACCTTCAGCCAATCAGTCAGTAATGAAATGAGTAGCAAGAGGAGGAGAGCAGAGGAACAGAACAGAACAGAACAGAGAAAAGATGTGATACCAGCAAAACATCCTTCCCCACTGATGTTAACAGGAACAGAACATTTTGAACGGGGCTTTACATGGTGACTTAAACAATTTCAGGACTAAGGATCTCTCTGTACTATATCAGCTTCTCGGGATCACCATTTGTTGGGGTTTTTTGTACTACTCTATCTCTCTTTACACCTTGCCTTTCCTACTCCCATCATTGTCAGCATTTCTATCTTGGCAACATCAGAGCAGAGAAAGCACAGAAAGAAGAGGATCACATGGAAGAGATAGTTTTGGCAGGGCTGTGCAGGGCTGCCTTCCTAATCCAGCAAACACAAGGTGTTCCTGATGTATTCTATTGAAAAATATTAGCAGAGTGAAAACACATCCCATGCTAAATCCAAAGGCTGCTGAGCTGAAGCTTTCTCTCATAGCCTTCAGCCTTCATTCTCACTCTGCAATATGAGATCAAGTTTTCTTTGGCTTATAACGACTTTTAGAAAGACAATAAGCATAAGGAGCCAGTGTGCTCAGTAATTTGATCGGCCAAGCCAACTGACACGTGTCCTCCTGAACTGTGAGTTAAGTTACAGAGCATCTATGCATCAAAGGGGAGCTTTGATATCTAACAGCTGTGGGATGAAGGTACTGATTGACAATGAAGTTTTGCACAGATATATAAACAAGGCAATTAATTCCTCTAGGCTCCTTGAAAAAGCCAGTCTGACCCTATTCCTGTGGAGTAATCTTTCCATGATTACATCTGAGGAATCCTCTGATTTCTGAGTTTGCTCAAAGAAGAAAATATGGTACCAAAGCTTTGCAGTCAAAAAGCTTGGCAGCGTTTCAGAAGTACCATTTGCACAAAGTTTGTCGTGATGTGAATGTCCATGAACAAAGATCAGCATGCTGGTATTTACAAAATGAAAACCACCCTGTCTTTGATGAATTTGTCAGTGAAAATTCAATTGCACTGGCATTTTGTTCACGTAGGCTGTTCTTAAGACAACCTAAAGAACTAACCTAAAGGCTAATGCAATACTTCCAGAACTGATGTTCAAATCCTCATATTGTATTCCTCAATGATTGAGCAATATCATACAGGTAATGGAAATTTAAGGAAATCTTTAAGTAAAGTTATATTGCATCATTAACATCTGATACTTTCTAAAAATATAAGCTGCTCAGTAGTACATATATGTTGGATATAATACTTGGACTAGCAGATATGGAGAGAAAAGAAATGTCAATTGTCACCTTATTCAGCTTTATTCTTCAAATTCCCCTGTCTTGAAGCATGATGGACACAATTTTTCTATTGTAAAAGGTCTGTTTAGGTTACCTTATTAAGCATTTTTTTAAACTTCTAGGAATTATTGTTCAAGATAGATATTTCCGCCTTTTCAGTTATGCCTTGAGAGTGTATTCTGCAGCCATAAAGAAGAAGCTATTTGTGATAAATCTACAAAAGACTCTTGTGGGATTAAATTTTCTCCTCAAACAAGTAGAATTCATTATATCTCAAAAACTGTTAGTCAGTCTTTCCTGCGCAGACACAATCCGAAACCCCATAAATAAAAGACTTAAAAAATTTAGAAATGTAAAAACCTTTAGAAATTTAAAAAATAAAATAAAATAAACAAACCGAAAAACCCAACACTTCTCCTGGACGTTAATCCTCTTGTAGTAAGACTGCCTGCTCTTTAGAGGCTCCAGCTGACAGTCTGGTATACTAATGTAAGAGCAGTTGAAGTAGACAAGTTGGACTGTGATTTACATTGCTTGGAAGATGATACTTGCTCTCTTCTGTTATTTCTGCTCCAGGGACCTTGTCCACTGGAGGATGGATAGCACAGAACAGAGGACACCCTAACCTTTTACACTGCTGGAGCAAGATTCAACAGAGCTTGATCTACTTGTGACCTGATTAGATTTGTCAATTTAAGCATGAAAACCTAGAGCTGGACCAATTGAATCTATCAGTTTGCAACAATACCCTACAAAACGAGGAAATCTCTCCACATGGAGGAAGCCACAATCTGTTGGCAAAGACTTCAGCAAGTACTGACAAATTGGTTGTGCTTTGGTCTCTACCAGCTACTTTAGGAGCTATGTTTGCTTGAACATATTATAGTTTCCTGCTGACATATGTTAGCATGAAATTACAACTCCTCAGAAAGCAAAAAAAAAAAAAAAAAGTACAAGATGAACTAAGCTCATAAGCCACATCAAATTCACACTCACTGAAATTTCTCCTAACCTCTGCCAAACACACTGATCCACTGACAACACCAACACCAACTCATCTAATGCTCTTAGCATATTCATCAGTCATCCAAATACTTTTATTTTTAAGGAGGTATTTGGACCCGATTTGTTTCTTATCTATGTGGCACTGAAGATAATTCACATTCAGTGAAAAAAAACCAACCAAAACCCAGAAAATACTATAAACACAAGGCAGGCTGTGTGCATGTAAACATGTTTTTTTATTGTTAGAATGAAAGATCATCCCATTGAGGAAAACAAAGATATTCCTCAAAACATCACAGAGATTTTTCCAGGATAAGATTTTCAAAGCAGTATATAAGCACAGTATGTGCTTACAAGGAAAGACAAAGGTTGGGAGGGGAAAAGAAATTAGGGGTTTTAATTTTTTTTTTTTTTTTTTTTTTTTTTTTTTTTTTTTTTTTAATGAAACAAATGCTTGGGTTGGAAAAATACTGAGCATCTTCAAGCTACTCTGCAGAGAAACTTGCAGTATTATGGCCATCTGTTTTAATTGAAAGGTACTGTTGGGTACTGCATTACTGAGAGTTCATGGAACAACAGTATATTGAAAAAAATAAAAAGAGTCAAATGACAATAATAAAAAGCTCATATATTTTGTTAAAGTGTTTACTCTCTTTGGGATATCACATCCTATTGGTTAAATAACATTGAAGCTTTCCCTCATTACATTCTATGACTTATTTTCTTTTTGGGTGTTTTTTCTGCAAGTCAGCAGGAAGAAAGGAATTTGTCAGTCAGTACTTTTTCTCCTGTCTTTCTCCAAAGCAGTTCAGTGCCCATCTAGCTGTGCCACTCACTAAAACTCAAGAAACAAAACATAAATCTGCTTGTCTGATTTAGTGGTTCAGGGGATATTTTGAAGTTTGATTCAAAAAGGAAAATAAAACCATCATAACTCATCTTCTATTTCATTTTAAATAATTCAATCTTTTATGCATTATATTTTACTCACTTGCTCTAATCCATTCATTTGCTTTACTTATTTTTATTGCTTATGAATGTAATAATCATGAACTAAGCTGGTATGAAAGTCTCAGTGAATGAAACTCACTGTTTGGGTCTTGTATCGTTGTTTGGTGCAATATCCTGTAGTTATCCATGTTGGACATATCAAGGGCAATGACAGCAACAGATTGCTGCATCACTGCAAACAGTCCAAATCCAGCAAAAGCTGGATCCGTTTCAATTATGCTTTTGCCTTTTGGCATCATTCAACAAACAAGAAACCATTTATTTATGCAAAATAAATTATTCCTAATTATTCTCTTTATAACCGCTTGCTAGCACAGATGTAAACGTTTGGGCCATATACCAGAGAATCAGGTAGCCTGAAAGCAAAGGGGAATCAGGTCCTATCTCTTGTGCACAATGGAGAATTTGGGCTTTGTATATCACAGGATGCCTAGAGGTCCTAGCAAGAAGGCTAGAAAGGGAAACAATTAGTTCTAAGCATAGTGATCTTGCTGTGCTCTGGGTATCTCTGTGTTAGGATAAGAAAGAGGTGTGTCAGGTCCCACAGGCTCACTTTTCAGAATTGCTCAGTACTTCTCATTTTGTGCTCCAGAGTCATGGAACAATAGAATCATGTAATGTTTGGGATTGGAAGGGACCTTAAAGACCATTTATTTCCAACCCCCCAGCTACAAGGCAGGAACACCTCACAGAAGACCAGGTCACTCAAAACCCCATCTAACCTGTCCCTGATCACTTCAGGGGATGAAGCATCCACAGCTCCTCTGGGCAACCTGTGCCAGTGTCTCATCACCCTCACAGTCAAGAATTTCTTCCTAACATCTAATCTTAATCTACCCTCTTTCAGTTTGAAACCATTCCCTCTTATCTTGTCACTCCATGTCCAAAGCATGTTCACCCTTCTGAGCATTTGGCTGTGTGAAGGACATTGCCATTTAAGCAGTCCAACAAAGACCCTCACTCTGCTCCCATTACAGTCACTGTGTATATCCACTGAAACCTACCCCTCTCATACTGGGGGAGAACAAGGCTCACTTGTTCACATTTCAGCTGAAAGTTATGATTTTTCCTTAGGCAGGGAATACATTTTCAAGGTTTGGGGGCAGAAGTGGCAGAAGTGATCTGGGGCTATACTGGCGAAATGAAATCCTGATCCTCACTCAATGATGAGGAGGTTCATGCCACAGCAGGCAATGCTAATAGGAAGTAGAGATGCTGTATGTCCAGCCCAGAAACAGCAGAAGAATGGTTAACATTTTCAGCTGTCAGAGCATTCCCTGGTGCTAAAAATTTTTTACAGACCCATGATCTGTGTTCAGGAAGAGAGGCATGCCCTCCCCAGCAGCTTGCCATCAAACATGACCATCAGTTTGATATTTGTAAGGCTATCTACAAATTGCTACTTTTCACTTTTGATTAGAGAAAAAATATGTCTTCCTTTCTATTTTGATTTAAAATCAAAATATTTCTCTGCAGCATTACCTTACTCAAATGGAGTCTTAATTGCAAGTCTTTTGATGCAGCATAATCTCTCTGAGAGTACTTTAAAATGTAAATTATGAAAAATCTCTATCAGCTTCTAAGAACTAGAGGCTCGTGGTGCCTAACTAGTGTGGGTTTTCCATTAATGCTTGATAGATAAATGAAGTTTCAAACTCTTCATTATTCTGATCAGAGGACTCATCATATTTATATTCAGATAATCATGAATGGGAAGCTTACTTGCACAGGAAAACAACATGGGTCATCAGATTTAGCTATGTGCTTGCAATTTATATTCCCCAGTGAAAATGAGTTATGCTCACATTATATTCAGGAGAAGTACCCTAGAAAGCAACAAAAGGGAAAGCAGAAGAAAAAGCATTGCAATCATTAGAGATGCATGGCAGTTGTATCTTCATCTGGGTGACAACACTTAGGCCCTTTCCTTCCATTTAAGTCTGAGAATAAACGAGAGTACATCTTCCAAACGGGGGTCCAAGAGTTCTCTTACCACTATTATGGATCTTTGATAACAAAAGAGGTAACCTCATCTTGGTAGATGGCTTGACTGATACTGTAAAATGAATCCCTGACTGGCTGAAGACACTGGATATCTATCTGGTAAGGTCACCACACTAACTCACAGAGATGGAGTGGATCAATATCCTTACAGGAATATACACTGTGGGGCAGCTGGAAAATCCTTTCTGGTGGTCTAATACAGAGCATGAAAGTGTTAAATTAAGGATGAGAAATGAACAGCAGGTAAAATAATCATCCAGTCTTAGGGAGTAACAAGGTAGTTTTGGTAATTGTTGAACAAGGAGCAAATAAATCTAAGGGCTAACAAATGCAAATTACTACATCTCCTGCAGTTGGTATTAACTATTATGATTAAAAAGAAGCAGCTTGTGCAGGCAAGAACCTCACTGCAATGAGCAATCCATGAGAGAACTGTATCACAGTGACTATTTTCATGCATGTATAATAGCTGGACTCCAAAGGGAAGACCCCAGAGATGCATACAGAGGCATGTATAGTTTTGTGCCACTTAAATCAGCTAAACTTTTCTTTGTTGTGCAAGTAGCATGGACGCTTCATTTTAAACAACTCTGAATTAATGGAAGCACTTTTGTTAACACAAGATGGAGAAGATTTCACATCACGGGTGAGCAAGATAGGAGAGAGAAGTACAAATCTCATTTCAAGGGATCTCATTTCAAGCCTGGTGATTCAGTGATCATTCTGAGTGAGAATAAAGATTTATGTCCTCTAGCATACTTTCATTTTGCTTTTTTTTTTTCTCAACCCTATCTCCAAAGTAATCTGGACACATTGATACCAGCGTTGATATTAATGTCACATTGAAAACCCTGTCAAAAGAAATGATAGACAGAGGGATACCTGGTGCACTCTAATGAAATAAAAACCTTTTATAATCTAGACATGAATAACTCTTTTTCCAAGGTGTACTTGAACCCAAAACCCATATGTCCCTTGATGCTGCCTAACAAATAAATGGCATCTTAAAAGCAAGTGCCTGATAGGATATATGAAAACTAAGGGATATCCTGCACAAGGTCTATTATTTCTTTAAACTTTAAAGATGGTGTGTGCTCAGGTGTGTTGACAAGCCCTATAAAACCAGCTCCCACAATTCCAGATCTGACAATTCAGCAGGCTTCAAACATTTAAGTCTTTTTTGTTCATTCTGAAGCTGTGGACTAATCTGTTTGTCTCACCTCTTTTCTACCCTGTCTCACTCCTGAGAATTTATTTATAATTAAGAGATCTCTTAAGAATTAATATTTACAGAAAAAAGGAAAGCCCAAAAGGTTAGAAACCTTTTATATGAAGCATCTAAAATTATTGTTCGTGGGTAAGTAAATACCACACATCACTCTTTATATTTGGGAACCTGAGAGTACATCTCTCTTGTGCCTGCAAATCTTTCACATATTGGTATGAGAGGAACTCCTTGCTGGTGTCTGTCCCCAGTCATCAGAAGTTACCAGTCTTCCACAGAAGTGGAATTATAGTCTCAGTCAGCAGTTTTAGTTTGTGCTCACCAAAAGAAGTAGCATGGATGTGAGTTTTCCTCCACCATCCACCAACAGACAGGCTGCTGCATACCTAAAGAAATGCTGTATACATTGCAACGCCCCAGCTAGTTCATATTTCGGGTCCTGCACACTCTGGAGAGAATTTAATTCAGGAAATTTCTGTGACTTTGTCTAAATGATCATCATCTATCTGGCTCGACCAGCTCTCTCCGGGCAACTTTCAAAAGGCTGCATAGACATACATACTCTTCTTTACAAGGCATGAGGAATATCCACAGTAGTTTAGAAGCAATTGTAGTTCAAACACTTCTCATACAGAATCAATCTTAGCCGTGGGCTAAGATATAAACTACCTATTAACAATGGGATACAGTTTTAGTCTCTGGCTTGTCTGTTTCTGGGCTACCTGCCACAAAATGAGACACAACTCAGAAAACAGATTCATGCAAAATATTAACCATGTCTAACAAAGAAACTGGAAAACAAAGAAGTCTTTCTCTTTGTGCTCTCTCTTTTATGTGGGCAAAGGTTGCCAATGAAAGAGAGGAACAAAAAAGTGCAAGATTTCACTTTTAATTAATCAGAGCCATGTTGTACTTCTGGTAATGAAATGGTGATCTCAAGCTTAGTGAAAAAGAAAATCAGACTCATCTATCTAGAGAAAATATATGGTAATTATCTGGGTACGGTGCCCTGATTTCAATAACATGATGTTATCCTTCTGAGTTTTTCTCCACAAAGGAGTCTCTATAGAGCAGCCCCAGACTCCAGCTCTGTCTTGGCAGAAATACTTGCTGAAATACCCTGTGAGAATTTTCCCCAAAGCTAAGGCAGCTGGCAGAGAGGAATCTTAAAGAATCTATACAGATATATTGTGCAAAGTGGTGTATGTCTTTAAGGAATACACAAAGGACAAATCCAGATTTTTATTGTTGAGAGAGAAGTCCAATATATATTAATAATGATGTAGAAAAAAAATAAACAAACCAAGCCAAAACCCTAGGTAATATTTTGAAGCTTGACATAAAGTATTTTCCAGCAGTCGAGTCAATCAGAATTTTCTTTTGTAGATTTTTTTGATAATAAATATTCTGATTGATCATTTTAATGGAAACACTGTGCTAACAGAGAAAGAACATGATGCTCCTTTGAGTCTGGAGCACTTTCCACTAGCTATCTGATCATGGGTGAAGGATTTATTGAATAATAAATTGCCTAGTGCCAATAGGTTTGCAAAAGCTCAATAGGTCCTTATTAGTGCCTCAAAATTTTGCAATACAATAATTAGGCTTTGAGTGGAACAGAGAAATTTTTCTGCATTCTGCTAAGTGTCAGCTAATGATTTTGTAAAGTTCTAGCTGTTCTCTGTTGCAGTATATTCTTATTTGTTAAGATCCATGGGCTATGCACTTGAAAGTCTTGATAAGTCAAAAATGTCATCTATGGTAAATTCTGACTGAATAGAGTATGCAGAATTAAGACCATAGGTAGTGTATGACAGTGAATATTATTTGTTTCATACATAATCTAAAAAAAAAAACCAACCCTCCCATAAAAATGCAGGATACCTCAAATAGTCTCTTAAAATTTAGTATTTCTCTATGCCTGCCTGCCAGGGAATAAATTATTAGCACATTATATGGAGCTTGCATAAGCTGAATATGTCTGGAAAAAAAGCATTAGTTGAGAAAGTGAATGTGGACCATACATCTCATTTCTAGCTACCTCATAAATTCTAGGGAGTGGTCCTCTCAAAAGACCCAAAAGGGCAAAACTGTACTTTAGATTGGAGATGTAAATAAATTTAGCACACAAAAAAGTCAATGCAGTCTTACAAGCATGAAAACATAACGACCAGTTTAGTTCCAAAGTTTTTTTGCACAGTCCAGCTGTAAATTACTTCAGCTGCTGCAAGGATGCTCTTTGGAGATGCTGGTATATGTTGAGCTGATATATAAGGGTAAGACACAGCTGATTTAAGCAAGAGCAGATTACCTCTTCCTCTAAAGATGTAAAAAGTATCCATCAGTATAACTGACTCAGATAGCATTTATTCTTCTATAACACACACGTAAAGACTATTCAGATCCAGCCAGTAATTAATTGCTTTCTAGGGGGTGGAAAAATACCAATTCCATATCAGACAGCATAGAATAGCAATGGGTGATCTGAAGAGAACTCCTACAGGACTCTCTCTCACAGCATCGTGCTATGTGATACCACAGAGGCTATTGTCACTTCTACCTGATGTGCGCTACCACTCTGTCATGAAAAAAACACTCCACTCAGTGCCTGAGTGAGTTAGAAGTAGCCATGACTAGTGCTATCTCTCCACAATCTTAATAAAACATTCTAGGCACTGAGACCACATCCTTCTCCAACTAATCCCTTTCTTCCCTATTCCAAATCTTCATTGAATTATTTGCAAACTATTAAATGTTAAGGGAGGGGGAATCTCTTTTGCTAATTATTGGACTCTGTAGCACAATACTTCCGCACACCCACAGGCATGTGGTTCTGAGTTAGATTATTTTCTTTCCTGAATTTTCCTCTCTCCCATAGATTTTCAATAGTAGTGCTGGGATTCCATGTAACATCTAAATAGCATGACTGGGTAGGAAGCGTATGCAAATTAAAAGACCTGAAATCTCTTCCTGCCTTTGACCTCCACATCACACAACTTGTCTAAGCCTTATTTTCTCTAAAGATAAAATGTCATTCCTAATAACATTCTTAGTAAACTGCTGTGACAGCTACAGATGAATCATGCTATTTAAACAGCAAAACACAAGGAATGAGCTGCAGAAATATGAACAATACAGGAAAACAACAAGCATGACACACACAGTCTGAATAAACTACAAGATCAGAATAAGTGGACAAAACTGGCTGGTATCCAATACAACTACAGTTGCAGGATAATCAAGGAAAGGACAGAAAAACATGTTGTTACAGGTGGTTTTATTTACAAGAGATGAAACTGTAATTGTGACTAGGTAAAGTGTCATTTCTGATACTAAGAAAAATAATCTAATCTTATAATATACATGTCATTCTGCATAAATCTATATCAATCCTGAGGGAGGCAGTAAACACTATGAAGTCATTCTTCCCAGCTTCATTATTTCCCTATTTTATCAAACCCAGGTCAAATAGACTATCCACTCTATGCCTCATATCTGCAAGTAAAAGCCCTGAAATACCATTTATAACAAATTCCCTGGCTTGCTTTTAGCACAAACTTGTTTCTTAACTATTATCTTTCCAACTTTAAAGCCTTAAAATACACAATAGTAGACAAACGCAATAGTAGCCTGTGTAACATCTAAAGCATTAACCTTTACCCATTTATCCATTAAATTGCATATTTATATAGACTTGCTCTGAAGTACAGTTTCTGGGAAGGTATATTAGTAAACACCAGAAAGGGTCCAGTCCAGCAGACACTCCAAAGAAATAAAAACTTTGGTCCTTTTACTTCACCAGCAGAAGGACCCATGGAAAAGTGTGGATTTCATCCCACATAGATTATTATAAGCGGTAATTCATTTTGAAAAAATCATTACCTTTTCTTGTGTTGTAGCTGACACCAGTGCATAACAGCACATTATGCATTACAGGGATGAAAGGAGGACCCAGGAAACTCCTGGTCTGTCAGTCTGACCTCAGTGCCTGGCAGGTCATGGAGAAGATCATCCTGAGGCAATCACACAGCACCTACAGTATGGACAGGGGTCAGACCCAGCCAGCATGGATTTAGGAAGGGCAGGTCCTGTCTGACCAACCTGATCTCCTTTTATGATTGGGTGACCCGTCTGGTGGATGAGGGGAAGGCTGTGGATGTGGTCTGCCTGGACTTCAGCAAAGCCTTTGGCACCGTCTCCCACAGCATTCTCCTGAAAAGGCTGTCAGCCCAGGGCTCAGACAGGGGCACCCTGTGCTGGGTTTGGAACTGCTGGATGCCCCCAGAGAGTGGTGCTGAACGGTGCTGATCCAATTGGTGGCCGCTCACCAGTGGTGTTCCCCAGGGATCAGTATTGGGCCCAGTTCTGTTTAATATCTTCATTGGTGATTTAGATGAGGGGACTGAGTCAACCATTAGCAAATTCGCAGGCAACACTAAGTTGGGGGAGAGTGGGGATCAGCTGGAAGGCAGGAGGGCTCTGCAGAGGGACCTGGATAGGTTGGAGAGTTGGGCTGATTCCAATGGGATGAGGTTCAACAAGGCCATTTGCCGGGTCCTGCACTTTGGCCACAACAACCCCATGGGGAGCTCCAGGCTGGGCACAGAGGGGCTGGAGAGCAGCCAGACAGAGAGGGACCTGGGAGTCTGGATTGACAGGAAGCTGAACATGAGCCAGCAGTGTGCCCAGGTGGCCAAGAAGGCCAGTGGCATCCTGGCCTGTATCAGGAACAGCGTGGCCAGCAGGTCCAGGGAAGTGATTCTGCCCCTGTACTCAGCGCTGGTGAGGCCACACCTCGAGTACTGTGTCCAGTTCTGGGCCCCTCAGTTCAGGAAGGATATCGAGGTGCTAGAGCAGGTCCAAAGGAGGGCAACCAGGCTGGTGAAGGGACTCAAGCACAGGTCCTATGAGGAGAGGCTGAGGGAGCTGGGGCTGTTCAGCCTGGAGAAGAGGAGGCTCAGGGGAGACCTCATCACTCTCTACAACTCCCTGAAAGGAGGGTGTAGCCAGGGGGGGGTTGGTCTCTTCTCCCAGGCACCTCTCAGCAAGACAAGAGGACACGGTCTTAAGTTGTGCCAGGGGAAGTTTAGGTTGGATATTAGAAAGAATTTCTTTACAGAGAGGGTGATCAGGCATTGGAATGGGCTGCCCAGGGAGGTGGTGGATTCTCCATCCCTGGAGGTTTTTAAGAGGAAACTGATGTGGCACTCGGTGCCATGGTCTGGTAACCACGGTGGCAGTGGATTAAGGGTTGGGCTTGATGATCTCAGAGGTCCTTTCCAACCATTCTAGCTGATTCTGTGATTACCTACACATTTTGTACACTACTTGGGAGGCAAAAAGAAATGACAAATCCTAATCCATCACATTTGAAGGAACCTAACAATGACTGAGACTGAATGTGCAAGTGAGGCAGGGAAGTTTTCTGTAAAAACTTTTAGATTAGATTCAAAGTTATTCTGAACATCTAATAAGTGAAGACCTGCCTGTAAGGGGGACCAGCAATGAGCACAAAACCAGGGTAGTGTTTTCTCCCGCTTCTTTGCCTTCTTTAAAAAAATCAAAAAGGATAATTTTTGGTTTCCCTACTTAAAATTGAAAATTTATTTACCTTAGTAAAATACAATAACAAGGCACTTCATGAAAAAAGGGCAGTGTGAAAACCAGGCAAAAAACATTTGGTTAATAAGAGATTTTATTCTTTGTTTCTTTAAAAAAAATTGACAGCTCCAGTGACTGATATTTTGAGAGACACTTTTGTCTCTCAGTGTAAAGTGTGGGAACTTGCAATATATATGTTTAAGATTTCTAGTATGTATTCCAAAAATAAGAATCAGAACAAGTGTTTCTGACATATTTTTTTTTTAAATAGCAGGGGAAAATTCAACATGTATAACAACCTTTCCAGTCTTTCTTACTCATTGAAAGAGAAAAATAGAATGGAAAAGTTCAAATGGTTAAAAATACCCTAATGATCACCTTGTATTGAGTGAGCATTTACAGAGACAGTAAATGCAATATTTCTGTTGCCCTGGATTTCCAGCAATATGTAAAGAAGACCTGGGATTTCATCTGACTTCTGGTCCTTATAGTAAAATAGAGCAGATTTTTACACTAAGTTCTAATTGTTAATATCTGAATATTCTACGAGATAAAATAATTACAGCAGACTCCTTTAAAGAGACTATGCTTAAAATAACTTAAAGTATTAGTTAAAGTAACTAACCCAATTTATTCTGTTCACAACTATTTTCTAACGGTATATGAACTAATTCTTGAAAACTGGCAAAAGCACTGCTTCCAGTTATCAAGATATCCACCAATACATACAAAACTCCTGCAGCCTTGCTTTTTATCACTGCTTATCCCAGAGTGTGGGATGCTGATGTATATACATCATCATGCAAGCTGATTAACAGTACATCTTTCCTTTAACATAACAGAATATTGCAACGTTGCTGGGTTATTCCTAAGCAGTAAGCAGTGTTCCTTAGCCACTTCCAGACAGTCTAGATGCTTTTGCACTGTGGAAACCAAATTAAGTTCTTCCATCTACTGCTCTCTAGCATGAACACGTTTCCCATATTGTTCTTTAAGTTAGGGTGAGGAAAGCACGTGCCTATGGATTTATTTGTTCTGTTAGTGTTGATTTTTTTCCACAAATGTTTGCGATGTTTTCCAGTAAAGTATTATAAGTATCTATGCCATATTTGAAGAGGTAATTGAACTTAAGAATGTCATCTGGAAGACTTAGTGTCAAGTGCTTAAAATCACTGTTATATGATAAGAGTTGCCAGCCCTCAGGAAATTAGTGCAGGCTTTGGCATGGACCTGAATAAGCTTTGGACTGTATTCAGCTTCTCAGTTTCATATAGTGTCCATATAGTCTGATTATTTATCTCTGAATGTAGGTTCTTATGCCAAAGCACGTCCTGAAATAATTCCCAATAATTGTTGTTACATGCATGCTACTGAGTCATTGTTGATCCAACTGAGAATCAAGAAAACCAGACAAAAAGAACTAGATATTCAGACTTTGCTTGCTCAAAGAGATATCACCACCCACTGCCACCACCAGAAGCTAGAACAACTATTCAGCAGATTTGGTCTATGGCCATTTCCATGGCAAGACTCTAAGCCAGGAATTATGGCAGCTTCTTAACACTGTCATTCTTACTATCACCCTACTCAAATCATATGGAAGAAAAATATGATCAGCAATTCTCATCTCAATATTTCAGTCTTTGAGCATCTACTACAGAAGAGAACTACAGGTGTTTCTGAAGCCACTGTGGAGCTGCAGCCAGTTTCACAGTGAGTCACTGGAAGACCAATACCCAGGGCCTGGGAAAAAAAAAAACTTAAATTCCTTATTCAATAGAAGACACTTATTTTAAAAGGTCTGGACAATAATTTTAGATTATTACATTTCAGCTGAATGCCTGAAAACATAAAAAGTCCATGGATGTCTCTTCATTTTTTTTGCTTTCTTTTATACCTTGTTCTCCTTTGATAAAAGGAAGAGACATGGTAAAAGGCAAAGAGAAGTGAACAAAAGCCATTGTCATTTTTTCTAATTGAAAAAGTGAAGGATTTTAAGGATCTGCAAGTTTAAAAAAAGTACATGAGAATGCACTGCAAATCCAATTTACCAGTTTATTAACTGCTCACAACCACAAGTGAAAAATTCATCATCTAGTCCTATACTGCTAATGTACAGAGGCTGCAATTAAACTGGACACTTGGCTATAGCCCCACAAGTTTAAAAAATGACTGGCAATGTAATATGTTTGAAATGCCAGGCTGTGAGCACTATTTCTGTCTGCAGGTTATTCTTCCATATCCAGCTATAATAGCTTCATCTATAAATTTGGACCTTCCAGGCTACATATTCATAACCTTTAAAAATCTCCTTGCCCTAAAAGTAGTTTTGTCCAAAGCCTCTGCCTCACCACCAAGGAAGAAGTAAAGATTTTATGTGTCAGGTCTGAGATGTCTAGAATCAGTAACGTCATAGCTTTTCATGATATCAGCTTACTACAGATGAAATAGGTTACATATAGCCTGCCCACGGACTTATACATACATATGTACTTAAAACTGCATCTCTTGCTTGCTCTGCAGCATTTTTCTTTAGAGGTTTATGTCAATATCTTTGGCAGAATTTCCCTTCCTTCCCGCTGTTTTGCAGTATGCTATGAAAATGTTACCTACTGCCCATCTGTAAGGTGGCTGAATTTGAGCAAACTTGTAAGCACAGACTGAGCAATGTAAAGCAATGAGTGTACCAGATATATGCAAAATGGCATATAAATTAATGATGCTATTCTGCATTTTCATTTACTAAGCCACACGATTCTATTCCAGCCAGTAGATGAGCCTAAACACTGCTTTATGACAACTATGCGTAATTTGCTATTTCTTCTTTATAATGCTGATCCTCCACATTTACTTTGCTCTTCAGATCTGATTGAGAACATCTCCAAGTCAAATCTTCTGTTGCCTTCTAGCATATATAAATTTATTTATTTATTTTCCTATATGCGGTCTATCTTCAGTTTCCTATCCACAGTGCTGGAGCTCTATTATGCAGCTGAAAAACCTTACAGGCAAAAGATAGACCATGAACTGCAACTTGTGAGGTGAGTGAATCAAATGTAAATATAATGAACAGAGTTTCCTAAGCCATGCCTAAACATCAGCTCTGAATATCTTTTATTTATTTTTTTTCAGGTGTGATGAGTAGAGAAAGACCTTTTGGTGACCACAAGCAGTGCTGAATATTTGGAACAGCCCTTGTGAAAGCTTGATCAATTTTTCATAAAATAATAAAATAAAATAAATATAAGCCTAGTGTAATGTTAACAAACAGGCTACTGCATGACACCTTGCATGGCTGAGACTATATTTCTATAGCGTCCTACAGGTATGACTCAAATTCTGTCTGATCAATACCTGCCTGAAAATACCAACTTTCTATCATTCATAAAAAAGTGCTGAAGGCTACATTATTAATGACTAAGAGCATGAAATGCTGTTAGAAATCTTCAGGTTGTCGTAGCATTATTTAGACATTAATTACTTGATCCAGATCCCATATTAGAGAACAAAATGGTGTTAGAGATCAAATTATTTCCAGGGAATAATTTTGCTCCTTTCAAGGAATTTACTGATTGTTTTTTGGTTTGGTTTGGTTTTTTTCTCTTGATACCAGTGGCTGTGATTTCAGCTGTAAGAGCGTAATCATTGCAATTGTTAGAATACAATGGAAACTGATTTCCATAATCATTACTGTTACCCTCCAGTCAGTCACTCCACAAATTTAAAAGAAAAAACAGAACCTCACAACAAAAAAATGAAAACAGTTCCTACCTGTTCCTACCTTCATATAAGATCATGACTTCAGACTACAAGGTTTATTTTTATCTTTTCAGTGTTACGCTCTATTCCTTATCTGTTGCTTGGAGTTAGAGCATACTACAGTTAGAACTATCCACACCATCTCTTGTCACAACCCCCCCCCACAAAAGATAAATTAACTCCCTTCGGTATTAAAATTCCTACTGGAACTTTCTACCCCTTGGTAAGGTTTTGTTTCCATGTAAGAATGAGTTGGAGTTTTTCTGAGATGCAATCATTTCACTTCCATAACAAAATGGAATTTACCCATATCAGGTTTTTTTAATGCGTTTCAACATGTATTTTAGGAAAATTAACAACAGAGAACCATGTGCCTGATGCAGTAACAGATGCACTGCGCATGAATTAGGGAAGGTTAAACAAATATATATAGGAATTATCAGTATTATTCCCTACTGTGGGAACGTGGTAAATTTTACAAGTTGGAAACGTAATGGGTTATCAATTGCACTACATTTTTCAGTAACAGAAGGGCAATATCCAGTGATAAAATAAAACAGCATGTGTTTTATAGATTAAGCAACTTTAATACAGTAACTTCTATATTATACATCAGATTTGTTTAGTTTAGTAGTACACATCTTTACCCAATACACCTACTAGAAATGCTTTCATTGTAACTTTGCCCTCAGTTCCTCTATAAGGACAATGCTACTAAAAGGATAAACAATATAAAACAGTGTCCTTGTTGGGTTTGGACCACAACATGTCCTGAACACAAGTTTTCCGTTGAGTATAACTTGCAGAACTCGCTGTTTATTTTCCTGGTGGACATGTACCCTAGGTATGCATGTGAGTGTCATCCCATCTGCATTAATTCCTGTTAATGTGTAATAGTAAACCTCACAACTGGAGAACTTCTGGAGGATGGGGCCAACTTCTTTGTCTCAGGGCCCCCAGGGGAGGTGACCATTCTCCAAGAGCCCCATGCTGTCTGCCAGCAAGCTCGTGTTGCAGCAGTTGGCACCCAGCAGCAATGCAAACCCACTAGGCAGGATGGGTGGCGTAAAGCCTGCAAAGGACCCACCCAAGACTGACCAGAAACTGGGACAAATTCAGTCCCTGTCTCTGACCATCTCTCTCTGACCTTGTGGGTTTTGGCAGAAGGGGCTTGTACAGTATTCCTTGAAGTGAACATGCAAACTGGCTACACACATGGATCTCTGGCTATGGTGATCCTGAGGTGAATTTGCATATTTACATAAACAATGTCTTCTTAAATTCTTTCCTTCGCCTGTAAATATAAAAGTTTAGAAAGGAATTGCTCCTTCCTGAGTAAAAAACTATCAGCTCTGTATTTTACAGTCACTCACATGCCCTGCTTTAAGAAGTTCATTTTGGAGGGTAAAAGTGCAGAGCACAGAAGAGGGGGAAAATGGGCATGTTTGGAAATGATTTAACATGTTTCCTTGGGTACTCATCAGGTCTTTACATTTATACTCCACAAAGTTGTAGTTCTTTGTCATTCTAGGCTGCTCACAGATGTCACAATTTATTTAACATTCTACAATGATTTTGACAGTGCATACACACATGCGACAATTTCAATATGAATACTGAGGAAATATTATATTCCATTCCATATAAAGGAATAATTATAATTTCAGGCCAATATAAAATGAAAACCAAATTCTTAGGTTTTGTCATATATTAAAAAAAAAGTACTCAAGACAAAGTATTAGTGTTATATTCACAAAATATAGCAAAACTGCAAAACAAAAAGAGCAGGTTGCAAAAGTAATCCAAACAAATGCAATGAATTACAGTACTTGGGGAGGGAAAAAATATTCATAATATCATTTAAATATATGGTTATTAATACCATTTCTTCTTTTTTGTAATTGTATCATTTAACATCTTTGAATAGTGCTAGATTACAGTTCTTATGACAAACACACCACCCTCAGCAAGGTTTTTCCATCTGTTTCCAGCTTCTGGTCTTTTCAGAGTCAATTTTCAATACTTCAGATCTCCAACTCCAGCCATTATTCAGGGACAGCATTAATACAGCCAGCAATAAAACTGATTAGAAAAAGTGGGCAGGGTGGGTAAATACATTAGGAGTGAATGAGAGAAGCCACAGGGAACCAAGCTGCTTTTGTTATACATGCCATGGGAGCTAGGACCATACACCAGAGAGGATCTTACATAGCCAGCTCACATTAATGCAGCACTAGTGGCTAATGGATGTGGAACAGGATTAAATCCATATGGTAATGGCACTTAAAAGGGAAAAGAGGGAGTAATAAGAAGAGAAAATTCATAAAAGGGAACAGCCATCTCCTTTCAAACTGTTTAAAACCTCAATCCATCTTCCACTGACGTAGACCAATTTGCCATTGGTTTTGATGGGAGTAGCACTGGACTCATTACTGGCATCTGAGATATTTACAATAATGTAAATTATTATTGAGCCCTTCATAATGTGCTCCCAGAAAAAGTGACTGCCTAACAAAACATCCACTAAGGAAGGGCTTCTACTAGTGCCTACCCTACAAAATCAAGCACAACCTTTACATTATCTAAAAGGCAACGGTCAGGGTCTTTGCTCCAACAGCTGATCAATCCTTTCTATTCCTCCTTTCAGCAGCAAATGCTTGGGATCCCCTCACATTTGAGGAAGCTGCTGCCAAGTGAAAAGAATCAGTAACAGAATTCTCCCTACAGCACTTCCGTGGTCCCTTAAGCTGTCATTCAGGCTTGATGCTCTGATACTTTCCAATACACCTAATCAAGAAAATCCTCCTGCTTCCATGAACATGACTGCTATTAAGCTTAAATGTTTAGTAAATGTGGGATTATTAGTAGGACTGCGACAGTTCAGTCTCCTTCTCCCTCTTTGGCAAAAAGTTAATTTTGCCATTTTCTCAGAAATTGTGATTGGCCAGAATGAGTTGCAGTGCACAGAACTCACAGGGTAATTTCAGAAGCTATTTAAAAATGTGAGGAAGGAGAGAGTGCATTTGCAGTGTATCCCCATTGAATGCAAAAGCCACTGTTTACAACAGCACTCAAGAGTGGAAGCGCTTCATATTTTACTTCTACAGCCCAGTTAAATATTTGTGGGACACTCAGAAACAATTAGGACTTTGAATCAACTAAAATCCTGCTGCCCTCCTTTAAGAAAGCTTGGAGACACAGCATTTATGACTCTGCAGTTTCACATCACCCTGAAATCCCACAGATAATCTTGTACCATTTCTTAAAGGAGTGACTTAATTGAATAAAAAGCAAAAAGGGAATAACTTTCCCTGTAGTGTTATGTTAAAAGCAGTATTGACATGGAGAGGACAGGAACAGGGGACGCTTCTTTTGGGATGAAGAGGAGCACAGCTGCCACAAATTACAAAGAACTTTCTTTTTAGCCAAGCAGTTTTGCTCAGCTCTCTGTTGATTTGATTTAACTAATCCCCTGTTCAGAAAGACCGAGAGTAAGGTCTGCTTTCATTCAATTGCCAAAAAAACCTGGCCTTGTGGTCATTACCCTTAAAGGCTTGAGATGGGAACTGACAGTGAAGATTCTTAGTCCTAGGCAGGGAAGCACTGTAGAAAACAAAATGATGACACACAGCCTCATGTTTCTTTTTCTCCTAGGACTAGGTGTCCTGCTAAACTCCACAGATACCTGAAAAAGTCCTTGTTGCACATACAAGGGAAACACAAAGTGGAAAATCATGACCAAAATTAAATCTCTGGATGTAATTTATTCCAGAACCTAAAATATTTGGTGCTGGGAAGCTGATCCACGCCTACACATACCAAAAAAGCCATGTGAAACTTCTTGTATTAGGGGGAATGGCAAGTTTAATGGATGGCTTAGGGGTTTGTAACAACTGACATGGAAAAATGCAAACACTAGTCAAAATTAGGCATAAAGAATCCAAAAATTACTAGATAACTAAAAACTATATCCAAAATTACTAGAGATCACAGTTAGTGTGACAGGACAACTAAATGTCAGAAGCATCAGGGATTTTTCATGCCATTGGATATTGGTAAGTGATTGATAGTAAAAAATACAAAGTTGCTATCTCCAAATGCTTCGGAGATTTGGGAAAGCTCTTATTTTAGGAAAGTTTCTGCAGAAAGAGCAGCAGGTTATGCACACTCTTGCCTTCCTGACCTGAGGATGTACTGCCAGCCTGGGTACAGAAGTGCATGGCTACCTCCACTGATACAGCTGGACTCTGAGACATACCAGGGATGATAATCTATGACTTCTATAAATATGCCGACCACTCTATTCTCCTGTCCTGTCCTGCGCAGAATATTTTACTGCTGATTCTTTCTTTTTTTGCCCTCTAATGACTGCCCACTTTGTCATACTCTGAGAAATGTCCTTGCTTTGCTTTTGTAATAAAAAAGAGAAAACTGACATTTCCATCTGATTCTTAGCCAGAGACAGTGTTAAATTTTTCTCAGATGAAAATCACACTTACTATACTGCTATCATACCCACCATATTCTGAGAAGTCCTGCCAAAATGTAACTCTGACTCATAAGACCAGAACATAAATATTTCTGTTCTTTAATTTTCGTAACACTCTTTAAAATATCTTTTTTTTTTTTTCCTAGATACAGTTTCATGGACTGTTAAAGCAGCAAAAGTTTCATCCATCACACTAAGAACACGACTACTTGGGCTAGATTTATGCATAGACCACTGAGCCGGTCAATGGGAACAGAGAACTGGAGGAAAGGACACTCTCTCTCCCCAGTTTGCTGTATTTGGAGAGGTCCCTTGGTGGGCTGTCATCTGCTCCCCCTCTGGGGATGCGTGTCAACAGTTGTGACACTGACTTCTATAACAAGATTTGTTGAAGCTACACTTTTGCTTTAAATGAGCTTTTTGTATGCCAGAATTTGTAGCAAACAGCAAAAAAAATCCACACAGGCTGAAAATGGAGTTATGAAACAGAACTTTTGTGACAAGACTGCATTGATTATTCAAGATAGCTATTTAAATTAACTCTACTATCTCTGCACAATACTAAAACCTATAGCACAGATGTGTATTCAGGTCTTCAAAAAGATCAAGCTCTTCTCGCCCAGCTCCCTAGTGCAAGTAGGCCAGGACTAATTCTGATGCCTCTAAAGATCTTCAGTAAAGGCTTACTTAAATGTTCCATTGTTTTATTCTGTAACACATGTATAGTATTTTTTTGACTGACAGAAAGGAGGAAAATTATCTCTGAACCTCCTAATGAAGTACCCACTTATTATAATTATCACTGTGTTTGGGTGGATACCTTAAATGATACCTGGAGTGAATGTTAGAATTTGCAAACTGTGTAAAACAGGATGACAAAGTTTATTGAAAAGATATTTGGATACTACTGCTCATTTTTAAACCACATCTTAACTCAGCAAATTGATTCACAATTTCAACAAGACTATGTGCAAGGTCCTGCACATGGGTGGGAGCAATACAGACTAGGGGACAAAGGGATTGAGAGCAGCCCTGCAGAAAAGGACCTGGAGGTACTGGTGGATGAAGAGCTGGACACGAGCCAGCAATATATGCTTGCAGCCCCAAAAGAACAACTATACCCTGGGCTGCAACAAAAGAAATGTGTCTGGCAGGTTGAGGGAGGTGATTCTCCCCCTCTATTCTGCTCTGATGGGACACCACACGGAGTACTGTGTCCAGTTCTGGAGCCTTTTGCACAAGAAAGACATGGACCTGTAGAAGCAGGTCCAGAGGAGGGCCACAAAGATGATCAGAGGGCTGCAGTACTGCTGTGAGGAAAGGTTGAGAGTTGGAGCTGTGCAGCATGGAGAGGAGAAGGTTCTGGGAGACCTTAGTGCAGACTTTCAATACCTGAAGTAGGCCTATAAGAAAGACAGGGACAAACTTTTTAGCAGGGCCTGTAGCCATAGGATGAGGGGTAATGGTTGTAAAGTAAAGGAAGTAGATTTAGAGTAGATATATGGAATGAATTTTTTACAATGAGAGTGGTGAAACACTGGCACAGGTTGCCCAGAGAGGTGGTGGGAGCCTTATCCCGGCAAACATTCACGGTCAGGTCGAACAGGGCTCTGAGGGGGGTCGGGCTATGTGACCTTTAAAGGCCCCTTCCAACGCAAACCATTCTATGATTCTATGGCTCTCTGACTATTTAAAAGTGTTTGCTAGCTTAGCCAAGGAGCTTCAAACTTTGGGTAGAAATAATGATTTAAAATATTGGGGGTAAGGAAGCTGTTTGGACAGAAAGTTTCAATACTCACTTATTTTAGTAAGCAATATTTAATTAGACCTTCAAGTCCACTGCAAGAGGAGGACTTAATTTAAAAAACAAACAAACAAACAAATAAAACCAAGTGTGGCTATATCAGGCTTTCCCAGTAAAATTACAGATTAAAAACTGGAATAGTCGCTGTTGAACCTTTCTGTCTTGTCTAATAGTTACCTTAACAGGTAAGGTTTAATTCATGCAAAGATATGTTTTAAAACATTACTGATTTTTCCATAAACTTAATACAAAATCACAGTCTGGACATGGAAAAGGATGTCTCTGATTGTCACCATTCTTCAACAGGCACAGCTCTGATGTATATGTTTTCTATACACTATTTCTTTAAATGTTCTACTCCAGCATAGAAAGCAATTACAGCTACTAATGATGCCAATCTCTGCACAGGATTTGCATGTCTATAAAAGGTAGCCTGATAAGGAGCTGGGGCTGAGATGAGGCTGCAGACAGATTGCTTGCTGATCCACAAATATGCTGCCGTATGTTGTAACCTTCTCTCAGGAACTGCACTGGATCTTACACATCCTGCTGAAAAGTACTTCATGCCATCTCTTGTGTAAAACTAGGTGATGCTGTTATGATTGTTCCCCTATTAAGTAGGTATGTCTAGTAAAGGACTTCCTTAATTCCTCTTCTTTGTCTTGGGAATAAATGCCCACAGCAAAACTTTTATTTTTTTGTCCCTCTGCATATGCAGACAGACAAGAGTGACAGGGCAGTGAAACAAAACAAGCACTGAGGATCATCTCCTGAATGCACCATTGTGTTAAAAAATATGTTTATAGTGGCCTAAAGACTGAGGTAAATCACAAATGATCCAATGTATGCAGGACTTCATGACATGGAGATGCAGTACCAACTCCTGAGATTAATGGTAGGGCACAGAGCTGTTTCTCAGCATGAATGCTGCAGTAGCTGTGAGCAGGAAAACACCGTCTCCTTTTCCCCAGATTTGCATTTCAATGCTATCTTGTCCCAGTTACACTCAAATGTGTTAGGCATGCAATAAGAAATACGAAGTTGTTGAAACTTTTATTTTGAGATGGGCAGGATGGCAATTCAAAGTCAGGTTTAAAATAGAAAGCACGTTGATTCCTTCAGCGTGGAAACATCGCTGTGACAGAGATTGCTCTTACATGAACATGCCTTACTGCTAGAGAGCCAAATTCTGCTATTGGTTTAAAGCAGACTCCCTGCTGAGGTGAATAGAGAGGTCTGCTGAAAAACCAGTGGTAAAACATTGCAAAGATATTTAACACAATGAGTTTCCCACTTAAGTAGAAAATCCCCTAATGGGGTGTTTCTAGAAAGATACTGGCAGTTTGAAATCAATGAGGTGAAGTGCCGAAGGAGAGGGAGAAAAGGACAACAGGCTGGGGATGCGGGTTGTTTCAGAGGAGCTGGGGTATAGCAGACTTCCAGCTATGCAGTGTGCACTTGCTGCCCTCATCTTCCTCACTGCCGGGCAGAAGATTGCTCGTAAGAGGTGTTCTGTGGTAGGTGTTGAATATAGATACAGACGCTGTAGTTATATAGAAGAATCACAGAATCATAGAATTGTCTGGGTTGGAAGGGACCTCAGAGATCATCAAGTCCAACCCTTGATCCGCTACCGCTGCGGTTACCAGACCATGGCACTGAGTGCCACATCCAGTCTCTTCAGCACCAGGCTGGATTACTTGCTATTCTGAAAACAAAATTGGTGCTCTGAAGTGACTCCAAAGTCCTGAATATGCAAATTAGTTCTGAGGAAGATGAGCTAGCAATACAGGAACAGATCAGGTGGCTATATTGAACACAAGCAGTCTCTTGCATAGGTTTGCAATTCACCACTGGGATCAGCATCAGCCTCCAAGGTGTGCAAGGACCCAGGCAAGGAATGAGGAAGGGGAGGAGCAAGAAAGGAGGTAAGGAAGGAAGGATGAGGATGGTATGCAACACACCCAAGCTTAGGTTGGCTCTTTGCTCACAGTTGACATCCACAGCTAACGAAGACAAAGACACTTCCCCAAAGGACTGTGCTGGGTACTCGGTTCACTTTCTACTCTGCAGAAACACAGAGCAGTGTAATATAAGCAGTGTAACACATTCTGTCCTAATTTCCCTTTCTGCCAGAGAGAGGGGAAGGGAGTGAGGCATAGCCTTCCTCACGTTCATCAGAAGCACTGCTCTATTTCAGAGTTGCTATGGAAAACAGTGACTAAAACCAAAAGCAATTTATTACTAGGAATCCAGCTACTGAAAAGACCTCTGGTTATTTTCCTGGACTATCTGCCACCCCAGACTACTGGCATAACTACATAGCACAGGTAAAATACAAAATAAGACAGGAATGTCATGGACCTTTGTCTCTTTAGATACTGTAGTGATATTACTGCAATTCACGCATTATTCACCTTGGCACTGCGCAACAGTTTCAAAATAGCAAAAAGACAAAGAAAAAGAGATAATGTTTTGAGCTGCAAAAGACATTTTTGGCTCCTAAAATAATATTCAAATATCTAAAAGATTTTTTCATGGTTTATTTTTTTAAATATATGTAGAATCCCATTCCTGAGACTTTTTCTGTGACAGGGATGCCTAGAAATATGCTTTTTCCAAAGAAAGTTGAAACTACAATGGGCATCAGAGGAAAAATTATGAAACATGGCAATACTATGTCAGTTTACAGGACTTAAACACCAGTGCTGTCAACAGAAAGGTGGGAGAATGGACAGAATGCAGTACCTTTGCAAAATCTGCAGACAGGAAAATGTCAGAATAGGGAATAAGGAAAAAATATCAGAAAATAATAGACAAAATAAGCAGTTTGGCATGGGTGAAATGTATTTAAAAATACAGTGTGATTCAGTGTAATTAATAAAATGTTTTGAATTAAAATGAAACTATTTTCTTCTTCCCTTTATGCAAATGGTGGGATGAAAATAGAACAGAAACAAAGCAATTTCTGGCTGAGCTGAGGTGATGCTTTGCCTTTGAAATTTTCTGATTGGAAAGAGAACTCAAAAGAAAACCTCTCTTATCATAGCTTCCTAGTTGGTGACCATGAATAAGACCTGCAAATGTAGCTTCTCTTGACCCTGTTGTATTTCCTCACTTCCCTTTTCTTATGCTCTTCAGCACGTACAACAAAGAGTGTGTTCAGCGTGCAGCCCTTGCACTGTCAGAAAAGAGGCTTTTATACTTCAGGGTACAGAATTCAATTTACATCATTATTTTCAATGTTTCTTTTACAAGATAATCTAATGATTCACCAAGAAGAGATTTATTCCACTACATGTCACAGAGAATAATGTTAGCTATTATTGTTTGTGATATGTTAGGATGTTATCTTACTGTATGTCCTTAATTCAACACAAGGATGCGGCCTCTCAGGAATTCTGCAGATCTTTTCTAAACATAACAAAATAAGTAAGAATACATCCTAAGTCAGCATCAATCCATCAGAACATACATCTGAAGGTTAGGTTATCTTCACCAACTTTTTCACTCACTTTTCATTTTATCTACCCATGTTACAGCTTTTCTTGAGAGTATGAAACAATGTTCTTTCTTAAGCAGATAATGAAACATACAGTTTATTACAAGGCTTTTTTCAGCTTTTTCTAGGAAGCACATATACTCCAGACTAACTGGAGGCACACGAGTGAAAGACTAGCTGGAGCGTATGCAGGTCTCTTTGCTCCGTGATTCTGAAAACAAAATAAACCAAAAACCAAGCCTAAAAGACAAACCACAACATTAAACACATTCTAACCCATACTCACTGACTCTTGTGTAGTCATGACTGTTCATTTTGCAGATTCTGGAACAATTGCTTTGAACTTAATAAAAGTAAGCTCAAATGTTACTTATGCTAAGTAATCTCACTCCTTTTTTTCATCCAGGTGTTGCAGACAATCCTTCCCTGGACAACAGTGTTTTGGGGCCCAGTAGATGTTCTTGCCAAGGTACAAGAACAGCACTCCAGAATTTGCCCTTAGAAGCAGTCAGTCTATCTCAGTACTAACACCCAAGACTCAACTACCCTCATCCTCAAGCTGGTCAGGAGTGCCCACCTTTAAAAGTTTATTGATCCCCACCCAGTTCTGCTCATGCGCAGTTGGGCCCAGCCCTACTTGGGCACAGGTGGGCTTAACAGGAGCTCACACCTTCCTCCTCCTAACTGGCAACACCTGAGTGTGTTCACCTGGTTGCCTCTGCATCCAGGTCTTGTACAATTAAGGGTCAAGAAAAACAAAGACGGAAAAAGAAGAGCTTGCATTCCTATCAATATTTTTCTTGTTAGTATTATTGTTACTCTGATGGTCATATTTCCATAAATGCTCAAGCCTTCTGTGACAACTGCTAGGGTTCAAGCTGCCACCAAAACCTACAGCTCTGATAAAGTACTGGCTTTTCACCTGCTTTGAATCTGTCACGTTAAAACTGTTTGATATGTTTTCATTCATCATCTTTTCTTCACTTAGAAGCCCCACATAACAATGATTGACTTTTGACATTTCATAGAGTATTATTTGCCTTTTCTCTGTTTGTGCCAAAGTGCACTTACCAGTGACACTGACAAATTGCACACTTGGAATTACGCCAATTTATGTTTACAGGAGAGGTTTTTTTAAGGCTTACTAACAGAAAGGTAACATGCAGGGATTAGCCTGTTAGTCTCCTTTTTGTCAAAGTGAATGCCTTTGGCTTTTAATCTGGCCGATAAACAAAAACGGTTTGGACCCAGTTAACTTTTGGGTGGGAAGAGCTGATATTACAAGGGTGCTTGTGACTGTGTTACAGTCATGGCATTTGTCTTTCAAAACAAGCCTTCGGCACCCTTCAAGGGAGGAATGAAAAATGTTACTTCTATTTAATCCTATGTCTGAGTTATTTTGTTGGCCATGGCCTTCACTGATAGGAGTTTGAGAGGACAGCACTGATGGGAGAGCGAGAAGTTTACAAAGGGAGGATCTATTTGTTCTCATTTTCCAGTCTTCATTGACAACATCTGGTTTTCCACCTTATTTGGATGCTTGTTATTTTGCTTGTAAAACATTGATAAAGCCTCAAAACGCCTCAAATATAAAGCAGCAAGAGAGAAAAAAGTTTACTACACATTTTTTTATTTTCCTGTATAATTTCTAAGGAAAATCTACTCATAAATTGTGTTGGGGTTTTTTTCTCCTGATAACGCAGTACTATAATGTTATGTACTTGACCTGGATTTTATTCATCCTCCTGGTTGTGTAACCCCCAGAGGCTTCAAGTAATATAATTTAAAAACAAACAACCAAACAAGAGCCCCAAACAAAGCCCAACAAAATCAGTACTAACCAGCCATATTGAAACAATCTAAGCTTTAATCTTTTCAGCTCACACAAGCAAGGGAAGGTTGTGTCGGACCAGAGCCTCCATAGAGTCCCTTGGAGGAAGAAAAGGAAAGGATGTGTATGTACCACCATTATGCATCCTAAAGGAGGTACTCTTTGCTCAGCAGATTCTTGCAGTTTTGGCTAAAGTGTTTCTTCCTTTAAAAATAAAGTTAAAAAAAAAAACAAAAGCAAACAAAAAAATCCCCCTCAAAAAAACCCAAAACCAAAAACAAAAGCTGAACCCAAAAATGAACAAACCAAACCAAACAAAAAATGCAAACAAACAAAAGAACACCAAAACCAAACAGAAAACCAAACAAAAACAACAAAACACCAAACTTTTTTTTCAACTCCTCCCTTCACTGATAGTGAAAACTGAATGAACCACATAGGTGTCATACAGACAACATTAAGTCAACAATAAATCAAACACTTTGCAGAATTGCAGCTTGAACTCCAGATATTTAGTTTAGATTGATAAAAAACATACCCCCCTATGGTCAATGGAAATACACAGACTCCACCAGAAGATTTAGAACATTTTGTGTGGAGCTTCTCTCCCTCTTTTTTTTTTTTGCAGTGACTGAAGAGATAACCTGAATGTTGACAGTAGCAATGGTCTTTTGTCTGTGTGTGTGTCACAGCAACACTTTTCTTATCAACATATTCCTACTGATCATCACTGTCTTGTGGGGAAGATTTCACAAAGGAGATCATGCCCTGGGGATCAAGGAGCCTCCCTCCAGTATGTCAACAAGGCAACTCCTGAAAGGCAACTGCTCTTTGTTATTGCTGAAAGGAAAATTATACCCACCTGCCAGCAGCCTGCCCCTACTACATAATTTAAAAGAGAAACAAACTAAAAAGTCCCAGGCTCAACCAATCTGTTTATGCCTCAAGTGTGAAGGAGCCTGAAGCACTGGGGAAGTTGGAAAGTTAAGAAAAACATCTGATTAGAGCTGCAGAAACCATGAGCTAGGGCCTAATCTTAAGATCAGTATATCTCAAACACATAAAGGAACTCCTGAGAGCCCGGAATTCTTTGTAAACAGAGCCATTAATTTAGATGCTTAATTATGAATTTGGAGTCTACCATGCACACACAATTTCAAATCTGCTTCAGCATTTTTAATTCCTCTTCTAGTGCTCTGTAAGTGTGTGCAAAAGTGGGTGACATAACAATTATGCTATTCAAACAAAACACTGCACACATGTAAATGAGTTCTTCCAGGACAGTAGGAAGACATTTGGAAATTGGGAGCTTAAAATGTAACAGCACGACTCTGTCATTTAGAAAAGGAATTTTCATTTACTATCATTATCCACTGTTACTTGCCAAGAGTTACTTGATAAAAATCTGAGGTACTAATGTATACATGGCTTGATTTAGAAAATTGAGAAAGTTATTAACCCTCAGCAATATAAGCTTATCTTTGCTGGTGATGCTGTCAGTGTTTAATTTCCTGTAGATCATAAATTCAATAGCGAGTTGACATTACTGTCTAAAGAAAGTAGGGGGAAAATTCCCTTTTTAATATTTCATCCTATTGATCATTTTCTTCACCAGTGAAACTTTCTGCAAGCCATTTGGACAGTAAGATCATTCCTGAGAGTGTCAAGAGGCATATGACTCATAGTGTTTCTCTGGTCAAAATAAAAAGAGGAAGAGAAGTAAAAGATTTTCTTTTCTCTCATCCCTCTTTCCTTGGGTTTTCCAGCATTTTTCTCTTATGGGCGAGATCAACATTCCTCTGAAGGATTTATCTGTTTATGAAATACTTTTATCTGAGAAAGCAGCTTACCAACATAATTTCTCCTTCATTATTTGGAATTCGATGCAACATTTTTGATTTTTTGTTTAGGTTTTTTTTTTGAGACTGTTATCCAAACAATCACTTCTACTCTCTGTATTTTAGTGGCCCCTCAGGTACACAACAACGTTATGTAAGACCTCATCCTGTTCTCAAATAATCAGATGTCTACCACCAGGATGGGGAACAATCCATACAGATGTTGCCTGAGCAAAAGTGTGTGGAGGTGAACAGAAGTCAGTACATTGACTTAACCCCCAGGAGGAATTAGCTGCAGCCTCCTATCAAGCATGTACTCCACCAAAATATTAGGGAATGATCCATATGTCTAATGCTCTTGTGGTGGAGATCTTGAAATTGCAGTTATTTTTGTATATCCTGTACAGTCTAGCAAGGTCAGAGCAAATAGCTTTAAAGTAACTTATTTTAGACTTTTAGACTAAGCAATGTGCATCAGCCCTCTCAAATTCATATTCTACTGGGAACCGTCTGGCTACTTTTGAGTTCATATATCTGTCAACTAAAAAGAAATATCAAATAAAAAAGAGCTTTGTTCAGAGACATCAGAAGCATGGTCACATTCCTACAGGGCTATGTTTATAAAACTATGAATAGTTTATATTTAGCAATATATGTCGTTCTAAAACTTATTTAGAACAGCACTAGTAGTGCAGCAGTCTACTTCAGTATTCAGTACCATACACAAAAGATCTCAGATTTTGGAGGGGCTCTGTTAGGCTAAGGCTTAGCCTCTCTAACATTCAAAGGTTTGCATTTGAAGTAAACCTTGGTCTGGATGGCAGCAGTCAGCTGTTCCCCATGGACAAGGTAGCACCATGTAGTCTTAGTTGCATTCTATATTCTTTGCCTTGTGTGAACTGAAAATCTTAGTAGAGATTCATTGAGAGGAAGTTTGAACCACTTTGTAGTTTGCTACAAAAGCCTACAGTCCAGTTATATTCCTGGCGAGAAAAATAGGTATTATAAACTTCAGTGGCAGGACTGCAGTATTTCACCAAGAGCATCATCCCAGTGTGATTAGGAGTTACAAAACTTTTAGACAGGATGGAGGTTTTCACTGTAGGAGCAGAACTGCTATAATGATCTGGCCTGAGGAGAATAACCTGCAGGGAACCCCAGATCTGCCTCTGATTCTATCCTTGACTAGAACCAGAGCCATCAAAACATCTTTCTCATGTGAGTGAGCACCAGACCATGACTATGTTTTGAATACAAAATAACTGGTTCTTGCAACTTTGGTGTTGTAGAGGTAACAAACAATGCCCTGGGTTAGCTTTGTATGGGTCTTGTATGGGTCCAGCCATTCTGGTACTACAACAATGACCAACCACATTGGTTTGAAAATGCTGACAGATGATACCTGTATGTGCAGCTAAGAAGAAACAAAAACTCTTAAAAGATTACATGGTTTGTTTTTGTTTTGTTGGGGTTTTTTTGTTTTTTTGTTTGTTTTTTTTTTCAATCAGAACTCATAAAGCAAACATGCAACTGATCCATAGGAACCTGAGAATCATACAATCTGGGAAAAAAAAAATTCCTTGATACAATGACACACTGGGAAGTCTCCAGAATATTTTTTTTCATCCAGAAATTACATCAATAAGAGTCACATCTTTTTTAGAAGGGGAATGATTCAGGAGTCAATCTAAAAAGGAAGAGCACAATTTCAGATTTCCAAAAAGCTCTTTAAGCAAAAAGGGCAAATGCTATTTCTGTTACACAGCTGCTGGAGTAGGGAAATGAAAACCATAAACCTCATTGCTGCTGTAGCTGGGAGTGAGGGAACCATCCCATTTAGAAATGCTCCTTCTAAACAAGTGTATGTTTAGACACTGTTTTTAGGCACTACAGATCTAGGGTCGCTGTTTTCAGAGGAACAAGGGAGCAAAGGGATTATGCTCTATGGGAACTCTCCTGCTTGGGTACGGTTGTGAAGCTGGAAATGAAGGACAGAGTACATCAGCCAGAGAAATGTCTGTCTCTGAAGACTCTTTGAGAACAAAAAACGTACCATAAAGGACTGTGAAAAAACCAAACAAAAAACAAACAAAACAAACAACCCCCCCCCCAAAAAAAAATAAATTGTGTAATCCCTGTTCACCATTACTCCCATGATGGTGGTGGATTGTGTGTGTACTTTAGGAACTCATCACAGATGGCTGGTTATGAAAGAGCCCTGTTCACTGCCGCAAGCCCCACTGTCCTCTGAATCGTGAATGAAGACAACAACAAGCTTCAAAATTGCAGAAGCTAGAGGAGATAACCTCTAGCATGACAGACCACAGGGGCACAGATTTACTGCCACAGCAACAAAAACATGTGCAGGAAAAGTGATAAAAAATTAAAGCCCTTTGGTTTGTAAGAAAAGTCATATCCTTCTTTTTTAAACTGATAGGTTGGGAGATAACTTGCTGCATGGCAATTGTTTTGGTTTGTTTTAGGGTGGGTTCTTTTTTTTTTTTTTTCAAGATGGCAAGGTATGAAAAATTGAGGTTACGTAAGGAAAAGCATCTTATGTCTCCTACAGCATTTCTGACAAGCAGAGTTTAAAGCCTAGAGCAGTCATGAAAATCTAGAAGGGTTTATCAACATTAATATGGGACAAATTAATATTTCTGTCAAAAACCTCAAAAATCTTCCATGAGCTGTAATGTATGCTTTTAGGGCAATTCAATCAATTCAATCAATTAGAAAGAAAGAATAACACCCTACCACACAAACAATAAATGGTGGGTCAGGGTTACTGTGTTTTCTGGTAATCGTGTATTTCTCTTCATCCAGCCTAGGGTAAAAAGTCACCAATCCTCTACCATGGTCTTTGAAAACACTGGGTTTGTCTATTTTATGAATGATGAAATAAGCAAACAATAAAAATAGGGAATATCTGTAGACAAGAGTAAGCCACTGCCTTTCAACAGAAACTGTATGCAACACATTCTCTACTTGGTGGCACACATATCCACTGCTCTTATATTCTGTTTCCAAATAAACCACTTTAGCAAGTAAAATTAGAAGATTTGTCCTCATCCTGTGAAGAATAAGTGAGCTCAGAGTTGTCACAGAATTCTTATCAATTGTTATGAGTGGTTTTGGCATATCTGGGAGTATTTCTGTTCACACACTTTGAATTAATTTAATTTTTATTTATTTATTTTTTGTTAATACAAATATAACTTGCTTATGCTTTATTTCTTTAGAAGGAGTCTATTGCAAAAAAAAAAAATTTAATTCCCCACGCGTTTTATGTGTCTGGTTGTTTCAGGATCAACAAGTAATATTAGTATTCCTCTTATCTACAAAAGAATTAATCCCTTAGGAAAAAAATTTCTGAGCTAGGAGTTTAACAGGTAAAAATTCTGTAAGTCAGAATAAAAGTGAATCTTATCCAGCTATGAACAAAAGCAGTCTGATTCCTTACTGTTTGTACCTGTGGCACACTCAACATGTCTAGGGTTTTCTTTGTTCCATAATCACAAAGAAACACGTGAAATAGTAAGTGAATTCCATCCTATCCATAGGATAGCAAGTTCTTGCTTTACTTAAATCAATATTGTATTTATTAATTGAATTTGAAAAATAAGTTATTCATTCCATAAAGAATGCTGACTCTTCATCCTACTAATGATTCTTTTATTTTTAATACAGAAAACTGTAGCCCTATCAGCCCTAAACTGATTAGCATCGATTCATAGACAGCACTGAACACAAGCTAAAAATACTACATTCAAACGTTAAAAATCAGCAAGGTATGTTGTTATTGTTGTTATTATTATTATTATTATTATTATTATTATTGTGATATTTTATTTTTTTTACATAGCACAAGCTATCTAGGCCCCCATCCCATGGTTCTGTGTTCGCCATGCATGAGGGCTGAACTTTCCCTGTAGCTTTATTATAAAAAGCAGAAAAGATAACATTAAGATATATTTTTCCTGGGAGTAGATGCTTTTTCCACTTGCATAGATTCCAGTAAATCTATTTTCATACTCTCCTACTCTCCAAGATGGGCCACTGAGCTGGAAATATACCTGATAGACATGTGGGTTTCTGTTCATACGATAAACTAAATAAACATATTTAAATGTAAAATATTTTGGATGTTTTGAAGAAAAGGCTGAAGAAAAGGTAGTACATTCTGAACATTCCTTTTAGGGCTTCTCTAGCACAAAAATAGCAGTGACAAACTAGTAGAGCTTACTGAGTGCAATGGTTCTAGCTTGTCTAGGGGTTCTGAAAAGAGGCAAGATACTGCATAAATCTTTGACAGACTCAGGGGCAAGCCAGGGTTTTTAACAGAGCAGTCAGTATCTCTATTATAATAACCTCTCAGCATGCTTCCTCTGCTTATCCATGAGCTTCAGGACTGCTGCACAACTTCAGCTTACTCCAAAAAGGCTTGTGTGAGGCAGCAATTAAGTGACTCATGGAAAAGACCAGCAAAAGGTCCAGAAGATAAAGGTTCAGAAATGAAAATCCTCCATCAACAAGAGAATCCATATTTTCCGATGGCCCTTGTGTGGTAAAAATGCCACAAACTAATTGCTTTTTTAAATGCGAAGATACTGCCTCCATCAACCCGAGGCTCCTCTTTGATGAAGTTATCTAAAAATATTTTTGGAAAAGGCGATGATTGTTAAGGAACGATGTTACTCTGACTAAGCTGGCCCTGCTCTGTGAAGAGTTTCTAGATCAGGACCAGTTAGCTATGATTTCTGTGTATTACCTTGACTCCCTGAGAGACCATCACAGGCAGCTCACAGATCTGCAGTCAGCCAGAACTAAGTCAGCCAGCAGCACACCTTCCTAGAATCACATGCCCAAGAAGCAGCCCTTTCACCACAGATGGAAACCTTCTGGACAGCTGAATATCTGTCAAACACCCTACTGATCAGAAAGTGGCTGAGGCTGAGGTGTGTAATTTCTTAGAAGAGCCACCTTCACAACCATGCTGGATGAACCACAATTGTCTGCCTTTATTTTAGAAGGGCTTGTCAGCACCTCATGTAGATATTTCTACATGCTAAATCTTGAACTGGAGCATGTAGAATCTTATTAGACTTCTACATATTTTACATATTCAATATTTACATATTAAAAAAAGATTTTTCTCTCACGAATGCAAAAGTGTCATAACAGGAACACACATAGCTTCCTGCTGCTCTAAGAAATATCTCCTTAAGCACTTTAAAATACATTTATTCTAGCCATGTAATGACAACCTTATGAAATCATTAAAAAGGACTACTTTTCACAGGAGAGATTTGAAAGCAAGCTAGCACCAGAGTGTACATATTTCATAAATAATCCATGTAATTTTTAAACTAATCTGGCTGATATTGTTAGACAAATTTAATAAACTTTAATGGCCTTCATCTGGATATTATTACATTGGTCTCAGTTCTAAATGAAGCTGAGTTCATAACCTGTTTTCTCATTAGACTGGAATAGATTTCCAGGTCCTCCTTCTCATCTTTTATGAGAAAATCTCTCTGTCATGCACAAAGAGCTAAAGTTAGAACAAATTTGTACTATGTAAAGCTATCAGGTGCTTTCTTTATCATGAATCATAGAATGTTAGGGGTTGGAAGGGACCGGGCACCATCAAAAAGAGATTGGCCCATTCCTCTTGACACCCACCCCTCAGATATTTATAGACATTAGTAAGATCCCCTCTCATACTTCTTTTCTCAAGGCTAAACAGCCCCAGTTCTCTCAGTCTTTTCACAGGAGAAATGTTTGAGTACCTCTATCATCCTCATAGCTCTCCATTTGACCCTCTCCAGTAGATCCCTGTCTCTCTTTAACTGGGGAGCCCAAAACTGGATATAGTATTCCAGGTTTGGTCTCACCAGGGCAAAGTAGAGGAGAACCTCCCTAGATATGCACCCTTTTCCTGATGCACCCTAGGATACCATTGGCCCTCTTGGCCACAAGGGCACATGATTGACCCATGGAGAATTTGGTGTCCAGAAAGACTCCAAGGTTTTTTTCCATGGAACTGCTTTCCACTAGAACATCCCCTAATCTGTACTGGTGGTTGGTGTTATTCCTACCCAGGTGCAGGACTCTACAAGTGTCATTATTGAACTTTATGAGGTTACTTTTACCCATTTGTCCCGCCAGTCCAGACCTTGTTGGATGGCAGCACAGCCTTCTGGTGTATCAGCCACCCCTCCCAGCTTTGTATCATCAGTGAACTTGTTCAGGGACACTCCATCCTCTCATCCAGGTCATTGATGAAGATATTGAACAAAAATGGACCCAGTACTGATTCCTGGGGAACACCACTGGCCACAGGCCTCCAGCTTGACTCTGTGATGCCAGTCACAACCCTCTGGACTCTGCTGTCGAGCCAGTTATCAATCCACCTCACAGTCAACCATCTGACCCACATTTCTTGAGTTTTGTTATGAGGATGTTATGGGAAAAAACTTTAGTGAAGGCAAAGTGTGTTACATCCACTGCTCTCCCTTCATCCACCCATTGGTCATGCCTTCACAGAAGGATATCAGGTTAGTTAAGCAAGATTTCCCCTTAGGAAATCCATGTCAGCTACTGCTGATAACCTTTTCCTTCAAGTGGTTAGAGATGGCCTCCAGAATGAGCTGCTCCACCACTTTTGCAGGGATGGAGGTGAGGCTGACTGGTCTGTAATTGCTTGGGTCTTCCTTCTTGCCCTTTTTGAAGGCTGGAGCGACACTGACTTTCTTCCAGTCCTCAGGCACCTCTCCCGTTCTCCATGATTTTTCAAAAATGATGGAGAGTGGTTCAGCAACACCATCCAGCTCTCTCAGCACAGAGGGAGGCGCCTCATCAGGGCCCATGGATTTGTGTATTTTCAGTTTATCCAAATGATCTCTAACCCAATCCATGCTGACCAGTGGAGAGTCTTCCTCCCTCCAGTTATGCTCCCTTACTCCTAGTGACTGAAATTCCTGAGGGATGGTCTTTGGGGTAAAGACTGAGGCAAAGAAGGCATTCAGCAAATCTGCCATATCTGCATCTTCTATTATCATATCTCCCACTTCATTTAGCAGTAGACCCACATTTTCCCTACTCTTGTTTTTCACATGGTTGTATTTGAAGACACTCTTCTTGTTTTCGTTCACCTCCCTAGCCAGAATAAGTTCCAAGAGAGCCTTGGCCTTTTTTGTCAAATCTCTATGTAATCTTGCCTCATTTCCCTAATACTCCCAATTAACCAAACCCTCTTCCCACATAATGCAGATTTCCTGCTTCTGTCTGAGTTTTTCCAGGAGCTTCTTGCTTATCTACTTATCTATCTTTTTATCTACAAGGTTTTCCTAGACAGTATCTTAAAAAAGCATTTCAGATGTAAGACTTATTCTCCATTTCACACAGTACAAGAAATACAAAGACTTTCTGAGCATCGTCCTCTAGCTGTCATGCAGACTGGGGGTGCCATTATCTACTGTGCAAAGGAAAGCTGGGTTTAGAGAATGAAACAAATGAACTAGAGGATTAACAGGGACAAATTTACTTTTTAGTAAGGAATCTGCTGAAAAGATAACTAGGTGGAACACCTGGCTCCTCCATTCTTCAAAGTAAATTGACCATTGATCTTGCATTCAAGGAATGCTCTTGAGTAGCCCTTCAAAATGCAATATGATGTCTTTAAAGCATATAGCAATTTGCCCTTGTTAGTTTAAAGGTGACTACATCTAAAAAGACAAACTCATAAATTAGTTTTAAGAAGCACTGCTAAAGGAGATATTTACTGCAGTTTTGTGAAGCAGTGTCTTTGCAAGCACTTAAGAAAAGTTTTCTTCCCATGCTACCCATACATAATCAATCATCCACACTGGGACTGATGTGCATGCCTGGGAGGAAAAAAGTCCCTGAACATGGATTTCACAGTAATGACAGCATTGCAGCAAAGTGGACAGAAAACTGGTGAGTGTACAATGCTAAATTTCTCATACCACAGGAATTCAGCATTTGTTTCACAAGACCAGAACAAGGATGAAAATTACAAGTTTTTTTCCTCCCCTTTTGATGCTCAACTCAGTAGTTCATTCAATTGTTTTCCTTCTGAATGAGGTCCTAACTGTGTGTTTCCTTAAATGCCCAACATACAAGACATAATGAAAGACACTGATACCTGTCTGTTAAAAAAATCAAACTCAATTTACTGTAATGTGAAAGATTTATCATAAAGACTGTGTTAAGTATACAATCATGGCAGCCACTTTTCAAGACACTTCTTCTGTGAATTCCTACAAGAACAATGACTTCTTCAGCACTAAATAACACCTTAAATGCTCAACCACCAGACTGTGTCACAGGACCCTTTATGTAGAAACATATGAAGAACCTCTCAATGGCATAAAACAACTAGGTAATAGCCAATAGAACTGAGCTGTTTCTTGCAAGACATAAGTGATGCCAGTCATCACTTATCCCAGTCACCTGGTAATAGATGTAACAGAGAAAGGAAGGCAGAGAAAGTCTACTAAATCTCTTATATAGTCTCCAGAAAGTGTCAATACTTAAGTCTTTCCTTACAATTGTTTTGATCCTGCGAGAGATTATGTGCAGAGAAAAAAAGGAACAAGGCTGTTACTTTTCACTGCAATGTGAGAGGAGAAGCATTACCACTGCAGCTGGACATCAGGCGTAGCAGGATGTCGAAACCACTTGCACATTCAGTCCCTTGCAATCTGGAGTGCAAAGCAAATGAGCTGTAGAATGGCTACTGGCAATTAGTGTTGCCTCTGCATCTCAAGAGATGCTAGCTCAAGTGTGATTCTGAACAGGAGTCCTCCTCAGGCCCCCTGGGAACTGAACGGATGATAGCAATTTCCAAGGATTTTATACTCTGGCTCTGCTCCAAATTACAGCAAAACTGAAAGACTTCAAATAATCTTGGAAGGAAAATTCCACGGCTCTTCTGTTTATTTGCTCATCGCTCGCACTTATTTCCAAAGGAATCAAAATAGACAAAAAATAAATAGGAAGAACCACTTCAAAACTAAGAATTAAAAATAAATAGATGCATTCGAAAACAGTAAAATGTGCTCTGTCTGACAGGCTTTTTATTTTTTTGAAACAAGTCTACTGCATCTGACCTGCTTTTGTGAAGTATTTTGATTTCAACGGAGCTGCATTTTTCAGGAGAGCTTTCACACACCCAAAATTTGTAGATTCCTTCCATCTGTCTCTCACTTAAGCAAGATATGCATTTAAATTTTATTCATTTTTTTTATCTTCAGCTCATTAAACAGGCCTTGTCATTCCCCAAATGACATTTTTCCATTTTTCCATGTTCCAAGGAACACTTTTCCATTACCCATCACCAATCTATTTATCTCTTGCTGTGTGAAAGTGTGTGGGTACAGGGTCTGCCACAGGTGGTTTCAGTGGGACACCATACCTTGGCACAATAAATGCAGTAAAACATGTAGCACGTTCACAGTTCTGCCAGCTTCTTCACAAACACATATCAAGGGTCTGGATCACACCTACTGGTTTAATATAACCCACTGCTTTGTCCTTAAACAATACAGCAGAAACTCTGGTGAATTAGGTCCATGTGTACTGTCCACTGCTTTCCCCTTCTCTCCAGTTAAGTCATTTACTTTCTTCCATTTTGCTACTTATTCATCTGATCAAATTCTGCCCTCACAAATTTGTGCATAAAATGTGATACTTTTCAGACAACCTCTGAAAGTGATCTGAGGGCACAATTTCTCAGGTCTCCTTCATTGCTGTGAGTGTGCAAGGATTTTTCCTTGAGGGAAAGAACAAGCACGAACTACAGAATGACTCAGATTTTTACTAACAGAATGTCATCTGACTGTGGCACATCCTGCCATTAACAGCAGCTTTTGTCTCTTGGGTATCTCAACCTGCTGTTCAGCAGCAGAAAACTACTTCCCCACCATCACAAGTTTGTTAAGAAGTCACGAGAAGCATATAATGTTAAGGACATCTTTGAGACATCTTTGAAATAGCACTGTTAACACTTAAAATTGGGTTATTTGACCATCAGTATACCTGAAATGCAGCTGTGCTAAAATCAACATGCTTCTAAAACATCTCATACCAGCAGATGTATGGAGGGAGGTGGAAAAGTGTCCAAGAAAATAACAAAAGCAATGAGGAGACTGGGTGGATGAAGTATTGTAAGATGATACATACCTTTTTTTATCTGGGTCACCAGTTTGAAAACATATGAGTATAAATACATTGTCATATAAGGATGTGAGAAAACAATCCTGAAATAGTGTGAGCAGTCCTTCCTTTCTCTTCTCCTACCTTTAGAAATAATCCACCTCATGGTATTCACTCTGATTTGGCTACACCAGTACTTTCTGTATACACCCCCCAGGACACCCAAAAGTTCAGTCTGGAGCTACATCTTCCTAATCTGTCTGGAAAACACCTCTCCTGGCAACAAAAGGAACTCTCCACTTCTGAATCAAAAGCCACATAAATTGATACAGATGGGAGAAGAAAGACACCACGACCAAGACTCCTAGCTTGTCAGGTGTTTTCTCTCTGCAGCAAGGCCATGCATCAGCAATTGCTCCTATTGTTTTCCATTCATCGCATTTCAGAGATGTTTTATTTGTTCGTGGGTCTATTTGGAATAGGGCAGCAAGCAAACAAAACCCAGAAGCAAGCTGTGAGGTGGCTACAGACACTCTTAGAAAAACTCTGTAGGTAGTGGGTGGATGTGCATTTGACACTGAATTGTAGATCCTGTGTACAAAAACGCTTCATGAAAAAGGTTCATAAATGAGTTTTAAAAATAGAAAAAAGAAGTAGATTATTAGACAACTTTAAAACACACTTTAAAATAAACTTTAAAATACTCTTCATATTTACAGAAGGTTCTAGGTGTCGCATTGTGCATAAAAAAGTTGTGAATCAGAGGTCTATGCATGTGTTAGAAGCCTGGAGGAGCTTCAGCCACTCAGAAGACAGTAAATATTGCAATGAGCACTGTAGTTTGCAGTACCTGCTCCATTCCAAAGCTTTCAAAACTACTTTTATTTAACTCTGTTGCTTCTGTTTGGGTGACATTGCTGATAAGAAATGATCGAATCTTCACACCAACCTTTCTCCTAGAATTCCAGCTCATTAGACATATTAAAAAAGAATTAGTGGTCACCTCATTTTCTAGGAGGCAGGTGTCTCCTCCTGGTTTGGCATTACATGGCCTTTATGCTTATGGTTTATTTGGAGAATAAGCCTTGTGAGCAAACAGTGACACATGCACTGGGCTGTAAGGACCATTTCTTTCAGTAAGGGTCAGAGCCATGCCTGGGTGAAAGCTCTTAAGTTAGCTGGTGATCCTGTCCTATCAATAGATCAAAGATCTCTGCTTTCAAGGAGGAAAAAAAACCAAACCAAACCAATCAACCAAACAAACAAAAAAACCACAAACAAACCCAACCAAACCCAGCATGTTTCTAATAAAAATCATGTCTTTTAAAGAGATCAAATAAAACAAATGTTCAAATTACAAAGCAGAACCTAATAACATCATGAGTCATCATCTTAAATGTGTCAGCACATAGGATATTCTGTTATTTTTCACAGCATTTTACAACATATTCAGTTTTCTTCTGTCTAGAATAGAAATCTTAATCACAGGACTAGGAAGTGCTGATTGTATAATATCTTCAAAACTGCAGCCATGTTCTTCTGAATAATCTCCCAGGTTTGTTTTGTTTTTTTTAAAAAAAAGCTTTCAAAAATATATTAGCTCATCCTTAAGAAATGCTAACGCTAACCAACGTAAATAAAGAACTGTCCTGAAGACACTGAATTGTAATGACATTTCATTTACATCTACAAATGAAATGCTTTCCTCCTCTCTAAGCTTAAGTGTTATTATGCCTGATTACATTTTCTGATTTTTTTCCACTCTTTTGTTCCCCAATTGGACTGTCTGTTTTACAAACAGGTTTAAGCAAAAATAGTTAATATTTCCATCATGTGGACACTCATCTCACTTAATTGTGTAGTGTTCAAACATTTCTGGATTTACTAAAATGTATACAGCTTTGCTTAGCAATGCAAACTTCCTTGATCTGCTTGAGCACAGCCTAAGACACAGCAGTGTTTTTGTTCTGTGCTTTTAACGAAGACAAAAAATTAGACGGATTTAGGTCAAAGAAAAAAGAGCATGCTATAATGCTGTAGAGTTAAAATTCAGCTCCAAGAGTAACAACATATCCTAATTAATTATAAACTCCATGAATACTAACTCAAAGATAATGCCAGTTAGCAGAGCTTTTGCAACATTTTCCTTCAAAATAGTACCTCGCCATTCTTGGTGCCTAATATTGTGGTGAAATTTCCTGTTTATCTCACCTCTCTAAAATTCTTTTCCTCCTTGTCACTGTGAGAAGTGAAATTATCATTGTGGAGCTGTGAAGATGTCCCATTTTCTACTAGTAACAATGAGGCTGTCTTCAGACACCAGGGGCTGTGTACTGAAAATATTTATCCACTTCCTCTTCCATTACTTTACTATCAACATAGTATTTTCCAAAGTATTTTAACAACAAAGAATCTCTCGACACACCAACTTTTATACTGGTTCTCCCACAGAACCTTTTCCTATTCAAAATTAGTCAACAAGCCCATGCATTCCATCTATAAGCTTCTTTTACATGTAACCACACAAATGATGGTGACAAGAGGAGGCAGTGGCAAGCCTTCTGCTCTTTGGGAAGCTGAAGGGTGAGGATCTATTGGTGGTACAGGAGATGGGATGTACTGCCTCCATCAGGGCAATGATGACTGTGCTATAAAAAGACACTTTCACTCTGCTCCTTGTGAGATGGTGAGTGCTGCAAAAGCAGAGTTCACTTCTTGCCCCAGTTAACAAAATGCACTGATTGACAGGAAAGTCTTAGTCCAACTGGACACTGCAAACATGAGTAATGGAATGTTCTGGCCCTAGCATAAATTGTACCCAACCTGTAATGTCATGCACTAGCAATGGGCAATACATTGAAAAAAAAAACAACAAAACAACAAAACAACAAAACAAAACACACCACAAAAAAAAACAAACAAACAAAAAAAACCCAAAACAAAACAAAAAAACCCAAACAACAAACACAAAAACCAACCAACCACTAAAATATGCTTTAGTTAAATGTACAAAACATTTAGAGGAAGAGCAAAAAAAAAGTTCAAGGTTGTTTCCCTCCTTCTTCCAAGACACTTTCAGACCTCAAAAGACAGATTCACACATGGATCTCACATGTGACACCAGGAACTGCAGCATGCTCCTAATCAATCCAGCTGGCAATGCTAATTTCTGTAAAACTCAAAAGGCAGATGGATTTCATGTTATGCTATACACTTTAGAATTAAGTTGCTAGTGGTTACAGCAAAAGCACTAAATCTATGAGACAGGAAGGTGTTGTTATTAATTATACTGCATTGTGATGCTCCTGAGATTCAAAAGCATCCCTCCTGAGTTAAGACTTCCCCAGAACAGCAGATGAAGAAGTACTCCAAATAAGAATAAAAAGCACCAGCAAGCCAAGAGATAGGTGATGAAGGACTAAAGGGGGGCTGCAGTAACCATTGATTCATTCATTCATTTCATTGAATTGCTAAGATTTCAGAGAAAGGATGGAATTGAAAATCCTAAATCAGTCAACAACTGTGTCCAACAATGTGTCTCACAGAGGTTTCCTTTAAAAAAAGATGATGCTTTCTATGTCATTTAAAGAAAAGGCCATTAGTAATAACTCGAGCACAGTGAGCAGGAAGAATGAATTTCACAAAGCTTGTGTCAGAGGTTCAAACAAGTATTCAACAGTTAACTTCTGTACCCATAACAAACAGGATGGTAATTTCCTCTTACAAGTCTTAGCTCCAGCATGTAATTTTCAGTAGTTCTCAGAAGAAGACTAAAAAAAAATGGAAGAAGAATATCAAACAAAAAATACATAAAAATAGTAACCTTACCTGGCTGCTTTCACCAGCAGAGTCAATACAGACCAGCATAGAGGTATTATGAGCTAGGCCACATGAATGAGGTTAGTGAAACAGCTCATTTATCATGATACTGTTCTACCCTCTGGTTCACCTAAAATGCTGTTTTCCAGGATGAATCACTCAACCTAAAGCATCACTTCAAAGTACTCAGATGGATCATAACTCTGCATTACTGCAAAAGCTGATTCTTAACAAACCCACCCCAGGAAGCAGAGACTGTGACTCCACCCGATAAAATAATAAAAGCAGTATTACACAGAAAAATAATTAAGAAAAAACTTTTAAATAAAGACCCTCTAGGTCTTTACAGTCCTCCTCAAATATCACTCTTAGCTGGACCTGATCTTTTGCTACATTAACATGCTGTACACCGCAAAACTTTGGATTCACTGATGGCATCTGGTACCACAAGGCTAATACAGCAGGGAGACAGGTTGTGAAACCTCAGATGAGGTACCTGACCAAAAGTTAAATAATAGGAACTGCCAGTGAAATCTACAGCCTCAGCATCACTATTACTGAATTGTGCTACTGAGCCAAAAGTACACCAGAGGAATGCATGCATGTATGAATTATTCATAGTCAAAGTGGTGTCCTAATGTACTTTGTAACTCTTGCACTGCCTGAAGATTTGTAATGCATATGAAGAACAAATTTTCCCTTTGCTTTTAGAAATGCTGAAGACCAACAGCCCTGACTTAGTCTTGAACCTACATGTGGAACTTCTTGTCTGTGGAGGGATCATCATGCAGCAGAGAGTATATTTTTTCCCTGCCAGCAGTTCAGTGTAGCAACAGCTACCAAAAGTTTTTGTAGGTTTAGGGTAGAGAATTGGATAATCACATCCCAGGTAGGAAGATTTCAGAAACTTTCATGGGGAACAATGAGTGACTGCAAAGAGGTCACATTTTATACTCTGTACACATAGGGACAGAGAAGAGGTGAGCCACATAAGCTCTGACTTGACTGTTCCCTTTTTATTCTAGCATTACATATTGATGCTTGAAGAGAGGTCTCTGAGAACAGAGAAGGGAAACTGGCCAAGAACAGTTCACTGATTTAATAGCTTACAGAAACCAGTTCCATGAAAATCTAATGGAGAGCTGAAGTGCCACCACAGAGCGAACAATCTGCCTCCCAAAGGTTTTCCTGGGTCTGTGTCTGCAGAATTGATCTGTAGAGCATGATTTCATACCAGGTGAGACCCCAGTTTTGTCTGCTTACTTTTATATCCAGCTTTTTATAAAAGCTCAGCAGAGTAAGCCCTGATCTTAGTCTGTGACACATGGAGAGGTTTTAGGTCTTAAGCTCCTTTGCAACACTGACCATGTGCACTGAAACCTTGCAACACACACACACACCTACATGTACACACACCAACAGGTTACAGATTTGCTCAAAATTTAAGCCTACTCACTACTTGTATGGCAAAAGGAAAGGAGGAAAAAGTCACCACCAGAATGACAAATCTCTTTCTCACTCCCTATTTTAAGAAAAAATTGTGTTCTGCATCACTCTCCTTGCCTCCATGTAGTCACACTGCTCACACATCATGCGGTTTTACTCCGAGAAGCGATTTCATGGAGAAAGTCAGAGTAATTGATAAACAGTTAAAGGAAGAGATTAACAAGCTGAACAGGAGTCATTCCAAAAGACCAATCTCATCTTCCTTGGCATACTTTTGCTCATATGATTAATAAGGTTTTATGAAAAAATTATCAGACTCCTCCATGGTGTTTGGCTATTATCAGATTACCATACCCCAAGAGCATTTCATAGCCAAGACAGTCTGGTCTTTCTGCATAATTCAAACAGCATATCGATGGGCTAATAAAACAAGATATAAATTTGAAGGTCTCCATTTATTTCTGTACAACTAAACAGCTATTTACAAAGCATACACAAAGCCTGATTCAGACAAAAATATCAAATATTTCTTCTTTTCTAGTTGCTAGGCATTTGACCTCTTAAGACAACTGCAGCCACCTCAGAAAGATTTTCATGCTCATGAAGGAAAAAAAAAAATAAAAAAATACCATGTATCTTTTGAAACTTACTGCTAGCAATCCTCAAACACTGTTGATGCTGTGTCTGCGCGCTCTAGTTTGCTGAGCTCCTAGAAAAAGGCTTGTCAATCTATCCTAACAAAATTCAGCCTGAATTCAGTAAGAAGGGTTGGCCGTTTTTGTTCTGTGTGTGAAAATATTAAGGCAGTTGTAAATTAGCTGCTTGTTCTGAAGCAAAACTAGCTGTGTTTCTATGATTTTATTGGTAAAACTAGATGTGTTTCTATGTAAAAGTATAAAAAATAGACACAATTTTCCATTCACGTTAAACTAATATTAGGGTGGGTGTTTTATTTTATCTTGTAGGTTTTAAATTTTGGAACAAAATCCTTTTGTGTGATTTTTTTTTCTTATCTTCCCATTCATGCAATCAGTCACAAAAATCGATTGTTTGCATCATTCTACCTACACAGCTGTCTATAAAGTTTTGAATGCAAACTGCCCCCCTGAGCCAGTTATGAGAGCCTCAGGCAGGGTAATTATGCCCAAGTCTGAATGACTACGAGAAGGAGAAAGAGCAAGCACTGCTGGACAGTAAATAAAGGTTAATCAGTGATCATCTCTCTGACAGTATTTTCTCAAAACAAATCCTCTCGCAACACCTGTTTAAATGTTCCTGTTGTTTTCATTGGCTGTGGTCTTCTGGGTTGAGCTGCTTCTGCCTCTTTATGTCTTTCTGCCAGTACTCACTCTTGTCACTGTGAGTACAACGAGCTCAGAGCACTGGCCTCTTGAAAGGATTCACTATTTAGGTACCAGGCAAGCTGATGCTACAGACAGTCATATGAAGAACTGCAGCACCTGACTTCGAATGTCACATTTCTCTTTTAGAAATATGAGACTAGAAGAACCAACTCAGAACCACAGGTTTATTTCCCATGTAGTCACACAGGAAATGGAGCTCCCAAGAGGAAGTGATGTAAGATCATTATTATGTCTAGACATGCCAACAGAACACCTTATAATTTTGAGATATTTCAAGAACATGCATGCCTCTTAAGTCTGCATGTTTCTTTAACTCTTAATTCTGTTTATAATTTTCTGCTGAATGCATGGATCCCTAGATAACAAAATAAATTTTCCTACCAGTGTGTTGCTTTTGTTAATTACCTTTAATAGATCCCTCAGGAGAAGTCCACAGATGCCTGGGACTCTATAAGATCATATTTGAAAACTATTGCAATTCATGTAACAATTATTATTTATGTTCCCATAGAAATGTTACTTAGGTCTTTGCAGGACAAATTAAAACACTTCATTTACCAGGGCTATCATCCTCTTAAAACTGAGGATAACTCAATTTATTTAATAACTGAATGGCCCTTCGGAATTTCCCAGCTTTCTACATGGACTAACAGATGTGCCTAAGTCAGCCACTCAAGAGCTTTAAGAAGGGAAATACATGATATTTATAATCAATAAAGAGGAAAAAGAGGTTTCCCATCCTATGTTGCCTATCTAATTGATATTAAAACAAGACTTAATATGATAATGTTGGTTTCCAAAATGGTATTTCAGTGCAGTGGTTGCTTCAAAGTTTAGGTGCATCAGTTCAGGTTGAGAAATCAAAAGATCAAGACTTAGTTGTGTAAAGGCTCAGGGAAAATTTTTGTGGGAATTTGGTGCCTTTGAGAACTTGGGTCTTGTACATATCTTTTCAGGTGACTCTAAATGGACAAAGATCAGCATGTCTTGCATGGGTCATGTTCGACACAGATTCCTACCTGTATTCCTGCAGGCATCATGTTAACAAAAACAAGCACTTTATTTAGTATCAGAGGGTTGAAAATTAACCAAGGCTATAGATGGTTGGACAAGAGACTCTGATAAAACAGGCTGCTTGGCTGCTCATGGCACATTGTGAAACACTGCTACGAACTCTGCCATTGTCTGGAAAGAGCACAGAGCAAGAGTAAAGGGATAAAAGACTATAGCTTCATCAGTGGCCTATGTCCTGAACTATTTCTGCTTCAGGTCTTAGATTTGGGTTGTTTGGCTTTTATACATTTATTTAAAGTGTTAGTTTTCTCCTTAAAAAGGAAGAAAAGCACTCACTCTGTCTTAGTAGTGTCTCCCCCTAATTCCCTCAGACGCTGAGCACCAATGAGTAGCAGGAAATGGAGGCTGAGCACTACAAAGCAAGGACTCTGGAAAGAATGAGACTGAGGTGCAAACAAGCTGAGAAAGTTTGAACCAATACTTATCAGTATGTATGTTTTATTTATATATGTTTTGGTTAGACATTTAATTGCAAATATTGGTTTAAAATGTGAATGAGAAGATGCACTCATTTATTCCCTCGCAAGGCAAACCTCGCTCAGTGTTTGTCAGCTCAGTATTTTCTTGTGGAACTAACAGTATGTGCTTTGGAGTGCTAATGTGCTCCCTCAATTGTTTTTCTTCCTACTGGCTCTATTGACAGTAAGATTTGCGTGGTATCCCAGAGGTCATTATTCAAAACATTTTTACACAGCCCCTACCTTAAAAAATAGAAAGCTTTCTCAAATAATATATGCAGACACAGCTCCTTTGTTAGCTACTATTCCACAAATAAAGGACAATTAAAAAGTTTAAAAATTAATAAATAGTGGATGGACTCTTTAGCATCAATTATTTTTTGTCTCTATCCACACAAATATTTGCAAGGAAAACAAGCATCATAACAAGGTTATGTAAACCAGCAGCACTTCTCACATATAAGCCTCTTGGCTTCTTGAAGGATTAGTTCCCAGAAATAATGCAAACAGAAATGTAGACTCCTCACTTCATTATTTATACTATTGCATTATTGAAACAGAAAATGGATTGGTAATCGTTGCATCGTGTTATCTTGTATTCCGATGAATCTGACATGGATTTGGGCTGGGAAAGGCCTAAAGGACTAGGAAGACAGTTATGGAGAGGCAACATCTTCATCTTCATTGGGATGGCCAGCATGGTCTTGTTTCTCTACAGCAGAGCTGATACTTTCAGTGACCAAAGAAACTCCAATACATTAAATTGTAAAAAACCCACGAGAAGTTGAGTCTCTTTATGTCCAGTTACAATCCAAAGGGAAAGTTATAAGAACAAGATTCTGGCTAGCAACAACATTCACTTCTAGCTATCAACTAAAAGGTAGATAAAATGGTTACCACTGTGTCTGTGAAGAGTAGCTTGGACAACTAGAGTTGGATTGCTGACTGAAATGAAGCCAGCAGTGGAGCCACACAAGCACTGCTGGTGAATATGAAAAGCCTTCTTCATGATGATGAAATAGGAAGGCATGAAAGCCTGGCAGAGGAAGGAGAGCTAGAAGAGGCAGATGCCCTGCTGCAGAGCTTCAAAAATAAGTATGAAAGGAACTACATTAAGAAAATAGCGGTTCTGAGCAAGGTACCTTCAGTGCCTTCTTGCAGGTCTGAAAACCTGGGATTCACCAGTGAACAAAAACCTTCTGAGAGTACACCTTGAGCTGGCATCCTCCATGTAGGCGAGGCAGTGGAAGTTAGTGGGTAACCTTAAAGATGAGCTTCCAGAGCTCACAGGATGAAAAACTGTACTGGGTGTGGAGCACTTCACAAGGCTCTCCTGAAGGCTGCAGGAGGAGGACAAGTGTAAACAAAGATACTCATTTCCCATTCCCCCCTTGGTCCTTTCTGCATTTGTCAAACTTGTGACACCTGTGACAAAAGCAAGAGATATTAATAGGTTATGTCAATTACTGTGTTTGTTGTCTCTGAGTTCCTTCCCACCTCCAAGGAAAACTGAAGGCAGTGAAGATGATCTGTGTCTTGTATCTGCTGAGGAACACCACTGAGTCTGCAATTCATCAAGTCCAAGGCAGAGAATACCTGCCAATGGTAGCTGAAATGTTGCTACCTGGTTATACTGTAGGACCAGAGGTTCTTATCAACTCTCATCTGAATGTGTTTGAAAGAAATTAATTGTTGGTGGCCTTCCAAATCTTACTAATCATTGTTGCTTAAAAGGGAGTGAGACACACAATGCTTACAAGAAAAAAGAAATTACTTTCTCAAAAGAAAAAAAAATAAATTTCCTCATCTACAAGATTAAAAAAGAGGCTTGCTCAATCAGAAACTCACAGTACAAAATGGCATTGGGTAGAACTGTGGACTTAGAATATGCAGACCTGAAAATTCAGACCAGCTTGGTTGGGATTTTTTTTTCCAGTAGTAATCAAGCATATATTTAGGACAGTACCAGTTCCTCTGATTTATGAAGTTGAAGGTTTGGTCCACTGGTTTCAGGAGGAACTGATGGTGGCTGAGCAATGCTCAGAAACCTGCAAATCTGAGCTTCCAGAGAAGTGTTGAAATATGCACCCGTGATGCTGATTTTTCACATTGCCAAGTGTCCTCTATCTGTAACCTTTGCAAGCCTGAGGCTGTTCTCATTCTGGTTACAGAAGTGTTTTCCATCTGGCTGCAGTTCTGATGTCAGGTTCCCAGGAACAGGAGCAACCATTGGTCACTGATCCACAAATGTGGCTTCTAGGAATCAAATTCCACAGCTTGTGCCCAAGGTTTGAAATGTAGTTTTTTACATGGATAACCGAATGTAAGGCCTTGTTGTGAAAAACAGTTGCACTGCATCAAAGCATGGGTCCTTTTTTACTTCTAACTCATCCTTTCTTCCTATTTTCTTGACAAACTGGAAAAAAAAAAATTTGAGCCCAAATGGGCCCTGCATAATGTAATGCTTTCTAATGAGCTTGTCTTTCATCAAAAGTTACACTATATGTAAGTTACATCAAAAGAACTGAGTAAACTGCTGCAGGAAATTCAGCAAGAATAGTTATACATATCTAACAGTAGAAACAAGCATTTTGATGACTTTAACTTGAATCTGCATGTAAATTTTCCATAGCTTAATCACAAACAGCCATCTGCAGTCATTTTTGGGAATGGCTTTCTCAATTAAAAAAAAAAAAACAAAAAACATATGACATCCAAGCCAGAATACCACAAACAGATTGCAATTAGCTGCTGGGATTAAATGGTCACTTTCTGAAACAAACATATCACTTTTAGGACAGTGCAGTATTTTATTTCTTTAAAAACATTTATTCAACAAAAATGCTATCACCTTGGAGTTAACTAGAAAAACCGGTGAGGTAAAAAATCAATATTTATGCACTGAAACTGAAAACTAAAGGGGTTTCTAGTGTGCTGAACAGCAGAATATCGGTCCTTTTTATAAATAACCCCTACTGAAAAAAATGACAGCTCCAGCACAACTCACTGTAGGGAGGGGGAGAGGTAGGACGCTTTTTTTTTTTTTTTTCCTGCAGAGAAATGTAGACTTGCTTTGAAGAATGCATGTCAGAGAGATCATCTTTTGAACCTGCTCTGAGTCATTTAAAATATTTCTGTACAGTGAAAGACCTTGTGGTGGAATATGCTAAAGTGTTCAAAGTGGTGAAATAAATAAGAGGGATTTCAGCACGGAACTTACCCAGTTAGAAGCCCAAGTGCTTGTGCATGTTAGCTACTAAGGTGGACTCTGAAGCAAGTAAACCAGCTAAGCTAAATTACACTGAACGGCCATATCTTCGTAATGCTTTATATTTTATCCCACTGGTTAAAATTTCAGTAAAAGGGAAACTCAATATTACTTTAAAGTCTACAGATGAGACTAGCAGACCACCATGACTCATAATAAAACCCCAGCAAAGCTGTCTGTGAAAAGTTCTACAACAAAAATCAAAACCACAGAAGACTTTAACTATCTTGGAGTTTGAATAAGGAAACTGAAATCTTATTCTCTACACAGCATACACATTTCCACACAGTATAATTGCAGAGAAATAGAACACAGTGCCTGTACACGTGTGTGAATTTCTCAAGCCTGAGTTTTGGGAAAACTGTGAATATCTAGGCAGATAGCAGATTGAATAAATCTGAGTTGTAACTGAGAATTTACCAAATATTGGCCTGGATTTTTCTTCCTCATAGTAAATCTCAAAAGAAAGAGCTCAGAAGGAAGAATTTTCTTTAAGCATCTACATGAGGCAATCTTACTCATCAAGTCCCCAGTTCATATGAATTTGACTATGCAAGCTCCAACTAGCAGAAAATATGCTTCAAGTATTCAAGGGAATCTCTGTGAACCCAGGCAGAATGAAAGCCCTCTGTGGAAGAAATGCCAGTGCAAATATTGTTGGCTCCTACACTCTCCCATACTCAACCATATTTTGAATATCAAAAAAACAAGGGACACTGGAGATAACTTTGGTTATTTCACAAGAAGCCTTTGAGACTGAGGTGTCACACTATCAAGTCTCCCAACCCCAGCGTAGTTATAATTTGTACCAGTAGGTGTAAATGACAATGAGCAAGCAGATTTATCAGTTATCCCTTATTTTCTGCTTTTCCTTCTACTGTTTCTGTTTGACAGCTACTTTAATAAACAATGAGATCTTAGCCATTTTCATAGCACTTATTCTAGTTTGTGGTCCAGTTCTTTAGCATGCAATAACATGCACTGAAGAGAAGTGACAGAGCTTTAATAGAAAACTGGATGTCTGGAACCTTCAAATGATTATCAAAAGTTAGTACCTTCAAAATTAGTATTGGATGAGAAAACATATTTATAAACCAGCTACTATAGGTTCTTTTTGGAGATCCCTGCCAGCATTTTTTAATTTTCCTTCAGCCAACTGCAGGTCATGTAATATAAAAAAAAATTGTGGGGGGTTTTGGTATTGTAAAAAAACAACTTTTTTTTAACAAGTGTTGTGCTCTTTTCCATAAGAACACCACATCAATACCAAACTCTTGCATTTTAACTTTTATATATCTACCTGTATGAATACATATATAATAGCTTAATGAAGGACTGTGTTCTGTCAACCTCTGCTACTGGCAGGCATATAATTCCATTAGACTCAAAATATTCAGTGCCTGGTTTTCATTATTGGTCTCAAGCACTGTACTTCATTCAGATCATTGTTGCAGCTATATGTAAGATCCAAGGATCCTTCACCGTCTACTAACAAGTGCCCAAAAAGATGCAGAAATGGGGTTTTGGCTCCTCATCCTCCTTATGTGGTGACACGACGAGGTTGAACACTTTGTGGAAGAAATTCTTTTCAGCAGAGTGATAATACTCCCTATCTCCACTTGCTTTTTTCATTCCACTCTGGCAGAAAAACTTGCTTCCTATGAAAAAGTCAGACAGAAAGCTTTTCTAATGTCAGTCAAAGATGAAACACTTGCACTTGGAAGTGACAGTGTTTCTTGAATGTGGTTTGAAATATATATACTCCCATACATTTCTCTGTCTTGCCTATATAGATCTTCCACCAGACTCCCATGGCGACAAAGCTGCTCCTTATGGCAGGGGACACAGGTTGGTCAGGAAGTCAAGTTCAGGCCATGGAAATAAAGTACCATGGAAACAGCTCCAGTCTGTCACATTTAACATGTTAGCCACAATTGCACTGTCTTTTAACTCTCAGTTCTTTTTTGAAGTGATCATTTCTAAAATTTGGGAAGGAGCTCGAGCATAAAAACAGGCTCCTGCCATCCTTTTGGCCTTGTACCATTGTCTGGGGACTTCAGAAGGGCAGAAAAAAAATTTGCCTGTATATATGCTCCTTTGCACTGATGAGGAAACAGGATAAACCAGAGCGGAATTCCTCTGTGCTGAATATCATGCTATAATCAGTTCAGTTTTACTTGTGTAACATGAGTGATTTAGAAAGGAAACGTAAAAAATTTTGGTGTGTGCCCAACACGAACTAGCATAGAACCCTAGAATCATCTTGGCTGGAAACAACCTTTAATATCATTAAGTATAATCAAGTAGAGTGCCAGTGCATTCAAAATTATGCTCTTCATTCTTTCTAATGTTCTTTTGGACAGCAAAATCACTGATGAAACTTGAACACCAGAGACAACATGAATAATAAATACATCAAAAGTTGGTCCACAACTGAATATAGCTTACTGCATAAAAGCTGATGACCCACTGAAAAGCAGAATTATTCAGAAGGATAAGAAAGAAATTTCATATAGTCCTCCTTTATGAGATCCTCCCTAAGCCATAAATTTAAGTTCAGTGGAAATTAAACTTTAAATACCCTCAAATACCCATAAATAGAACACTGTAAGCATGCCTTACAGGGAACATAAACTTAAATTCCACACCAGGTGATCTGAAGTGTCTCATCATTCTAATGAGATTTCTTTGATTTGTAGATGCTTGCTGCTGGGGAAGAAATAAATAACAACTATTTGTGTCCTCCTTTCCTCCTTTTCTATTGCCCCCTTACATCCTACAACAAAAGGACTATTTTTTCATTATTTAGAAAATTTCTGAGATTTTGTGGAAATAAGATAAAGACTTTATGCTAGTTATCCCCAAATTTAGACACCAGTCTACCACCATCACTTGTGTCCTTGTAAAAAGATAAATAATAGTTGCAATGACCACAGAGTTAAAAGCATGGTTAAGTACTTGGATTAGCTAAAGCCTAAAGCTGTGTCAGGCAGGATGCTTTATAAATGCATGAGATCCCTCAGTATCATACTGCTTCACCCTTTCTGACTGTAAAGATATCAATAAGGAAAATTCAAAGGAACAGCAGATATACAGAGGTTCACCTTTGTATCAGGCTGCTACATATCTCCCGATTTCTGGCATCTGATTTTCCTTTTATAAACATTTCATTAGCATATCTGAAAAGCTGCTTTACCTCTTTCCTGTTCTGCAATACCATGGTATGAACAGATAATTTGACATGTAAAACAGAGTTGCATCTCTCCTAACACCTGTACTTGCTTTTAAGACACCTATCTGCTTTTCGAAACATTCAGATTGGTTGATAATAGAGAATTTTATGTGGCTGATCACATTTTGCTTCCTCCAAGGCACAAACATTTTTGAGATAATTCCTTTAGTTTTCTTTAAATAAAATTCCACTTTGCTTTATTTTCAGCATCCTTAAAGTGCCTTGCACTGCAATTATTTGTTGACTTAAATGAAGTCTAAGGAGAAAAGGACCTGGCTTTTTATACTCTTCACCAAGCCCACCAGGTATCTCCAGAAAGCTGCAATAAATTATAGTTCCGTAATAAGGAACTCCTGCTGTGTGTTTAAGAACAGGTATTTGTTGTAACTGATCCTTCCCCAGGAAATATTCAGTGAATTGGTAAATTCAAGGCAGCAAGCAAGCAAAGGCTGCTCTTACTTGCATACTTTTGAATCACTAATTCTCCCTGTAACCACAACCATTTATATTGACCTGAATGCTGTTTGACTAGAGGAGGTACAACCACTCTCATACAAAAGGCCTGGTTTCATGGGCTGTATGCTTCACAGAGATGAGATTGAGATGAGATGAGTTGAGATGAGTTGAGATGAGATGAGATGAGATGAGATGAGATGAGATGAGATGAGATGAGATGCTCTTGGCCATTGTCCCACAGCACTTGCTTTCAGCCCCAGCATAACAAGTTTGTCCCAGAACATGTATGGCTGCCACTGGACTACGAAAACTCCTGTAATGTTGTTACTCCTGATCATCACTGCCCGTGTCAAAAAGCATCAATTGAAAGCCTATCTGGAGCAAAAGGACACAGCACCAGGGGACTGCAGACTTCTGTAGGACAGGGTAGCAATGGTCTTTTGAGCCACAGACCAATGCACTTTCAGGCCCAAAATGCAGCATGCAACAGTGGCAAATCCAAGCAGGCAGACCACTCAGGGAAGGCCAGCACAGTACTGCCTGTAGAAAATTTCCCCAAATGGCATCAGTGTTCCAGCAGAAGTAAAAGTGTTAACCAGAAATCTTGTATAAATCGCATTTTTCAGGAATCACTCTGTTACAACAGATTGTGCAGCACTATTTTTTCCCACTCGTTCTGATACAAGCACCGTAGGCAAACTTTCTAATTAGAGCAGCAGATGTATGCAGAGCCATGTCTCCGTGAAGTTATTTTGCCCAACCCAAATTTTGTCACTAGCAGCCAATAATTCCTTTGTCTTCTAAGGGTTTGAAGTGGCCATATAAATTATTTAAGAACATACCAAGGAGAGGAATCAATTTTAAATCTTCTGGGAAGCCCTGTTATAAAGCAATGCATGTTCAGATTTCATTCACAATATTGTCTTTTTAAAAATACAATATTACTAATTAAAGCTTAGTGCATTAGGCCATTAGAACCTGAGTGATTCATGACAGCTTAATGATCTTGCTTATCATTTGCGCTCTAATTTATGGGGAACTAAGAAAAAACAAAGAAAAAAAAAACCAAAAAAACAAATCCATTTGCAAAACTGAAACTCATCCAAAAATTGCTTGCAGTAATTTCTCCTGAAAAGTGACTTCACTGCATGTAAGTGCTATGCTGGTAAGAAAATGCTTCCTATCAATTATTAAAGTATAACACAAGTTTCATTATTCAAAAGACCCTCTCAAAACAGGGCTACAAAGAAGAAAGTTTCTTTTCATTCAGACTTTCCACATTTTAAATCTCATGATAACACCCTTCTCCAAGACTCATTCTAAATAAACTATTTAATGAAATATATGACTACTCAAAATGCACCAGAAGCTGCAAAAACAGTGAAAATTACCATAACTCTAAAAAAAGTTGCAGCATGAAACTGAAGTCTACACACTGTCAAGAACCCCTATATGCCAAGGCTAGCCATGAAAAATGTGGCTAGTTACTGTACTGCAGAGTTATGAAGAAAAACATTACAGAGGGCCATTACAGAAGTTTAGTTTTCTGCAAACTTGTGTTGATTTCAAGTGTTTTATTTGTCTAAGAAGGTCCAGCCATTGACTGACTCCTGTGGCCAGAGCACGTCAAAGGTCTGCTTGGGACCCACCAAAGACAATCTGTGGCCTCCTTCTTGGTGGCAGTGTCTTCCTCATTTGTCCATGCACGTATTTGGATGAAAATTCCAAGACTGGACTGTATTTTGAGCTTTTCCATGCCATGCAACTGGCATAAGCAAAAGGATGTGAGGGTTACTGCAGCCAAGAGGAGGAAGGCAGGAAGAAAACTGTCGTCAGCCTTTCATCAGCCCAACAGTCTAAAATAACAGTAATTCTGCACACTGATTTAAAATATCCACACTTAATACTGACAAAGACAGAAGGTTAGCAGGATTTTCAGAGAGGTCCTTGACATAAAATCCTTTTTAATATTGACAGAAGTTAAGAGACTGAAACACATTAGAGGGGGATTTTCCAAGAGGCCTAGGTTTTCATCAAGCTGATATTCCTGTTTCCGCACTCTGGTTATTATTGAATTCCACTGCCTCCACACTGTGTGAAAGCATTTTTTTCTAGTAGGCAGGAGAAGCATCCAAGCTAAGGACAGCCAGGATTGCTGGTCAGCAGCATCCCTCAGGAGACAAACAGTCCCTCCACTGCCAAGTAGGCCCCCTCAGCCATGACGCCGCTGCTCAGGGAGTTTGCAAACCAGCACTCAAGGGAGAACTGGTAGGCTGGGTCAAAATCTGAAGCAGGCTGAAGAGCAGTAAGGTAACTCATAACACGTAGGTGGGTCTGAATAAGGTTACTGTAAGCAAACTGAAGCTGGGGCATTTTGAAGGCAAGCCAACCACATAGCTAAAACACTGGAAACACTACTGCAAAATAAAGGCTGCATGATTACAAAGGGATGCTGGGCTTGGCATTAAGCCACCAGCCCTGGGACTGAAGAGATGCTGGCTTTGGAAACAACTGACGTCATTGTAGCCTGAAGAAAAAATTAAATCTCTAACTAAACATTTTTTGATGCCTTCAATTTTAAATGTTTTCGTATTATGGAGCTACTCTCCTATGTGGTCCGTGTGGAACTAAGGTGATAGTTAAGAGAAATATCTGGACTGAGGGGACCATTTTTTATAAAAAAGCCCTCAGGTTTGTGGTGAGAAACATCAAATTTGGAATAAACTCTCCAGGTCAGTCTCCCTAATTCTGACTATCAAATGGAATGAACTTTAAATATAAAAGGGGACCAGAAGTCCTCTCAAAATTTTCCCCTAGTGTCCTCCTGCAGGACTTGGAGTTAGTCTTGTTGCTTGCCAACCCACTCCCTCCTAACACTGAATAAGGAGTCGCTCTGATCTGCCAGCAGAGCCACTGCCTCTCATGTCTTCAGCTACTCAAACTTGGAGTCACCAGTACCTTCTCTACCTTGTCCCATGCATCAATCTTTAATTACAGTTACTACTTAAAAAGAGAGCTAAGTAGGGCTTTCTCTCGTGCAATAACCCTAGGGGATCACACTTGAAATACAGGAAACTTCTATTCAGGAAACTCAAAACTCTCTTCAACAGGATTTTTGTTTAGCAGGCTCTCGTACACAAGTACTGTTGGTAATGGAGTCACAGAAATTAGATCTGGAGCTATCTCAAGATGCTACCTGTTTTTCAACACTTAAATGCTCCAATCAACATTTACTATGTAGATTTGCATGGCATTATAGGCCACAGATGGTATTTCCAGCTCTTGTACTCATCCATTTTTATCATTGCTTGATTCCTAACAGTCAAATATAGTAAACCTTGGGCTAAATACTTCCATGTCCACCCCAAATCCTCAACTCAAAAAGCTGGACATCTCTAATTTTGCTTTGCTTAGCTTCATCTCTGTTACACCATGTCATTTTCTTCTGTCTTTTTTTCTTTATATGTCCCTCGCGATTTATGGAGCACCTAAAATTTTCAAATGGAGTGAGAATTCCTCCATAGTTTGTATGACCTTACTGATAAAAAGGTTGACTTTATTGATTTTTTTTGGCCATGCAAAAGTAGTCCATGGATAACAAGAGAGATGCTGCCCACAGTATGAAAACTCTTTTGCCAGGGCTTCAATTGCAACTCCAAACTGATCCTGTACTGTCCGAGGAATTGCAAAGCTCTTACAGCTTATTTGTTATGATACCTCTCCCTGATGTCTTGATTCTCACCATAGCAACAGCACGTGGAAACAAATTGAAAATCAAAAAGCATCCAAAGCTATGACATAGTATTATTACTTTTGTGTGTGTGTGTGTATGCCAGATAAATAGCTCATTTTTAATAAAAAAATAAAAATTTGTTGAGATTTTGTTGTTGTTGTTGTTTCTCTTTTTTAACTTAGAGCAACATAAACACCAGTTCTGTGTACATTGCTGCATTCTTTTCAGCCACCATAAACACTCTGGTTTTCAGAATAGAGTCAGTGCAAAGGACTACAGGCTTCTTCCCAGACCCAGCTTTTGTGTACACACACACTGTCAGTCTTCCCCCCCCCCCACAGATCTTGAATCTTTTCCATGTCCAGGTCTCTAAGACAAATATGACTCAGAGGTTATTCCTACAAACACTCAGATGAGAACCTGGAGTCACACTAGTTTCAATGGGACAAATCCAATCAGTGAAGTTATTTGCCCATGTAGGTATACATAAATCTTAATGCTGTGACACACACCCTTTTCCATGAAGAGGATGTCTACACCAGGATTAAAGGTTGCTCCCTGTTAATGGACTAACACTTTGCAGGTAAGGTGCAAAGTCATTCTGCAGGCAAAGCAAATGCCAACAGCCCCTGGAGAAAGCAAAAAGGAGTGCCTGGTGTTGGGCAGCTGCTACAAATTAGCTACAGCTGCTTCATTGACTGGGGGATTTTGCTCTTTTAGATATTCCTATTTGTACTATTCCTGTAGCATTGTTGTATTGGATAGTACTTATTGTAGTATTTTTAAATATCTAATAAATAACAGAACTCTATCTTATCCATCCATATTCTGACAGAAGATTAATGACAAGTAATATAGGAAGGTGGTGGTTTTTATAAAAATGACAAATGCAACGGTTTAATTTTAAGTAATTAGTAACATACCTGTATAACATACTGGTTTATAATATAGTTTGGATATACCTAAATTTGATAAAGGCAGTAACAGTTATATCAATCTAACTACAGAGCATTCACCTTTCCTTGTGAAGTGTTGGTTAAAATATTTCATGCATAGGTGGCTTTAAAGTTGAAAAAAAATTCAAAGATTCAGTATCATACTTTTACTCCTTGGTTTTTGAGAAAGAACAGAGAACAAAAAAGGGAAAAAGGGAAAAAGGGAAAAAGGGAAAAAGAGGAAGGGAAAGGGAAAAAGGGAAAAAGGGAAAAAGGGAAAAAGGGGAAGGGAAAGGGAAAGGGAAAGGGAAAGGGAAAGGGAAAGGGAAAGGGAAAGGGAAAGGGAAAGGGGAGATGAGGGGCAGTTGCCTCTCCCCGGGG
>JAAWXA010000005.1:39620438-39633024 GCA_038090715.1 Florisuga fusca
GGAAGGGAAAGGGAAGGGGAACGGGAACGGGAACGGGAACGGGAAGGTAGCATTTCAGTCTGAAGGGACCTACACTGCTGACCAAAAGTTAAAGCATGTTCTTAAGGGCATTGTCCAAATGCCTCTCAAATGCTATTAGGCTCAGGGCACAGACCACCTCTCTTGGAAGCCTGTAACAGCATTTGACCACCCTCTTGTTAAAGAAATACTTTGTAACACCTGGTCTGAACCTTCTCTCATGCAGCTTTGAACCATTCCCACGTGTCCTACACCTGGATTCCATGGAAAGGAGCTCAGCAACTCCATTTCCATGTCCTCTCCTCAGGAAGCTGCAGAGAGCAATAAAGTCATCCCTCAGCCTCCTTTTGTCCAAACTAAACAAGCCCAAAGTCCTTAGCTGCTCAGGACTAGGACATCCCTTCCATGAGCTTTATTTCCCTTCTCCAGATGACTACAAGGACATTCACATTCTTAAACTGTGGGGCCAAGAACTGCACACAGTACTCAAGGAGAGGCTGTGCAAGTGTTGATGCACTTAACTTTTCAAAATAAAGCCATTTCAAGTAAATTCTTGAAACATAAAAAGGCTAGCGACTTGTGTTTCCTGTCCTCTATTTACATTACAGGAACAGAAATAAATATACATGTTCCTTTTCCCAGTAATTTTAAAATTAGAAAATTAGTCCAGAATCAATACTACCTAATTTCCAGCTTTCCAAATGAAATTTAAGTAGTAAATCCACATGAAATCCAATACATTCTTGATTGGGACTATCAGATAGTCTAAGCTGAAAATACTTTTTCTTAGAGCATAATGGTTTCCTCCTATTTAGAAGATTAATGCTTAGAATATTTTATCTGTTTAAATGTTAAAGTATCAACTCTCACCAATTTAACATAATCCAGAGGAGAAACAGGATTTTTTTCAAACAATAAACAAAGCTTCCTCCTCTCTTACTTGAACTATTTATAGTAAGAAACTAGAACTAAGCCAAATGAAAATGAATCTGCAAAAAGCCTGTAGAGCACAATGCCCTGAAAGCTCAAACCTACCCCAGAGAGAAATGCAGGTACAGCACTTGACATTTCCCTCTCTCTGGAATGCAATACTGAAGATTGGTGCAAGATTAGTCACCACAGAAATAAGGAGCATGACCAGGACTCTGTTGTGTCCAACTTTATACCATTGTCTATCCTCCGCAAGAATTTAGGAGCTGAACTCTGTCTGGCAAGAACTTTGCTTTTGAAGGTTAGCACAGGAAGACTGCAGGACTGCTCCAAACTTTGGGGAAGGAAACACTGTGCAGAAAAGGACACTCAACATCAAGAATAAGTGATCAGGAAAAACTTATTATTAGCAGGTGATAACCATATTTAAGGTGAAAAGAAAGCAGAATACTGAAACTGATGGCACTATGAGAACTGAAAAAAAATCCCTAAATATTTGTAAAAAAGAGTTTGCTCAATATATGAAAGGATTTATTTAATATCTTGGCTGTAAGAGCAAGGCAATGAACTGGATAATCCAGAAGAATCAGTCATACCTTCTTCAGGGTATGTAATTCTTTATAGGTATATGGTTAAGGGAAGAAAAAGAATAATTTAGAAAGTGTGTTATGAAAAGATATCAGAACCTATAAAACATGATCAAAGTAAAATCTAAGATCGTCAGCGAGCACTCATGATTTCTTAGAATTTTAAAATAATTTATATAAATAAGTTAGCTTAGAATTTTTTAATACATCTTTTATGCTAGTCTAGACAGCATGACATCATCTGCCAGCACCTTATTTCTCACAGGGATGGGTAAACTGTTTTTTTTAACCATTTCCTTCAAAGAGTGTAATTCATTATGTGCTTTTTGTGTGTGTGCATGCATCTGCACTTTCATGCATAGTCTAATGTCCCCATTTAATATTTAAAAAAAATCATTAAAAAGATATTCAACAAGACCTAAGAGCTTTATATTTAATTTATTACAAAACTTACTCTAAACTTTGCTCCCTTTTCTCTGAAGGAATTTTATCCCGAGTTCTTTTTATTTCTCTATTTTTTTGTCTCTTCTTATTCCAAGAGAAATTTAAAAGTAAGCTTAAGACACGCTGCACATGCATAGCATGTTGCAGGGGCTATGAGGCAAAAAGAGGCAGAAAAATGTTTTGTTTGGAAGCCATAAATATTACATTGATAAAAAGCAGAAGTCAGTATACGAAGGGACTTTTTATAAGGGCATGTAGTGAAAAGGAAAGGTATAATTGTTTTAAACTGGAAGAGGGGTTTGAGCAACCTGGTCTAATGGGAGGTGTCCTTGCCCATGGAAGGAGGTGTTGGAACTACCTGATCTTTAAAGTCCCTTACAACCCAAACCATTCCACAATTCCATTATTCTATGAAATATGGGGGAACCCATGAAGGAGACGCAGATGAATTTTGTGAGATAAGTTTGTAGTCGCCAGTTCCAAACATGAACCAATGAGGTGAAGTAAGACCTGAGTCGCAGACACTGCTCTGCTCCACCATGGTCAGGAGGGACAGAGAAGACATTTGTGGGGGGTATGGTACTCCCAGACCCTCTGTCACTCCATCTCTGCATGCTGAACCATGGGAAAAAAACCTACTTGAGCACACAATTAAAGATGTCATCAGCAGGTGTGCCTACGGATGCTGAATTAAATACACAGACAACACAAATACTGTCTTTTTGTAACTTTTAAATGCTTGACTTTGCCTCCTAAGTGTTTTGAGCATCTTTTTTCCTTTGCATGCAGCCATTTAAACTGCTCACTATAAATAATGTCCCAGATGATTTCTTCCTTTCCTTGTGTTATCACTCAAAAGTCTTCCTAGCCAGCATCTCTTCCAAATAATTTGTAACTCAGAATCTCACCAGGACTTTCAGACCAAAAAGCACAGATCTATCATCAGTGGAAGTCAATTTTATGTTGCCCTTTACTACGTCTGCCCCCTGCCTCTTTGCCTTGAGGCAACTGTAACTTTAATATGAGCAGTTAGTCAGCTGGATCAAAGATCTGATCTGGACGAATTTTTCTTTTTTTCTATTACCAGTAGAGCACATCATTCTGAGGAAGGAAAGAGGAGTGTGCATGACCCCCTTTGCAGCAGCAACTAGTTCTTAGATCAACTTAAGGTATCTTGGAACTACACTTCAAATTGAGAGTGCATAGCTCCCTTCCACCTGCTTTTTCCCCTTTTACCATTACTTGTGCTGTCTTTCAATCCAGCCTCCATCTCTAATTTTTTCTTGCGTATTTTGTCTCTCACGTTCCAACAAATCTTATTAAATTCATCCCTGTGCAATGACTTGGCCTCTTCCATTCTCTCTCTTAGGGACTCCTCCATGATTATCTTTTTGCATTTTTGCTTATAAATGTACCATCTTACCCTTTCGCAAAATTCTTTCCTTGATTTCAACTGCCTTAGTAACCTTGATGCTGTCTCTCATCACTTCTCTCTTCAGGCTCCACATACAGGTACCACACATAAGCAAAATCTGAGTGAAAGAGCAAATTTAGAATTTTCTTTCAAGATTTTGGCCTTGAAGATGTAGCCTGAGCTTCCTCTTGCAATACACACTGGGAATATTTCAGAGGAGTGGTTGATCTCATTGTATCCATATGGCACTGCAGATTTTACCTTCAGACTTGAAAGAACCACAAAATCCTCTCCTTCCCAGGTTCTTCCGTATTGCCAGGCAGGAAAACCCTGCCAATCCCAAATGCTAATACAAGCACTGGTTCCCACTCAAAAAGAATAAGGAGCGTTAAAATTCAGCCTGTGGCCAGGAATATTCAAATCTACAATTCTTTTCTTGTCTTTAATCCACATTGCTACTGAAACTACAAAAAGAAAAGAGAGGAAAATAATTTCTCCTCTCCCCTCATTTTAGTATCACTGCACTTAATTTTTTTTTTCTGTGCTACAAAATGCAAGTAGCATTTCCTGTGATGGCTAATTAGCTGATGTCTGTAACAGAATCATCAAATCATCACAGTCGGAAAGGACCTTCAAGATCATAGAGTCCAACCACCAGTCCTACACCACCTTAACCACCAAATCAACTCTTGAAGTGCCACATGTACCCATTACACCTCCAGGGATGACAACTCCACCACCTCCCTGGACAACCTGTTCCAATGCTTCGCTACTCTTGGTGAAGAAATTTTTAAAAATTTCTAATCTGAACCTCCCCTGCTGCAACTTGAACCCATTATGTCTTGTCCAATCACTAGTCACCCCGGAGAAGAGGCCAACATCTGTCTCACTACAGCCCCCTTTCAGGTGGTGGTAGAGAGCAATGAGGTCTCCCCTCAGCCTCCTCTTCCTCACGCTGAACAGCCCCAGTTCCCTCAGCCTCTCCTCACAGGGCCTGTTCTCCAGACCCCTCATCAGCCCAGTTGCCCTTCTCTGCACCCTCTCCAGCACCTCACTGTCCTTCCTACACTGTGGTGCCCAAACCTGCACACAGTACTCAAGGTGTGGCCTCACCAAGGCTGAGTCCAAGGGTAAGATCACCTCCCTGGCCCTGCTGGTCACGCTGTTCCTGACACAGGCCAGTATGCCATTGGCCTTCTTGGCAACCTGAACACACTGCTGGCTCATGTTCAGTGGGCTGTCAATCAGCACCCCCAGGTCCCTCTCTGCTGGGCAGCTCTCCAGACACTCCTCCCCCAGCCCCAGGCTGTTGTGGCTGAAATACAGGACATGACATTTGGCCTTGCTGAAACTCATACTATTGGCCTTGGCCCATCCATCAGGCCTGTCTAGATCCCTCTGCAGAGCCTCCTTGTCCTCAGGCAGATCAACACCTCCATCCATTTTAGTGTCATCTGCAAACTTACTGAGGGTGCACTCTGTCTCCTTATCCAAATCACCAATAAAGGTGAAACGGGAGCAGCCCCAGCACTGAGCCCAGGGGAACACCACTTGTGACTGGCCACCAACTGGACTGACCACAACTCTTTGGACCCAGCCATTCAACTAGTTTTTTATCCAATGAAGGATATGTACATCCAAGCCACAAGCAGCCAGATTCACCAGGAGAATGTTGTGGGAAACGATGTCAAAGGCCTTTCTGAAGTCAAGATAGACATGCACAACCCTTCCCTCACCAGGTTAGTCAAACAGGACCTGCCCTTCACAAACTCATGCTGACTGGGCATAATCACTAGGTTGTTTTGCATGTACCCCATAATAGTATTCAGGATGATGCTCCATCATCTTCCCCAGTGCTTAAGTCAAAATATCAGGCCTGTTATTTCCCAAATCATTCTTTCAGCCCTTGTTATATATGGGGGTTACACTGACTGATTTCTAATCTGCCAGTACCCTTCTAGTCAGCCAGGACTGCTGGCATATGATGGCAAGTGGCTTGGCAAGCACTCCCACCAGTTCTTTCATCACTCTTGGGTGCATCCCATCCAGCCCCATAGACTTGTGGACATCTGTATGGTGTAGAAAATCACTGATCATCTCCTCCTGGATTATGGGGAAGTCATTCTGCTCCTGGTACCTGTTTCCTGGCTTAGGGAGTTGGTCTACTTCTTTATAACCAGTCCTATTGCTAAAGACTGAGGCAAAGAATTCACTAAGCACCTCAGCTTTTTCCTCATCCATTTACACTCCTGCACCCAATAGGGTATGGAAGATCTCCCTGGCTGTTCTGTTGTTAATACTTTTATAGAAACTTTTCTTTCTGTCTTTCACCATAGAGGCCAGATTAATTTCCAGCTGGGCTTTGGCCCTTCTAGTTCTCACCTTGCATAACCTCACAACATTTTTGTAGTTGTTGTGAGTGGCCTGCCTCTTTCTCCAAAGACCATAAACTCTTCTTTTCTCCCCAGCTGCAAACCAAAGCTCCCTTTTGAGCAAGGCTGGTCGACTCTGCCTCTGGCTTGCCTTACAGGACATGGGGATGTCCTGCTCCTGTGCCTTCAAGACTTCCTTTTCAAGAAGAGTCCAGCCTTCCTGGACTCCTGTATCCTTCAGAACTGAATCACAGAATGGGCTGGGCTGGAAAGGACCTTAAATATCATCTGTTTCCAAGCCCCCTGCCATGTGGGGGCCTACTAGTCCAGGTTGCTCAGAGCCCCATCCAACCTTGCCTTGAATGCTTCCAGTGATGGAGTATGCACAACCTCTCTGGGCAACCTATACCAGTGTGTCACCAATGTTTCACTTCTGACATACAAAGAACTGCCTATGAGATATTTATCTGCTTTTAGAATTCATAAAGCATTTTTACATTAGGTGAAAATCTAAATATACCAAAATAACTTCTTGCACACAGATGGACAGTCAGAAACATACAGGTAAACATAAAATCTGAACTATCATGTAGAATTCATATATTTTAAGTGCTGTTATTCTTAACATGTTCTCTATTTAGACCTCAGATTTTAGTAGGACTTTAAATTTATTTCATCCTGCCACAGAATCAATCAGTGGTGTGTTGCAAGAATCGAGTTAAAGTGACAAGGAATTTTAGTCTGGTGATGCAGACTGACTGCCTGCAACATTAGCCATCTCATACAAGATAATCTTTCTGAGATAATGATGATGATACTTCACACCTTCCCTGTTGTCACTGTTCTACAAGCCTGTTCATGAGTCTTTCACTTCCACTGAAGCTGAGGAGCTATTTAATACAACTGGAATTTAGCCTTAACTATACTATCCCATTTTATAGGTAGAAAAAGTGTCTCACAAATACTACATTCAATGCCACTTCAGGAGATGTTTGTCAACACCGCAACAAGAAATCCCAAGACATAGATCATGCCTCTGTAATGGTTAAGTGCAAAATAAGCCTTGACTTTGAATTTTTACATTTTTTCTAGTTTAAATACTTACCCACTCATTATTACAAGTCAAAAGGTATAAACTTCTTCAAAAGCTACACAGATGAAACACAACACACTTCCCCATTTGTATCACAACAAGAGAAAGAACCATTCACATTCTTATCCCAATGGAAGTATTACACTTGCAAAGTTCTCCCTTTCTACTCTGTGACAACCTTTGCTGGATTATATAAATTTCATTAGGATCCTGCAACGGTAAAATACTGGGATTTTGTCATATATAGGAACAGTCCTCGATTCCATGGAAGCTTAGAAGTACATCATGACTACATGCTGACTACCCCAGAAAGACAGATATCTTTGTTTTTTCTGAGAGGTTTTCTAAGCCCACCTCAGGGTTCTATTTACTTCCAGCTGAGGCTCCCTGTCTTTCACCACATTGTCACTGAGTACTGGTGTATCCCTACCTGAACTACTGAAGCAGCCGTCATGACCTAGAGGTGTTGCCCCGAACTTCTACCTCTGACGTGTAAATACATTTTAGATCAATCTCACAGAGACGAAACGATGGCACTGATAAGAGAACTGTAAATTCCTGACTGTTTATTCTACCAGAGCTCAAATAATCCAGGCACTTTGATTTGCTTAAAATTGTTATACTTCCACTGCAGATCAAAAAAAATATAAAGCTTTATGGGAGCTCCAGATGACTCATTATAAAAGATCCTGTTGCATGCAAAGTGCCAGTAAGTTTGAAAAAGACCTTGTCACTTGTGTAATTTATATTCATGAAAGTGTGATAACAACCAGTCATTAAGAAGGCTAAATTCTTATCATATCTCAGTGGCCTACCCTAAAATCTCGTTATCAAACTAAACCTTTTTAAAAAGCATACAGAAAGGACTGCCTGAAATTGATAACTGATAATAATCCTTTTGCAACTATTTTTAAGCAAACTGGGATATAAAAATTTTAATCAAGTAATGTGCAGTCCTGAACCATCCACACCTCCTAAAAACAAATGAAAGCAACTTCAAGATTTCATCTTTCATTTAGAGATTATAAGCATTTTGCTTCCCTATAGTGTATCAAAGAGTCCACAGCATTTAAATACATCTAACGCCCAGATAGGAAAGTCACGGACGTTGTGAGGTAAACAGATCCATAATCATCAAAGTGACAGGATTCATGCACCCCCTTAAAAGCATTGCCCGTTAGCAGAAATCAATAGTGGGTTGCTACTGATACCACTGCAGCATTGGAATAGGTTACAAGCAAGGAATTACAGTAATGGCTCAAATGGGAGAAACTGGCCCCACAGCACTTTAACCAGGAATTAACTGGGCTGCTCTAAACCCATCCCTCAGGACAAGAGTGGTCATGAGGACCTACTGAGTCTCATTCTGAAAAGAGGATTCCCTTTGTATTACATTTGAAAACGTGTCTCCTCTCATGAAGTGTGAGATTCCATATTGCTGTTGAACAAATTCTGGACATTTTACCTGCAAAGTCACAGCTATTCCTGCATTTGGCTGGGGTTGGTGGAGCCGTTACATTGCATTATTGCAAAGTTAACAAAATATTCTTCTTCCCAGAAAACCTTTCTCCACACAAAGCAGCCTCCAGCCTACACAGGCAAGTAGGGTGTAACAGCTAGATGCAAGTCCAGGGAAAACTGGTGTAAATGAAAGCAGCACAAAGAAGTAACGCTGTAGCTGAAACCCCTCCACAACTATTTTTCACTTGACCTCCTGCAAACAGTTGTTCATCAGACAGCTGTGCTAGCACTACCAGACTGTAATTAAGTCTTCATATCTCCCCTAATACAACGAAAAGCAGATCACTAAATGCAAAGCACAAGATAAGAGTTTAACACTTCTAAGGATGATAAAGCAACTTGGTACTTTAGCCCTGAAGCACAGCCACATAGCCACAGCCACTCCAGCTCCAGATAGTTAAATATTCCACTTCCCCCAAGAGCCACGCTCTTCCTTTCCCTGCCATACCCAAGGTTGGGTCACTCCTGACACTCATCCCAATTCAACGAGACCAAACATAGCCTGGAGATTCCTTCAGCACCTGGCTCTTCAGAGTTACACATGGTTCCCAGGAGGAAATAATAATTTTCTTCTATGCAAGCAAGTGCGGGAGAAAAAAAATTCTGTTTTATTGAAAAAATGTATATTTCTAGCAGACAAAAAAGAAATAAAAAGACAGATTTACATAATCTCATTCACCTCAACATTTCAGAATTACAAATATGTACTCAGATTGAAACATATACACAGTACCAACTAACTAGGAAAGAGAGGGTTACAGAGAAAAATGGATTTGTTTGTTTTCAAATGGATTATGGTACTGCTTTGTAATGTATATTGTGATTGCATCCTGCATGGATACAGATAACAACATTTCACCCCATCCTGAAAATCCTAGGCAACGCTGTGATAGTTTTCCTTTATTTTGTTAAAGATTTCAGAAAATCCAGGATTGATACAACATCCCCAACAACTATGTCCAAATGTAATGGCAATTATGAATGCTACTGAAACTGATGGGTAGTTGCAATTTAAGACAAGATGACATATACACGTTCTTCATTCAGCCACAGAATGAAAACTCCTTGGACTAAGTATTTTAGACTGATATTGCTGAATAATGAAGTGCAAAAATAAAAAAAAAAAATGGATAACAGTAGAGAGAAATCCCATTTTACTTTTATAGCAATAAGCTCCACAAAGTCAGAGTGACTTATGAACTCTTCCTCCATTACTTTATTTATAGCAGTTCACAGATTTATAAGGCTTGTTTCAAAAACAAACAAACAAAAAAGGCTTTGGAGGTGAATAATTCTAAGGCTTGAGGTTTTATCCAAGCCTCAAAAAACAAAATGAAGTTTCACCTAGGTTACTGCATTATAGAATAACCTAAGTGTTGGTGTGCTGCCATTCAGATCAATGGGAATGATGACCAGCTCAAACCCAAGGTTCACCTTGCCTCAGCACTCTGGTCTTTCAGTTGTTACGATAAAGAAACACATGGCTTGGTCTTTTCTTCTTTGCACAAATACTCCATCCTTCTTTTTTTTTTTTTTTTTTCCCTTCACCAGTGTCAACAGCTAATCAACTGCCATAAGGAACTCAGTGCACAGATCTGTGAACATTGCTTTTCTTCTCAAACAGCTGAAGGCTACCTACATAATTCTCTTACAAAGACCTTGAGAAAACCAATGCTAAACTTGTCCATTTACTGAGATATTTTAGTGTTCTTGCGGTAAAACATTTACTTGTAAACATATTGTATACATGCAATATAAAGCCTAAGCACAATAAAACATTGCAGATCTGTTGGCCGTTGTACCCTGAAATATCTTAAATCTTAATACGTTTAGATAAAAAAATCCTGATGAGTGCTGAACATAAGCAACTCCTAGTGACTTCAGAAGGCGTTGTGGATATTTCAGCCTTCGCTGGGTTAAAATGAGGAGGCGTGATTTTTATCACAAGAACCAGAGATCTCCTGTGCCACATGTGATTTTAACAGCAAACTCAATCAGATGAAAAAAATTATACCACATCGTGGCACCTACCAAAAAAATGTCTTTTCCCACTAGTCAGGGCTCAGCAGAACAGCAGCTGACAAGCTAAAATGCATCACCCTTATTTATTTATTTAAACTGCTAATGCACTGTGCTGGTTTTCCATCTTTTTCTCACTCCTGAATACCTTGAGGGATGATGTACCAAGCACATCAGGCATTTTTCCCCTCACTGCTCCCAAGCACTACGAATGGTACAACTCACTCAAACCATGCTTTCTGCTTTCACATCAGTCAGCCACAGAAGAAAAAAAAAATCCCAAGGAAAACTTGCGCAAAATATTTTAATGTAGGCTAAGAAGAAAAAGAAATTATGAAATTACTCCTGATGGCACAAGTCTACTTCCATGACTATTCATTTTTGTTAAACATCATCCACTCAGCATGTGGAAAGATTTTGGAATTCCGTTAACTAGACAGGCAACATTAATGTCCCTGTATTCATTCATCATGGAAGGCCTCACAAAGAGATGATGGAAACCTCATTTGTGCATTTGTAAGCTTTTAGATGCAGAAATAATTCAACGTTAGAAACTACATGTACAAAGTGCTCTTTCATGTACCTTGGATCCATTAGGTTTCATCATTAGATTCAGGTTTCACAAACAAGTGTAATAATTTTAAGCTCTCAATTTCTGAAACTGTGTATCATTGTGGAGTCAGTGTTCCCTACAAGTTCTTAAGCAAAATCACCTGCTTGTTTTGAAACAAACAAGGGAGATGTGAAAAATCCATTAAAAAGAGCTAGGGGCTGCCACTTTGCTTTGTATTAGATTACACTTTGCAAATAGCACCCTGCAAGTTTAACTCCTTGTTAAAATGGAACTAAATTCTGTATTCTCCCGTTCCATACACATAGGTAAAATATATCACTGAAAGCACACCAGGAGAGACTGGGGGGAAATCCATGAAACAGATAAATTACTTGATTGCCTCTGAATAATAAATTGCACCCCAGCAGATTTATAATAGGCTGTTTTACTGTAGAAACACATTTCTGTTGTCAGCAGGAGCAGTTAGCTGAACAGCTGAAGAAAGAAAGGCAGTCTAAAAAAACTTTGGAATTGGGCAGTAAACCAGGCTGCAATACTTCTGCTGGCTGGCCAAACTAGTCATGTTTCATCTCACTTTTTCTCATCAAACACTAATGTGACAGCAAATGATGCATTTGCTCTGGATCTCGGCGGTATTTCCCCCCCCTTTTCCCTGGAATAACACTGTCTCGGGCTGCTGAAGGAAGAGGAATGCTATCAATTCGTGTTAGTCCTAAAGTTTTTCCTCTCAGCACTCTTCTACCAAGAAGCCAGGAGAGGAATAAGAGCCATCACCTTGAAGGTGCCAGTAATGATGTATGGAAGGATGTCCTGGAGCACAAGAGACCGAACTCTGTGGAGAGCTCAGCAGCTTTCCTGCATCCCTGACCGATTTCTCCATCAGCAGTCCCTGCCGTGCTCCTCGCTCTGTGTACAGTGGCTGTTTGGAAGCTGCATCACTCATCATCCCACAACCACAAAATACAAGTACACTTCACACATACACACGTACACACACTCAAGACACACGTGCACACGCACACTCGCTCCCGCCCCCCCTCCCNNNAAAAAAAAAAAAAAAAAAAAAAAGAGGCTTTTTTTTTTTTTTTCTTTTCCTGCTGTTGTTGTGGCTCCCAAGCATGCAGTGATAAGGAAGAGTAGTTCCCCACTTCCATCAGCTAGCTACATCCTCGGGATAAAAGGGAGCAGTTCGGAATGATGCTGAGGCTGCGAGAGGGAAAATAAGGCTTCACAAACAAGCCTGACTCCCCACGAAATTCTCTCCTCCGCATCCCCTCCTCCCTAAAACCTGCCCTAAAGGGGTGGAAAGAAAAAACAAAAAACAAAACAAAAAAAGACCAACACACAAGGAAAAAAGTGATGAAAAAGACACAACTCACCTTAACAAGGGGTGTTGGATGGGGTCAGAGAGGAGGAAGGGTATATAAAAAGATCTATTTTTAGCAGAGGTTGTGATAGTATTGAAACACACAGACACAGGGTTTGAAAGCAGGGAGAAGAGTATCAAAAAACGAAGGGAAGAGAAATTATCAGGAAGGTGCAAGTCAGCCTGGCAGGAGAAAGAAGAATCCCCAAGGAAAGAAAAAAATAAATGGAAAAAAAAAAAAAAAAAAA